>OU342525.1:12813288-13224000 GCA_910589475.2 Bembecia ichneumoniformis
TTTAATCGATTTGAATCGAGTTCAATCGAATTTAATCGAAATTAATCGAATTTAATCGATTTGAATAGAATTTGATCGAATTCAATCTATTTGAATCGAATTTAATCGATTTGAATCGAGTTCAATCGAATTTAATCGAAATTAATCGATTTGAATCGAGTTCAATCGAATTTAATCGAATTCAGTCGATTTGAATCGAATTTAATCGAAAATAATCGAATCGATTTGAATCGAATTTGATCGAATTTAATCGAATCGAATTTAATCGAATTCAATCTATTTGAATCGATTTGAATCTAATTTAATCGATTTGAATCGAATTTAATCGATTTGAATCGAGTTCAATCGAATTTAATCGAATTCAGTCGATTTGAATCGAATTTAATCGAATTCAATCTATTTGAATCGAATTTAATCGAATTTAATCGAATCGATTTGAATCGAAAGTAATCGAATCGAATTCAATCTATTTGAATCGAATTTAATGGAATTCAATCTATTTGAATCGAAATTAATCGAATCGAATTCAATCTATTTGAATCGAATTTAATCGAATTCAATCGATTTGAATCGATTTGAATCGAATTCAATCTATTTGAATCGAATTTAATCGATTTGAATCGAAATTAATCGAATGAAATTAATCGAATTCAATCTATTTGAATCGAATTGAATCGAATTTAATCGATTTGAATCGAGTTCAATCGAATTTAATCGAAATTAATCGAATCGAATTTAATCGAATTCAATCTATTTGAATCGATTTGAATCGAATTCAGTCGATTTGAATCGAAATTAATCGAATCGAAATTAATCGAATTCAATCTATTTGAATCGATTTGAATCGAATTTAATCGATTTGAATCGAGTTCAATCGAATTTAATCGAAATTAATCGAATCGAATTTAATCGGCTTGAATCGAATAAAATCAAAAATAATCGAATCGAATTTAATCGAATTCAATCTATTTGAATCGAAATTAATCGAATCGAATTTAATCGAATTCAATCTATTTGAATCGATTTGAATCGAATTCAGTCTATTTGAATCGAATTCAATCTATTTGAATCGAATTTAATCGAATCGATTTGAATCAAAATTAAACGAATCGAATTCAATCTATTTGAATCGAATTTAATCGAATTCAATCTATTTGAATCGAATTCAATCTATTTGAATCGAATTTAATCGAATCGATTTGAATCGAAATTAATCGAATCGAATTCAATCTATTTGAATCGAATTTAATCGAATTCAATCTATTTGAATCGAATTGAATCGAATTTAATCGAATCGATTTGAATCAAAATTAATTGATTTGAATCGAATTTGATCGAAATTTAATCGAATCGAATTTAATCGAATCGAATTTAATCGAATTCAATCTATTTGAATCGAATTTAACCGATTTGACTGGAATCTTTATGAAATTAAATGAGAGCAGAGCGAGCACACCGAATACTTGTTTTGGCAAAAATACTGTTGAAATGTGTGTAATCTTATTATTTTACACATTTCCTAATTAAGCTCGGAATTGTATACAATTCCCAAGCTTCACACATTTCCGGTAACATAGCATGATAGATTCAGTGATTCAAATTCTCTATAGTAAAATTTTTCCTAAAAGTAAAATTTTTCCTGCAATTTTTATATATATGAACATTCCCCGTTTATCCCTCTTTCCATTAGTGGAAACCGAATTAAAATCGGTTTACCTGTTCACGCGTGATGCCGTTACCAAGGGAAATGGGGATTCATTTTTATATTTATAGAGGTTATACGTTACTCCTGTGTGTTACAATAAACAAAAAAAAAATATTAACCCTAATGTCACACTTATCTAATGTTATATTGAACAACCAAGAGGGAGATAGTTATATGCATTTTTTATTAAAGTAGAATGAGATGAATGTTGCTTGCGTCTGATATTATTTTAAGAAGTCTCTGATTGTGACAACCGTACAGTTCACGGCCATGAGTTGGTTGCGATTCTCGGTACGATGACACCTTTCGCTCGAAGCCTTGGAAGTAAGTCTACATTTTGTATAATTGACGAGTCTACTTGTGTCGGAGGATCGTGATCTATTGTCAGTTGCGTTACTTCTATCCATTCATCACGTACGAGCTTGTGATTAACTAATCGCCGGGTGGAGATAATAAATTAATGGACTCTTTACTTTGACTAAGGAAAGTCTAATTTTATACTTAATCACTGACCAGCCTTTTTTCGCCTTGAAATGACTATGCCCATAGGTTGGTCAAAAAATTCTGAAAATCGGATGAACATATTCGAAGATTATCTACTTTTTACATTCTTCCTTTGAAACTGACAAATATCTTAGCTTTAGGTTCTATCGTTGCTCATCTTTTGGGACTATCTAGACTAATTTGAATTTTATTTTTCATGTAAAGGTTGTCAGAAATGCTGACTGTCCATTTGATGGTAGTCGACCTTAACTTTAAAAAAAAGATCAGGTGGTCAAGACGCGGAATAACCGGAGGTAGGTACATCATAAAGGATGGCACAGTGGATTTCAAGCATATGTCGAACTTGTCGTCATCCTGGAGAGACTCTCCGACATGTCACTTCCGGTTGTTCGGCGCTTGCCAACACTGAGTATCTGCACAGGCACAACCAATCGGCCTGGATCCTGCATCAGGAGCTCGCTCTGCAATACGGCTTTCTTGAGCAGAGGATGCCTTACTACCCGTACTCGCCAGAACCAGTCCTTGAGAACAGCCGTGCCAAACTCTACTGGGACCGGCCTCTCATCACGGACAGGACTATTCTAGCGAATAGACCTGATATCGTGTTGATGGACCGGGAGCGGTCGCGGGTGTTTTTGGTGGATGTAACTATCTCACATGATGATGATCTCGTGAAGGCTGAAACTGAGTAGAGGAGGAAGTACCTCGACTTGGCCCACGAGATCGTCGACATGTGGGCTGTGGCCTCCGCTGAAATCATCCCAGTTGTTCTGTCCGTAAATGGTTTGATCCCGGTCAGCCTCAGGAACAAAGAGCGGTGGTACTCGATACGGCCAGAATAGTACGTCGGTTTCTGTCCTTGTCGACCTGAACTCCGACCGACTGTGCTTCTGTCGGGGGTAACACCGTCTCCCCCTCATTGTTGCTTTTGGAGGGGGAGACGAGTTAAAACGAATTAATAATAATAATAAGGTCAATGCGGCTAAGACCGCCTACTTCATTAAAAAAAAATATTGCCTAATTCTGGCTGTTGTATTATCTTGATATGCTTTTGTTTTAAACTAAATTTTAAAATATTTAGTTGTCTATTAATAAACGCCTTAATTAAATTTATATATAATCCATCAGTTAATGTAATAAACACTCTTTTTGAAAACACTGCGCAATAAACGAACTTGGCACCCATGTCGGGAAAGACCGTATAATGATAAATTCACCTATTCATTGACAGTTTATATAATCTAAGACATTGTGTAGAAGTGTGAATTCCTATAACAGCTTAATTTGCGTCCTTAAGTTCTCAGAATAAGGTTCAGAATAGCTAATTTCGCGTATAAAAGTGTTTGTTGGGTAAGTTCGGGGTTCAGGGTACCTCAGCATTCAGGGGCGGAAAACATTTTTCTTTCTTGTAATTCTTTGCTAAAATTTTATTCCGAAAATTCTAAACTTATAACTAATGCAAAATTAAGTATGTTTTGCTTGAAATAACTGCTTAGGTATTAAAAAATAGCTCAAACATTTTAATCGGTCTACCGCCCTTTTTCGCGCATATTCCACGCTTTGAGGTTTTTTATGGATAAACCATGGCGCTCTTTGTATTGTCTTTAAATGCCAAGAACCATTTTTGTGTAACTAACTTATTTCTGTTTACATAATCTCCAACCATCTACAAGACTTCTTTTTTACTGAGACCTGTCGCAAGGTCGCAGATTCGGTTTCTGGGGACAAAGCCGTATATCGTCCAAGTGTTGTAGATTTCCTTACTGTTTACGTGGTCCATTATTGTCATACGGGGTATTTGAAATTTTTATGAAGTTCTATAACCACTCATCCGCCCACTTTTATCGTCCCAAATGGCTTCCCATAATTTTTCTTTTGAATATAATTTTCCTCTGTCCGAGGTTTGTGTATATTTTCCCATGGCTGAAAAAACATACACAAAACACGAGTAAGTATCTACTTATGTCATGTAATTATATCTACATACATAATATACCTATTGAGGAATTAACAGTTCTAATATCATTAAAGTAAAAAACGTATAGGTAGGTACTTACATATATAAAATTTCATGAATTTATTTTTTGTAGTACAACTAAAAAAGTTTAAGATTTCTGAAAACGGCGAAGACGGCATATGCCGGTCTTACCCTGCAGATTATAGACGGACTTCCCCACGCCTACATTTTATCGTTATTTTTTTATCACGAGTAACTTCGCGGAAAATGTGTTTAATAATTAAACAAACACACTAATAAAGAATATACTTACTTGAATGAATATAAAAAATCACAGTTGATTTTCGGCATTTTTTTCGGCATCGTGGTATTATTCGAATGATAGTTGTCAACCGAACTCAATTTTAATGACCTGTTTCTCTCTATAAGTCATACGTGCCGCCATCTATGTCAGTTTAAATAAAATTATAACGGTTATTTTATTCCATAAATTGTGTTGCCATCCTCCTAGTAACTCAGAATTTGTTGTAATTCTTGTTATACGCACTTACCCGACAGACGGCCTTCGCCGCATTGACCTTAATAATAATAATAATAATAATATTAAAATGGTCATGCTATGCTCTACTGGAATCGCTCCATAATCACGCACAGGAGGACTATTGTCGCCAATAAGCCTGATCCCAGCACCGGACCATGCTTGTTGACATCGCTGACCAGCATGACGAAAATCTCGTGAAAGCCGAAAAAGAAAAGCTTATCAAGTACATTGACTTGGCTCACGAGGAACATCGATTTGACAATTATCGTCCCGATAATCGTCTCGGCAAACGGTCTTATAGCGAAGAGCCTCGACCAACACCTCCAGAGGCTCTCACTAGATGGCTGGATCAAGGGGCAGATACAGAAGGCGGTACTTCTTGACACGGTACGAATTGTCAGGAGGTTCCTCACTCTGCAGCCCTAACCACCGGTAGCTTGGGCCTTGCCCAATTAACTGCGGAATTCAAGTTTTAAGTTTTTTTGATATTTATAGTTTTTTTTTAAATTACTTATATTGTTAAACCATAAAACTTAGATAAAAAATTAAAATATGTATAATAATAATACAAAAGGAGGGGCTTTTTTATTTTCTATATATATAATTTTGTTACATATTGTTGCCTGATAAAAATATATATGAGCGATAAAAACTGAATAAATGTTTTAATATAGTTTTAAGTTGCGAACAAAAGCTAGTATTCAATAAATATAAAAAATAATGTAAAAAGATGAAATCATACCAGTAATAGCAATGAAACACTCGGCGGTACGATATACGAGAAAATATAATGATACCTACCTATTTGTACTGATATGAAAAAAAAAACAATATTTTATGATTGACAATACAATATATTTATGAAAAAACAAATTGTTTTTTAATTATAAAAGTACTTGCAAAATTTAATGCCAAAAATTTCCACCAAAATATGTATTTTTCTCATTGTGGTGAATTATTCATTTCGGAGGTATAAAGAGACAATTTCTTTTTTACGTTAAGGTTCACGGGTCGCCTATAACACAAACAACGCCACATGTGCTGCACGTGTGCTGGCAACCATAGTAGCATTAAAGGTAAGAGATTAGGAAGGGATAGGGAAATGGTGTCTGACATCATTTACTCAGTCAACGAAACACAAGAGCCCACATGCTGTAATTTCACGGTGCATTCTATAAGGGGGTGGTTACTGCTACACCCTTATAGAATGCTGCCCAAAGGACTCCGAAGCGCAGTGTGCCCTGTCATATCCATATCCAAACCAGTCCAACTATGAAAAGTTAATTTCTAAAGTTGTATAAAATACCTCGTACAAGTAGGCTTTAGGAGTCCGGCATAACCCGCACCGTCCCCTTCGCTGCCGGGTATGCGGGAATGCGGGAATTGGGAGGAAATGCGGACGTATAAGATATAAATAGTAAAAGAGTCATCACGAGTCTCGATGATACTAGGTATTACAATTTTAGGTACGAGTAGGTATTGTTCCAAATTCATACTTTTTATCGAATCCTACGCCCACTCTTTTTGTCAAATAATGTGGATATCACATCACTTAACGCCATAACAGTAAACAAATTCTTGCAGGTTCGGCTGCGGACATGTACCCCTGTGGTGTTGCTTGTGTCCTTGGGCGACGGTAGCCACCTATCATCAAGTGGACTGTCAGCCTGCCTGTGCCACCCTTAATAATATAAAAAAATAAAATAAAAAAAACACACACCTGAGGCGATGACAGATGACAGATTAGCTTTTTGGTATTTCATCGTAACTCAAAAGTTCTATTTCTATCTAAATTGCATTAATAGCAGTAATCGCATACCTATATTGTTAAGAAAATGCGGCAAAATCCATGCAAAAAATATATAATATACTATTTTAAATTTACACCAAAAACGATTTTGTTTCCTTGTGATACGATATAGTTTCACTTGGAGCGGTTTGCCAATTTTCTCTTTTAATAATAAAAGTTCATTTTGCAATTACAATGTCGGATAACATTGGTCACTACACTATTATATTTTCCGCCATAACACGTTAATGTGACACAAAAATTATTAGTCAAACATATACCTACATTGGCCATACAAATGGGTAACGGATGTAACTTTGTCACGGGGTTGGATTACGCCCAGTTCACCTTGAATTAACCGAATCCAATTCACTGCATTGCGTAGGCAAATATACACTGTGAATCTATTACGAGTATCACAACAATCATCTTCATCATCGCCGCAGTTGATAAGTGACAAAGTGCGTGGTAATTATTTACACTTTTTGCTTGGAACTTGGTTAAAATATTTTTTGTTAAGACTTCCTGAGACCTCCGTGGATTGGTTTGTGCGATATGAAATAACAATGACACAAAGGAATATATTATAATTGCGAGTGGATATTTTCGTTAATTTAAAATTATGCGTTAAATGTAAGGCTAGGTTTATAATAATTGTTATAATATTAATAGGCTATAATATTAATATAATATTATAATATTATATTAATATTAATATATAATATTTATAATATTAATAGAAGTTTAATAGGTGAGATTTAAATAAAAATTCGCATTTGTCAATGAATTTATTCCATTTTCCAAGTTCATGTCTTTTTCAAAAATGATTTTTTATTTTATACATATTTTATTTACCTATATTTACATCCCGTTTACACATTTACATTTGTCCGCTTCTAATCCACCCAGCGGATCTTAATGCGGTCGTTAAAATATATTTAAACGTGGTTTTATTAATCCTGAATTTATAAAAATTGGGTTTTAAAATAAGATTATACGTAGTCTGTTATTTCGACCAGTTAGCCACAGAGTAAAAACAATCTCTTTTTTCCTGAAACTGTTTTGAATTAACTGTCATTCTTCTTTTGTTTTCAACAATGGACGTCTCGTGGGAAGATTTTCGTGCTACGATTTTGTATGATTATAAACGAGGGTTAACCTTCAAGGAATATCACGAAAATTTAAGAGCTATTTTTGGGAAGTATGTGGTCGAGGGAACCTAAACGATGACCCCAGACCCGGCCGACACCAACTGTAATAACTCATGAAAACGTCATCAGGGTTGAGTGGCCATTGCGGGAGAATAGACACATTTATACACATCGGGAGATTCAGGCTGAACTAAAGATTGGATCACAGGCAGTTTCCATCATCCTGGAACTGCCTGTTATCCAATCTGCCTGTGAACACCTTAAAGTTAGGAAGGTTCCTTCGCGATGGATACCTCATTGTCTCACCGAAGACGACCCGTTGACGACCATTGACGAACCTGTTGAATGAGTGGTAAAAGATCTTTACATTCGGTTTGTAACGTAAATTTTTGGCACATTAAGAAAAATTAACATTAATTGGTAACAAATTTAAAATAGCTTGTGATTATAACCGCCATCTACCGCATGACGGTATAACCACCTTAAAACGTTGTTGACTGGCGCACGAATGCCCGACACACCATTATGAGGCGACATCTATCGATGTCGGCTCGACGGGGAAGGATTAGACCGATGCACGAACGAAGAAGCAAGGGGATTGGTCAATTTTTATGTCGGCCATAGGAAGTGGCACGACTTCCGGCCGAGCTATGTAGGGACAGTGGCAGCGGCCACGCGGTCTCTTGGCACCCGGCGTTTGGAAGAAGAGGAGCTCGAGGGACTTTATGATTTCTCTAAGACTTAACGAACCGTCTAGTGTTTCCACTTACCACGCGGTCGTATATAAATATATTTATGGCTTTTTAGCCGTTAGGTCGCGGATACATATAAGTATTGACCGTCGACAGTAAAAGTATCTGGCAAGCGTCAAATAAATATATAAGAGGGAATCGGTCCATCCGCACACGTGCGTGCGATTCGTCCTGCGGCTCCTGGGTCGATCTCGCCTTCCTGCAGTCCAAGCCACCCCTGGTTTGGACTATAGCTGCGTCGCAGTCGGAGGCGACGACATCCACGTGTCGAGAGGTGTCTCGACATCTCCCTTCGCCGCGCCACCAGGCCACGTGGCATCACTTCGGCGTGGTCTGTGAGCTACTTGGTGTCTTTCAAGTGAGTGTATAAGAGCATCCCCGCCTTCAGCGAGGAAGATCAGGACAGATTACTTTCAAAATTGTTTCTCCTTTGTATATATATATTTTTCGTGTGTATCTTCATATATTAATTGTAAGTTCTTTTAGTAAATATAGTGTTGTGTGGTTGAAGTCTTGGCTTTCCTTTGTCTAAGTTCACCCCAAGTAGTTGGCGCCCTCGAGAATAACACAGGTCTCGTGTAGTGTCTGCCCCTGAGTTTCAGTCGGTGAGTAACGGTTGGAACGCCTGCGGAGCCCTAACGCCCCGCAGAGGTTTCGCGGTTACAAAGTGGCGCACCAACTCGGGACTCGATCACGAGTGACGACGCATAGCAAGTGAGGCAGAGCGTCTGTCGTTACGAGTGTCTATAGGACTGGCAGCCGGACTAGACACTACAAATAAATTTACTACTTGGGAGGCTTAGACGAGGAATTTATGCCACAGTACGCCGCTGGTATTAATTAAATTCCGTGGTAGAACTTAACTTTTTTTTCCAGGACAACGTTCGCCTGATGAAATACCACTCCCTAGTCTAAGTTGAGTAGACTAGGGACATCAGTGTCCATATCCCATCCTTATTCCCATGTGTTCCCATTAAGCTCATACCCAAATACCCTACCTATAAATTTCCTACCCCCCAATTAATACCAGCTCTCAACATTTTTCAATCGCACACACTACCGTCTTTTCTAAATTTGTTAATCTTTTTAAGCGAGTTATACAAACTCGATCACAGATGTCGCTAGTGTGATTGTGCTACTGCGCACGTGTGTCGTGTCCAATCCAATGTGACATTTTTTTCGTAAAAAGCACTAGCGCTTGTGTGTATTTAAACTGTACAAATAAATAAAACTATGAAGTGAATTGAGGGATTGTTGGTAGTGGCCGTTTATTGCTAAGCTTCAATTATATTATATGAGTTTTGTGATTGCATTTGTTGTGAAACAATTTGTAAATTGTTTTTTTTGTAGCTAGCAATTTGTTAGAGGTTAGAGAAGCAGTTTTTCAACACACTTTACAAGGTGAGTGGTCTTTATCTGAGTTTTATTTGTTGTTAATTGTTGCCTATAAAGCACAAAGTTTATTTATTGTTGTGTATGACCTCTCCACAGTATATAGTTTGTAAGCGTGTTGCTGCTTAATACTTGTTTACAACATAGTATTTTATCTGTCACTACCCAACCTCACTTTTATTATTGTAGATCATATAAAGCCTATTAACAGGCAAAAGGTATGTCTTAATGCTGTGCTAGTAATAAGAATTTGAACTCGAATCAGTGTGATTTTTGTGATATATAGTTTAAGTCTAAATAATTATTGTTTTGGTGCAACACACACCAAATATTGAATCAGTAGTTTTATATATAATTTTCTTTTAGTAGATAGATAGCCTATCATTCATATATTGGTAAATTATAGTTAATTAAATTCAGTTGTGTAAAAACATATTTTATTAAAATTTTAATACATAGTGGTGTAATAAATTATAACTTGTAACACTATGCCTCTCTTAAAGTATATTAACTTCCTGAACAAGGAGGAACTGGCAAGTGAGCTCATGAACTACAACCTAATTTCAGATGAGGAGACTACCGTCGAAGTGATGCGACGGAACCTAAAACACGCTTTAGTGGCGGCGAGGCGAGGGAGTTTTCCTGTCTCCAAGGAAGTCGTGGTGAATGTCGACTATGAGATGTCCACTGCGACCAGTGCAATTGAGAGAATGGAGGCAAAATCGACCGCAGGTACCCCCGCTTCCCTCCGACGTATATCCGCTAGGGCTAGTTACTGGTTAGACCGTCTTAGTCGAATTAAAGATGAAAGTACACGGTTAACGCAATTGCGCGCGCGTTTAATAGGGCTGCTGAGCATCTCCGAACACGACAGTGATGAGAGTGACGAATGCGAGAAATCACAAAAGGTCCCAGTTGCTGACACGGCAACTGTACCTATGTTAGTTACCGAAAGGCAAGTTAACATTAACTCTTTAAATTTAAAATTTGATGGATCTACATGTGTTAGAGCTTTTCTGGAGCGTTTAGAAGAGCTAAAAGTATCGAGATCAATTTCAGATCAACAATTACTAAATTCATTGCCGGAGATATTAAATAAATCTCCTTTGTTGTGGTTTAGGTCGAACAAACGCAACTTTGCTACATTTGATCAATTTAAATACGCCTTTAAACTTGTTTTCGACACTCCGGACTATGACTATCACTTTTTGAAGGAGATTAAATCTCGCACTATGAGTAAGGATGAGTCATTGGTCTCCTATATTTCGATCATGCAGGCCATGTTTGCGCGATTAACGATACAGCCTAGCTTTGAGGATCAGTTAGAGGTTTTGAGACACAATATTAGGCCAGAATATATGGCAATACTTGAGACCCAGACCTTTGAGTCCATGAATGAAGTTCTGGGGATGTGTAGGCAACGTGAAGTTATTAAGAGTAGGCAGGACAGACACCAGGAACCAGATATAAATAAGTGCACCATGTCACGTGATATCCAACCCCTCTGCGAACCGAAGAAAGATATAGCCAGCGTAGATAAGAGCCCTATGCCCAGCAGTAGCAGGCCGAGTAATTGTTTTAGGTGTGGTTCGCGGGGACATATCAGTAAGCATTGTCGAAGACGCGACATAGTGTGCCACAAGTGTGGTAGGCCAGGTGTGAAGACACCTGACTGTCCTAAGTGTTCGTCCAGTTCAAAAAACTAGATAGGAAGAACCTTTCTCGTCATAGGAGGCCTGACGGGGAAGTTCTATTTAAAAATAAGAATGATAGGAGGCCCCACATATGTGTAAAAGTTTTAGACTTAAACGTTTTTGGATTATTGGATTCCGGTTCACTGTGTTCGATATTGGGAAATAATGCCCATATTATTTTTAGTGAGCATGGCATTAAGACACATAAATTAGATAAGATAGAGACTATGTACACTGCAGATGGGTCACCCCTATCCTGCAGTGGTATAATGTTACTGCCCATTGTGTTTAGGGAAGAGGTGCAAATAATTAAATTTTATATTGTACCACAAATAGAGATGCCCATTACCTTCGGATTAAATTTCTGGCAACAGTTTCGACTTAATGAGGGAATATTTCCCACAGTAGATCTATCGGTTGGTGAAAGTTACATCAATTCTAGTTCGCCTAGGAACGGTTTGGAGGACTATGACTCGTTGAGTCCTCGACAAAAGAGTAGGTTGGAGGTTATTATAAAGAAGTTTGATGCAGTTGACACTGACAAAGTAGGTTTAGGCAGGACAAGCTTGGCAACTCATACTATAGATACCGGTGATAGTCCACCAATAAAGCAACGCTACTATCCGTTGTCACCAACCAAGCAGCAGGCCCTTGAAAAGGAGTTAGACCGTATGCTGGAGCTAGGTGTGGTTTCACCATCACAATCGGCCTGGAATTCACCTGTGGTTATGGTGCAAAAGTCCAACGGAGACTTGCGTTTGTGTTTGGACTGTCGCAAGTTAAATGCTGTGTCTAAGCCGGATGCATATCCCTTACCCTATATATCTAACATCTTAGACCAGCTTAGGGATGCCAGGTATTTGTCATCAATTGACCTCAGTTCTGCATATTGGCAATTGCCATATTCTGATGTGTCTTCTGCAGAGAAAACTGCCTTCACCGTGCCCCGTAGGGGTCTGTTTCAATTTAACGTAATGTGTTTTGGACTTGTAGGTGCATCAGCGTCCATGCAGAGGTTGATGGACAGACTTTTTGGTGCCGAATTTGGCGGTAAGGTCTTCGCGTTCCAAGATGATCTGGTTTTGATCTCCAGCACCTTTGAGGAGCACCTCGAACTGCTGGAGAAGGTCTTTCAAAGGCTACGGGACGCGAGCCTTACTGTCAACATGGCCAAATCGGTCTTCTGTAGGAAGGAGTTGAAGTACCTGGGTTACCTTGTGGACAGGCATGGTCTGAGGACTGACCCAGGCAAGGTAGACTCGATTGTAAATTATCCCTCTCCTACTTCCCATAAGGAGGTTAAAAGATTTCTTGGGATGGCCGGCTGGTATCGCAGGTTCATTCCCAATTTCTCTAAGATCAGCCGACCTCTCACACGTCTAACTTCCAAAACCAACAAGTTTCTATGGACTGATGAGGCGCAAGAAGCCTTTAACAATTTAAAAGCTGCATTGGTGTCAGCTCCCATTCTTAAATGTCCAAATTTTGATGAACCTTTCACCATACATACCGATGCTTCCGCGTTTGCCGTCGGTGCTGTACTCACACAAAAATATGGCGACACAGAACATCCCGTTGCCTATTGCAGTCGTACTCTTAACAAGCATGAGGTGAATTACAGCACGACGGAGCGTGAACTATTAGCTGTCCTTTATGCCTTGGAGCAATTCCGTTCATATGTAGAAGGTCAGAATTGTACGGTTGTGACCGATCATGCTTCGTTGCTCTGGTTCTACAAATTGAAGAACCCCACCGGACGTTTGGCTAGGTGGAGCATGCGACTTAGTCAATTCCCTTTCAACATAGTGCATAGAAAGGGAAAGGACAACGTTGTGCCAGATGCACTGTCACGTATAAAAGTTGGTAGTATTAGTATTGCGTCAGCAGGTGACGCGTGGTATATTCGAATGCTAGAAAATGTTAAGAGGCATCCTAGGAAGTTCCCTAATTACATGACAGATGGCGAAAGACTATTTAGGCATTCTAGGAATAGGTATGGTGTGACCTCCGGGTCGATCTGGAAACTAGTGATACCAGAGGGGAATAGGGCGGAGTTGTTACGCAAGTACCATGACGAGGTGACAAGTGGTCACCTTGGTATCTTCAAGATCCATAAGCGGTTGTCAGAACATCACTTCTGGCCAACCATGCATTCTGATGTGGTGAAGTACGTTAACAAATGCGAGGTCTGTAAAACGCACAAGCCTGTCACCACAGGCAGACCAGGTCTTATGGGTGGTCCAAAGAGCGTGACAAAACCTTTTCAAGCCATATCGCTTGACTTATTAGGTCCATTCCCTAGGTCTAGAAATCTTAACACATATCTGTTAGTTTGTTCGGATTATTTTAGTAAATATGTTATGCTGCACCCCTTAAGGAGTGCAACAGGTCGGTCAGTGGCCAAATTTTTAGAAAAGCAAGTATTTTTAGTTCATGGCGTTTGCGAGTATATTTATATTGACAACGGTCCTCAGTTTGTTAGCTCACAGTTCCGACAGCTGTTAGGTAAATATAATGTGCCTAATATCTATTATAACCCTAGATATCACCCGCAGGTTAATCAGGCGGAAAGGGCGATTAGGAACGTGGTCAGCGCTATCGCCTGCTATGTCAAGAACGACCATAGGCGGTGGGACGAGAATATAGTCGAGCTACAGTGCGCGCTGAATACAGCGGTCAACGAAACGACGAAGTTCTCGCCCTACTTCCTGGTACATGGTCGGGATTACATAGCAGACGGCGACCTCTACAGGTCCGGCGACCCAGTCCCTAACTCGCAGTTCCGTGTTGATTGTCCACAGGAGAGCGGTAGGAACTTAAAGAAGTTAGAAAGTATTTTTAGTAAGGTACAGGAACAGCTGAAGCGCTCTCACCTACGCAACGAGAGGTATTATAATTTTAGAAAGCGTCATGTTGAGTTAAAGGTAGGACAAATTGTGTATAAGAGGACGTTTTATTTATCGAGCGCGGCAAAGAACTTCACTTCGAAATTGGCTCCAAAATTCAAAAAGTGTATAGTCATAGCCAAATTGTCACCTTTAGTCTATACTTTGTCAGATATGGATGGCAAAGTGTTAGGCGACTTCCATATTAAAGATATCCTGAAGTACGATGACTGAGTAACGTGTAGTAAGGTTGTGTTCTGCATATGCAGATCAATCCAGTCATTTTACATTAGGACATAGAATATAGTTTGAGTTAATAAGTATAAACTTGGTTTTTTTTTTCCTTTGGTAGGGAAACACATCAGACAGACTATATTTTTTTGTAATCTTGTGGCATAGTAGTTAGAAAGTAAGGAACATAGTTTCCTTACAGTCCTTTGAAACATTTTTTTGCGTGGTACATGCTTCAAAGTTTATTTTCGTTTTTTGAATTTGCTGCAAGATTTTCTAAGTTAAAGGGAGTATCTATCCTTATTTGAGAGTTATTATAGTCTGATGTGTTTTGTTAGAAGCATTTAAATATATTTAGTTTTTTTACAAATTTATATACTTGTACTTTAAATATTTATTAATTAAAATTTAGGATTAATTAACTTATCTACTTACAGATTTAATTTTTTTGTCAAAATTTATTTACACCCTTTTGGACCATTTGAGCAGTTAGAACGGTCGGTGGACCCTGTCGAAGGCAATGTCCTGTTGTCTCACCACGGAGACTGGACTGAGCTTTGGTGTCCAGTTGAGGTCATAGCGGCTGGCACACGTCCATGGCGACTTGTTCCAGTGACTAGTTCCTAGTCCATAGCGCATGATATTTGGCTGGACACATTCCAAGATGCCGTCACGTGTGACAAAGGAGACAGGACTTAGCTTCAGGCATTGGGGAGATTTCGCGAGGGAAGTCGTATCAACTGTGGATGCGATCTTCTGGGTCGTTTCGACTCCTAGCACGCGCAGGTCAACCCTGTGCATTTTCCGAACGCCTCTCGACAGTGTCACGACGGCTGTGTCTCTCTGCTCATACAAAATTAAAAGCTTTAGGATATGCAGACTGAAAGGACGGATGCAAGGTTTGCATGACGAAGAGTGTGTTGCGACGGGTTTTAGGAGAACAACGATGATGTTCGGTTTGACGACTTCAGTAAAGGCTTAGTTTCCTTAGACGTTGTTCTGTAGGTTGTTCTACAACTTTAATAAGTGTAGAAACGTTTGATATGGCCACGCAACCATGTCAAGTTATTGAACTCGATTTATGCTTAGGCAATCGGTTCGGCCCATAATGCATACACCCTCGATGGGTCTTACAAATTTTGAAAAATGCATACGTTGAGTCACGGCATACTAATCTTTAGCTCAAGATTAACATAATAAAAATTAGGTAGTTTTCTGTACTAAGGGTTTGTTTTTTTGTTTATTTATTTTTAACTTTTTGAGTAATCATTTTCTACATTTCTTTTTAAAGACACGCAAGGAGAAATAAAGGCGATGGATGTCTGAGCGTGAAAGGGTTATGTTGAAGATGTGCTCAGAGATCTTCTAGGGAAAATTAGAATTTTAAAGTACTGTGGTATCCTTCGGGGATACACTAGGACCCTTCAGGTCAATGTGTTGTGGATTTTTTTATATCCCTTATTAGGACCCTTCAGGTCGTTCTTTCGTGCGTGCATCGGTCCTTCCTTCTTCTACGGGTGAGCTTGGATACTCAGGTGTCCGAGCATAAGAAAAAAAATTTTCTTCGAAAATTTTTTTTTATATAACTTGGGTGTGTGTAACGTAAATTTTTGGCACATTAAGAAAAATTAACATTAATTGGTAACAAATTTAAAATAGCTTGTGATTATAACCGCCATCTACCGCATGACGGTATAACCACCTTAAAACGTTGTTGACTGGCGCACGAATGCCCGACACACCATTATGAGGCGACATCTATCGATGTCGGCTCGACGGGGAAGGATTAGACCGATGCACGAACGAAGAAGCAAGGGGATTGGTCAATTTTTATGTCGGCCATAGGAAGTGGCACGACTTCCGGCCGAGCTATGTAGGGACAGTGGCAGCGGCCACGCGGTCTCTTGGCACCCGGCGTTTGGAAGAAGAGGAGCTCGAGGGACTTTACGATTTCTCTAAGACTTAACGAACCGTCTAGTGTTTCCACTTACCACGCGGTCGTATATAAATATATTTATGGCTTTTTAGCCGTTAGGTCGCGGATACATATAAGTATTGACCGTCGACAGTAAAAGTATCTGGCAAGCGTCAAATAAATATATAAGAGGGAATCGGTCCATCCGCACACGTGCGTGCGATTCGTCCTGCGGCTCCTGGGTCGATCTCGCCTTCCTGCAGTCCAAGCCACCCCTGGTTTGGACTATAGCTGCGTCGCAGTCGGAGGCGACGACATCCACGTGTCGAGAGGTGTCTCGACATCTCCCTTCGCCGCGCCACCAGGCCACGTGGCATCACTTCGGCGTGGTCTGTGAGCTACTTGGTGTCTTTCAAGTGAGTGTATAAGAGCATCCCCGCCTTCAGCGAGGAAGATCAGGACAGATTACTTTCAAAATTGTTTCTCCTTTGTATATATATATTTTTCGTGTGTATCTTCATATATTAATTGTAAGTTCTTTTAGTAAATATAGTGTTGTGTGGTTGAAGTCTTGGCTTTCCTTTGTCTAAGTTCACCCCAAGTAGTTGGCGCCCTCGAGAATAACACAGGTCTCGTGTAGTGTCTGCCCCTGAGTTTCAGTCGGTGAGTAACGGTTGGAACGCCTGCGGAGCCCTAACGCCCCGCAGAGGTTTCGCGGTTACAGGTTCTCCGAATGCATAAGTGCATACTTCGAAAAGCTGTAAATAAACTTTTTTCATATTTTAACTATTTTTCATTTCACTAACTATTTTCGGAAAACAGCCTATGTAAGAAAGTACCTACTTTTTAGAATATTTAATCATGTAGGATACTAGGGTCTAATCTAAACTAAGCGTAGCCTGTATCACTTATTTTACGTATTTGTGCGTATCTATTGACTTCGTTGAAGTAATTTACCAGATATTAACAATTATTTATTAATACATAATAATTATTCCTTTTGCTCTTCAATGTTCATTTGTTTATCTATAAGGAAAAATAATAGATTTCCTCTAGAATTATTTGGGAAAATTTCTAAAATAAACGGAAGATAAACAACAAAAGAATCATCATCATAATTATTATATTATGTTATACATTTCTATGCATATCTAGATACATATTATAAATGGAGTCGATATCAGTTTGCTTGTTTCTCCGGAAACATCTTTCAAACCAGCCAACGCATTTGGAAATGATTTTCAGTGAAGAAAAGAGCAATAAACTAGAAAAGTTTGTGTATATAATTTGCAGAAAAAACTTGGGGCTGGCGGGTCGCTATGAAAAATATGTTATATTTCTGAAAAATTACATATAAAAATATCTTTGAAAATTGAAATACTTATGCTTCTTTATTTTATTAGCTGTTGCTGTCAATATACCAGTAAGCGATACCAAAACGCATTTCTCTTGCCTCTTATTATTCCATATCCTTTCTCCTACAAGGTTAACAGTGCTCGTGGTAGTGGAATATCAGTTAGCCTGTCGATTTGTAATAAACGTTTAAATTGTTAAAGACGCACACATCTCTCTGAAGTTAACTTATTATGTTGTCCTCCTAGCTAGAGGATCGTAGCTACCTATCCTATGTTTACTACTCGTGATTGCCTATTGTTTAATGAAATTGATGTGAACATAAAAGGCAGCGAGAGTCAGCACACTGTTTAGTCATAACCTGTCGCCCCAGTCAACCGGTCGGACGCTGGGTGACACAATCGACATACACAACGTGCAGTGCTTCGATTACCGAAGGTAAGTTGTTTAGGCTGTTATGCATGTTAATAAATTTGCAAATAGGCTAATATATAGATATGAAGAGAGATAGGGTTATACCGAAGTTTCAGATTATACAATTTATTTTAATACGGTTTGATTAGTTTTATTTGCGTATTTTAACAACATAAAAAAAACGAGTAATGGTTTTATTGATTAATAAACTTTAGACATTGCTAAAAGTGTTATTATTTTGAAGATTCAACCGTTAAATAATATGGAATTTGGATTTGTGGCTGTTTCTTACTCATCCAATTATTATTACAAACCATCAAACGATATACAGTAAAATATTTTAACGATGATAACTTTTGTAAAAAATTATAATATTCAAGACTTAGTTAATTAGTCAAATTTTTTTTTTGTTTGAATCTGAAATCCTGAAATAGGACTTCATTCTATTATTGTGAAAAAAGCAAATAATTTAACAAGTGTAAATAATGGCAGTGATAAATGTTTATAGGTAATATTTAATTTTTTATACATAATTTCTAAACGCAAATAATATATTTGCAACATAATATATCCCTAAATGTAAATAATTAAATGTAAAATGTAGGTATTAAGGTATCCAATCTACCTACCTACCACCTATCTATCTAATAAGTATCCAATTTAATCAAACAATTATAAACGCACAAAAATAGTCCCTATTTTCGTCTATTTTTTTGTATTTGTTTTTGTTGAACACTAAGCGAGATAGTTTTTTTTTTATTAATGGAAGCCTTCTACCAGCAGACCTTGGAGTAGTTCAGTTGAAGCAAAAAGTCGTGACTTGACAACATTCTCTTCCATATAAAGACCTACGAGTAAGATAAAGACGGGCGTTCAAATCGGAAGGTGTCCGAAGCTTGCGTATTTAATTAATTTATATATTAACTCAGCGTATAAGACCAGGCAAATAAGTGGGCAGTATCGTAGTAAATATATAACACTGAGTTTTAATTTAATCACTTAAACCAGTTGCACTAAATTATAGACACCATTAAGTTACCATTAAGTTCCATTTGTCGTGGAATTCATTTGAGAACTAATTCCTCGTGAGCATGACTTTGAGTAAACAAATCGTCACTAAGAATTTAAGATAAATATGCAATCTGTAAAACTAATGCTAATCCTACTAATATTAATAAAGGCGAAAGTTTATGAGAATGTATGGATGTTTGTTACTCTTTCACGCAAAAACGACTTGACGGATTTGGATGAAATTTGGCATAAAGATAGTTTATTACCTGGATTAACATATAGGATACTTTTATGCTGAAAAAATATTAAATTCCCGAGAGATCGTCTGAAAATATAAAAAAATTGCCAGGCGCCACCGTCCTCATAGCTATAAAGATGTCAGATATTTTCTCAAGTGATCTCAAGTGATATTTTCTCAAGTGTTAGTGTTAAAAAAAATTTTTTTTTCTAAGAAGAGAAGTAGCCTCTCCATGTGGCTGTACAATGGTGAATGTTCTGATGAATTGTTCCAATTAATGCCTACTCCGAGTTTTTATCATGCACTGCGCCCCATAGATATGCATATGCCGTTCATCCGCATTACTTAAATGAAGTGCTGCTGCGCACTGTACGGATGGAAAAAACTTTATCCCGCGAAAGCACGAATTTTGGAACAATCGCCCTTCTGAGGTTTTCCCGTCTGGCTAAAACATGGGCTTCTCCAAGCGAACCGTAAACAAATTCCTGCATAATTGGCAGAGCACCTAGTTCGTCCCCTTGGTGTTGCTTGTGTTCTTAGGTGGCGATAACTGTCAGCCTGTCTGGCACCCTCTATAATATATATATAAAAAAAACGTATTGACAATCACATTGGCTTCTTTGTTTGTCTAGAGATATTTTGTCATCATAAAATATACATTTGTGTTTACCAAATGCCATTTTTCGTATCTAATTTTTCTTTTTTGAAAATAGAACCGTAATCAGAAAAATTTCACATCGAAAAGGTGAAAATAATCTTTCAATATATAAATCCTCATTTCCACGGTGTCACGCCTGAACGGGTAGACCGATTTAAATTCGGTTTTCACTAATGGAAAGAGGGATAAACGGGGAATGTTCATATATATAAAAATTACACCCCGGGCGAAGCCGGGGGCGGGTCGCTAGTTACAAATAAAAGAGTGTGTTAGACTAATTCTCTTGTGTTTAAAAAGATAAAATTTTATAATCGCCAGCACACAAATGTTTGACGAAGTTGTGCAACCATTTCTGCCACAGTTCTCATGCTTTTTGAATACATAACGACTCCGATCTTCTGAGATAAGGAAGAGCCGTGCATGATACAGTAGTTGTTATTTCCCAATAATAGGATCACAAAACGTCTGCAAAAACGTGAGCCGGCTTTGAGAGTTTTACAATACTGTCATTACCATGTTACGACACCAACACTACAAGCCGGTATAAGCAGGCCCCTTCTTAAGGCGAGGACTTAGCAGAAAAGCGTTATTTACTACGCCTAATTTGACTTGTTAGAGTAAAAAAGTTTAAAAAAGTTTGAATCGGACAGATTTATACGAACATTATATTTACTGAGAAAAAAAAAGGTAATTACTGCCTAAAAAATTTTTCACGTCACAAACGTTATTTTGTAAGCTTATTAATTAACTTAAGTTCTGTACTAAAGTTTCATTCGGCTAGTTTTATTTATTTTTTCATATTTTACATAATATTTAACAAAAACCTTCCAATTTTAAATCTGTTTTTTTATCCGATTCTCCGAGAAGCTACAACAATTTGTTATGCAATATTGCACCTTAATTCATACACAGTCTCCATCTGAACTCCTTCAGTCTGGCCATGAATAGCCATATTATAATAGTCTAAAATAGTAAGGTATATGTATATAGTACCTAATATGTTTCATAGAGTATTTGCTTTTTTAGTAATTTTAGGGAAATAAATGATTAAAATATTTATTATAGTTTTAGTAGAAGCATACAAATAAAATATAATTGTTAATTCGCTCGGTGAAAGTGTTAATTCGCTCGGCCACCATGGTTTATCCTGCAACAGAAGTGCTGGCCGCATTGCTCGACATAGCGCTTTGAATGATATCATCCGTCGGGCCTTTGCAAGTGCCAACGTCGCAGCAATTTTGGAACCAAACGGCCTATCACGCGACGATGGCAAGAGGCCTGATGGTATGACTCTCATTCCTTGGAAGATGGGACGTCCTCTTGTGTGGGATGCCACATGTGCTGACACCTTGGCGCCGTCTCATCTTTCAGAAACTTCAGTGAGTGCCGGTAGTGCGGCTACATATGCAGAACATCTCAAGAGGCGTAAATATTCTAATTTAGATAAAGGATATATATTTATGCCTTTTGGGGTGGAGACTCTTGGACCATGGGGACCGGATGCGTTAAAGATTTTCAAAGATCTGTCTGGAAGGTTAATTACGGCCACTCGTGACCAAAATGCTGGTTTCTATTTCGGGCAAAAACTTAGCATCGCCATTCAACGAGGCAATGCCGCCAGCATTTTGGGCACGCTGCCTCAAATTTCAGAACATTTACTTCTTACGTGATTATTACTAGAACAGCACATTTATACATATAGTATTAATACAGTTAGTGCAAGTAAAAGCTAATAATATATATATTACATATCTATACTAATATTATAAAGCTGAAGCTATTTTGTTTTGAATAGCCCATTTATCGAGGAAGGCTATAGGCTATATAACATTACGCTACGATAAATAGTATTATATATAAGCAGTGTCCAGTACCGCGCGCCCCATGCGCACGCCGCCGCCGTATGGGCCGCAGCGAAGCGTGGCCGAGTTCAGCTAGTTATAAAATAAAGTCACCAGCGGCATAAAAATGTGCTTGCCAGAATTAATTGCTTCTTATTTAAATGCCCACTCTGCTAGCTAACTGCTAGCTAAACCTACCGACAAATGTAAGTGTACCCGTAGTGATTAAAAACAAATTGTCAATTATATACATTTGATTAATTCGAAGTTTAACGACTGCAGTAATTAATAACTGCATTTTAATTTCATTCTAATGGAAATAATAATTCCAGTTTATATAATTCCGTATTTTTTTATTTTGTTTCAATATTAACACAACCATGGCTTGGTCCCTTTTTAAAAAGGTGTTCATGAATTTTTTGTCATCTATTTTTACGGCCAGATAACGAGCTTAGTGTTTAGTAATCGGTTACGCAATAAAATATTGGGAAATTGAAAATATTGAATAAAAATGGGCTCTGGTTTCCCGATTCTCATTTTTGAAAGTAAAAACTTCTTTAGGCGCGTTTATTGCTGAGGGGTGAACGTAAGTGAACCATCACGCTCGGGTAGGTGACACACATAAGGAAGTTTTCATTTCTATCCTGTGGTCATTGTGTGGCACTTTTTTTTAAATAATATTCTTTATTTACAGTTCAAAATGAAGACCATTATATTAGTCGTGTTGGCGATAGCAGCATGCGAAGCCGCCGAACCTAAACTCCGGTTCGCATGGAAGGAAGTCGATTATAAATGGGATTCGCCAACGCAAAAGGAAGATGCAATTAAAGATGGAAAATTTGTAGCAGCTAATAATTTACCCCTAGGATTGGATAGGTGGAAAGATAAGTTATTCGTAACAGTACCGAGATGGAAGAGTGGCGTGTCTTCATCATTAAATTACTTGAAATTAGATAGTCCGATCGATTCACCTTTGATCCCTTATCCATCGTGGAAGGACAATTTAGTTGCCGATGATGCTAAAGAATTGCCGACAAACAGCTCGATTGTTTCCGTGTTCAGGATATTTGTAGACCGTTGCGACAGACTTTGGGTTTTGGACACGGGACTAGCTGATATATTTGGTAAATATTCTATTTAATTAGTACTATACGTATCGACAACTATGCCTACGTTCGCACAGTTTCTTAAAAATATTAAAGCTTGCATATATTTTAAGAATTGGGCAAGCCGTTTGGCGGCAGTAGAGTGGCCACTTTACAGAAGAACAATGTGAAATAACAACACTGTCTTGTGTATTTTAGGTACGTGAGTAAGGACTGCCAGTTGCCATTTATCCTATGCCTTATCCTTGGTCTTTATTCTACGAAGGTTGCCAGCGCACAGACATCCCATTCGGTTGCCAATGTGGTTATGGCGACGCCGGACGGCAGCATTTTGCCATCAAATGAGTCATTAGCCTACAACACTATTCTGTATTATAAAAATGAATCCCTATTTCCCTTGGTCACGGCATCACGTGTGAATGAGTATACCGATTTTAATTCGGTTTTCACTAATGGAAAGAAGGATAAACGGGGAATGTTCATTTATTAATATAAAAATTGCACCCCCCTAGTTTAATATAAAAATGGAATTTATGTAATGATGTAATAATTTATATAATTTATGCCTATAATTTCAAAATTTTCATATAGTATAAATTGTAGTCTCTGCCCGTATAAATTGCCTATCTGTCTGTATATCCTCTAACGCATTTTGATTTGTTGAAAGCAAGAGGAAGGTTTTTTATATATGTATAATTTGCAGAAAAAATTGCAAAGCCTTGATTTTTTGTAGCGTGCAGAAAAGCCTTTATTTTGAAATCATTGACATTTTAATTTATATTAAAAGTATTTTAGAGAATTATAATCATTTATATGGAATATACCTACAAAAAAAATTATATAGCACAGAGAAAATCATTCAATTGAATAAATTAATAAATAATATAAAAATGGGCGGTTTTTCGCTAAGCACCCGCTGTTAGCCTGGCTAAGAAAAAAATACGGTCGATATAGGTACTTGCTATAACGAACTAACTTTATTTGAGTGGTATTAAAGTAGTAGAAACACGCACTGCCTACAGTAAAGCACTGGGCAGCCCGTTACAGAAGAAACTCCCCTTACAGAAGAACAACACAACGTGTTCTGTGTTTCAATGGGTGAATAACGATATCGGAATCCCTATCCTGTATCCTTTATTTATTAACATCTGCAAACATCCTATCAAATTCGGGAGTGTACTTTCAAGTTTTTACAGTATCAGTATCACCTAAATACAAGTGTAAAATTTATCATTGAGACCAAAATTGTCTAGAAGGGTGGCATTTCGAACAATCGCACTAACGTAACAACAAACATGTACACAAAAAAGACCTTTGCGCACTCAACAATACGAGGACTATATATTTTTAAAATAGTAGATAATATTTTTTATTCTTTTTTAGGGGCAGGAAATCAAATCGCCGGGCCCTCTCTAGTTATTTTCGATCTCACAAACGATCAGCTTATACACCGTTACTATTTTAAAGCGGCCGACATGAAGGAGGATTCATTCTTCGCTAACGTTGTAAGTATTTTCACAAACTATGAACTGGTAGAACTTTTATTTGCCGTAATAATAGATCAACATGTTTAAAATTAATTTCAGGCCGTGGACGTCGATAAAGATAAGTGTGACGATGCGTTTGCTTACGTAGCTGATTTGGGAGGTTATGGGATTGTTGTGTACAGTTTGAAGCAGGACAAGTCTTGGCGTGTAGCACATCACTACTTCCACTTTGAACCCTTAGCAGGCTCGTACAAGGTCGGAGGCATCGAATTCCAATGGACCGACGGCGTTTTTGGCCTGGCTTTGTCCGAACCTAAGGAGAATGGGTAAGCTAGACCTTGCGTAAACATGTTTACATTCATTATTGGCTATGTAAAATTGTATTTGCTTCGAAACTAGGTTGTAAGTTGAAAAAATGTAAACAATAAGAGAAGGTCAAAGTTCTCTTAATTGTAACTGTTACCAGATACTATACGAGTATATAAATAAAGTATATTAAAGCAGATAAAATAATACATAAAATCCTAACTAATATTATAAATGTGAAAGTTTGTTTGTTTGTTACGTCTTTACACCTAACTACTCAACCGATCATCATGAAATTTTTCATACAAGTTGACATGGTTACAGAAAAGGACGTAGGATATTTTGCATCCAGAAAAAGAGTACTGTTCCCGAAGGTTCATTTAAAAAATGAAAATAAAAATTCACCGCCTGACTAAAATATATAAGCAATAAACACTTAAATTAAAGGAGCGTGGACGAAGTCGCGATCAAAGCTAGTTTACAAATAAATAACTCACTGGAAATTCAACTTTTTCCTAGATTGAGCGCGGAAACTAAACTATATAACTACTCCCCCGAAACTACTACTCAACCGATTTGAATGCGTTTAGGGACGTTGTCTTCGTTTTGTATAAAATCTGCTTACACTAGCTAAACCTTGATTATGTTGTGTATCTATAACATTTTCAGAAAAATATCAAGTTTTATGGTTAAGGCGCGTGACCGTTCAAGGTTTTCCTATCACGTTTGCGTCCGCGCATGTATTTGTACATGCGTGGTTGGTTGAGCACGTTCAAGAATATTTTCCGAATGAATAGTCAGTGTTTGAGGTGTTGTTGGGAATAATTTAACAAGAGATTAATGGAATAAGCCCTAAGGAGCATTTAGTATGGCTACTTTTGTTACGATTATACGCACACAAGTGAGTAATGCGCAAAATAATAAAGTCAACATTGTTAGGGAGGCAAAGAATACATTAGCTTTTACACCGCCCCGTATCCCGCATGCGTGTGGTACTTATGTCAGGATAAATGGATAGATAGTACATGTGCAAGTGGCGGACATGCGGGAAAGACGCACGCGGACAAAACCCACATTAAATCACGTGTTTTTTTTTTAAATTTCACCTATTTTCTTAGGTTTTTTTCTATATATTATGGTCCTATATGTGAATATGTGATAATTCCTTAAATATGGATATTGACTACTTGTCGATCTTATCATTTAATAACAAAATACTAGTCACTCATTTCACAAAATCTCAAAAAAAATTTGATCCTATGTAGGAAGTGAGGAACAAATTTTTGGAAAATTAAAAGGGAATCCAGATTTAAGGGACACGAAGCTATGAAAATAAATTGCTAGTACAATATATGTATAAGCCGATTAAAGTTTTAAGTATCCATCTTATAAGTAAGAAATAAATGATTAGCATTCAGTCGTTTCTAAGTAATACTCTAGTATTACTCTAGTACTAGTACGATTGTATTACTCTAAGTAATACTGATATTACTTTTATACTTTAATAATTGTATAGACATTCTTTAGACATCAGTTTAGTGATATAATTACTCTTATTGTTCTTCCCCTAAATGATGTTTAAACTGTACTTTTTGTCAAGAGTGGTAAAAATAAAAAACCACTTTGACATATTCCAAACAAGAGGAAACATACCGTAATGTCCAATATCCGAAATTCGAACAAGTTTCGAGTGGCATTGACCTGACCGGTGTTTTGTTGCCGAGGTCGGTGTCCGAGTACAGTTTATTGTAATCTTTGAAAATTAATTAATTTAAGTGTTATTAATAAATTATGCAATGTTAATAATTATAATTAAATTGTTACAGTTACCGAGCATTGTTTTTCCACGCAATGTCAAGCACGAAAGAGTTTTGTGTATCGACCGAATTGCTACGCAACTGGCCACTCCTTGACAAAGAACAGGCATTCAGAGACTTCAAGGTTTGAATACTAACATAAGTTACTACATAGTATGCGTACGCCAATATAAATGATGCAAAATTCAAATACTTAGAACTAAGTTATTTTAGAAAATATATTTTCCTACTTTTGAGCTACGTTTTCTTCCTTATAAAGTTGAATTCGATTAATTTATTATATTCACGACGTCGTTATTAGTTATTTAATTTGAAAATAATTGGTATTCGTTTTCCTTCAGCTTCTAGGCGATCGAGGTGAGAATTGCCAAGCTTCTGCTAGCTCTTACGACAACAAAACTGACGTTTTATTCTATAGTATGGTGAGTAATACTATTTCTAGTATACATTAGAGTTACAGGGTGTTTGTTAATTTGATTTATGTGTACTTTAAAGCTTATGATTATTTGCATATTTAGAAATATAAGATCATTTAGGAATGATAGAAGCGGTAGGAAATTAACATTTTTGTACACAAAATCTGTAAAGCCTAGCCAGCCTGTCTGCCGATCTTAACATAAAAAAAAAATAAAAAAAATCTCCAAAAAAATTTTTACTATTTTTTTTTTTTTAATTTCTCTGTCATGAATAAACCAGCACTATACGTTATCGTCTTTCGATGCAAAAGCAAGGGACGCCTCTTATTATTGATTACATTTTCTCTTCGTACAAAACATCTGTCCATCCCATCTAGGGATCATCTTAAAAATGTTTACCGATCCATTTTCAAACTGAGTCGTACGATTGTAATGATTGTTGACCAGACTTGCAATTCTGAATCTTTTTAATTACGCATGTTAATTACAAATCGAATGATCGATTGATTTTATCAATCACATATTGACCAGTTACTTTAATGGTGATAGCAATCTTAAACACACACATATCTTTGCATATAAAGTGCTGTCAATCTACAGTAAATGTGTGACAAGCTTACATTGAGGTGTGGCCAGTGAGTCATACGAGTAAGGTAACAGATATTCTAACAGATTTCGACGATATGTGATTACAGTAATGAAAAGTTTTAGGACCTACTCGAATGAATGAAATATATAAACCAAAAGTATGAATTCATTAACAATTAGCTGAGTCCGCAACTTCGTACGCGTGGTATTCAGTATAGCGCGTAACTTTTGCGTTTGTAAACCGACTGGAATGAAACAAACACTAATGTTACTGGAAGCTTGCTACAATACATCAGTGGAAACCGCATTCAAATCGGTTAAGCCGTTTCAGAGATTAGCGTGCACAAACGCACAAACAGACAAAAATTCTAAAAATAATTTTTTTAACCTCGGTAACATAAACATAACATAACATAACAATTTTTTAAAAATATTTAATGTACAGATAAGTCACACGGGTCGTTTACGATTTTACGTATTATGTGTATTGGGGCTACCGTCGTCTATTAACAAACAACGCCAAGGAGATTAAAAGTGGCGACTGGCTGTGGCTTTGATAGGATAAACGGATAAGGAGAGGGATAGGGAAATTAAATTTGCCATCCCCTATTATCTTACCGAAATGAAATACAACAGACGTGTTCTAAGCGGTTACTGCAGACAGACGAGCTGCCAGCTTGGAACTGCTGAATGCAAAATGCACTGTCTGTTACTACGAAAATGCATATAGTACTTATTACTTCCATGCGAAAATGTCAATTTTGTAGTAATATGTTTATATGTAGTTTTTTTGTAGTAATGAGTTTATATGTAAAGTATTTGCATAAACTGTAAACTTAATAAAATATTTTATTTACTTACTTCTTTTTTTTTTTCAGGTGAATCGTAACGGCATTGGCTGTTGGAACACCAAGAAGCCTTATACTCAAGAAAATAATCCCCTCATCTTTAGTGATCCCGTGCTCTACGAGTTCCCTAACGATCTCAAGGTATACAATTATTGCTTACAACATCCTCATGCATTCTTTAACCATAATTAATTATTATGTAGGCTGTTTAAAAATTCCATTTTGATTAAATATTTTTATTATGTGCAACGCGATAAGAACACTGCTAGGATTTAATCTTACGAAAATTGTAATTGTATGAAATTTAATGAATTATTGTGTTTTTAGTTTTTTTGGCTTAAGGATTCTGAGTTCGATTCCTGTATAGGTCAACTGTGAAAATGCATTAAAAATTTACCTTTGTCTAAAACCTAGTTGTACTGGGTTTATTTGTCTATTGTAAAATAATTTTTCGTTAGAACACATTCACAAAACAGAAAGTGATGCGTCTAATTTCGTACTTACAAGGGCGTGTTGTTATAATAATCAAATTTGACAATGTGAATTTATTTTTTTATAATTATATCAATATCAATAAAATGTTTTTAAACAGCATAAATGAATAATGTATGTACCTATTATTTATAATAATGTATTAATGTATGACGAGCCCGTTGGTCGAGTGATTAAAGTGCTCTGACCTGTGTTCGATTCCCGACTAGGCCATCTTTGCAAATGAACTTTCCAAAGTTGGTTGTGTTCTGAGTTCGCCCCCTTTCCGTTGTACGGTTATCCCATAACACAAGCTTAATAGTCCTTATTTTGGGGGCCATACAATTTGGTGTGTCATGGCATTGGTTGTATCTGTGACGACATACGGCAATCACTGATGGCTTTGAACTAACGTTAAGTCTTAGATTTAAACAGTGGATTTTCATTCGCTCTCTTTTCAAAAGAAATGTTAATAATTATTTTTATTAATCTTATATATAAAAATGAATTCCCATTTCTCCTGGTCACGGCATCACGCGTGAACGGGTAGACCGATTTTAATTCGGTTTTCGCTAATGGAAAGAGGGATAAACGGGGAATGTTTTAGGGTATATAAAAATTGCACGCCTGGCGAAGCCGGGGGCGGGTCGCTAGTTAGTAATAAAAATAAAACTAATTAACTATCACAAATGTTCCTTTTATAATCTGAACGTAATCCACAAAGTAGATACCTACTTATTAACCTCTTCACAGAGCGTGGAGTATGAATTTACGAAGTAGTATTTTAAATTATTTCAGGTTGACCATGAAAACACTCTATGGTGGCTGACTGACAGGCTGCCCAGGTTCCTGTACAAGTCGCTGGACCCCAACGACGTCAATCATAGAATATTTAGTATCAGCACAACAGACGCAGTCGCCGGCACAGCTTGTGCTTAAAAGACTACCTTATTCAAGTTTTATTAAACTTAACTAAACGACTTCAAGATAAACAGGATATTTTTTTATTACACAATAAACAAATTATTCCATAAATAATTATTGACAGGTAAATTTTTGTTCGTTCATAGTGAATATACCCACAATTGATTATAGGTACTATACTTATTACCGGCGATAGCTTCGCAGCCATCGCAGCAATCTTCAAAACGGAACACACGCTGAAGCGGTAGGTACTGAGAGCGTTCCGGTCCGGTGTAGGGATTTTTGTAATGTAGGTACAAAGTTCTTACAGCATGCCACACAAAAGCGGTAGCGAAGCGGCGCGTTTTCACTGCTATAGCAAACAGGCGGACGCATTCCGGAGCCGGAGCGGGAGCGGTTATAGCTGAGTTTCGTTGTACTCAGCGTTGCCAATAGGGTATTTGACAGATTTTAGGAAAATATCTCAAATTGTTCATTATACTATAGTACACTTGCAATTTGATTCATTCTTTGTGAATTGCTTTATTTTCTATGAAAATTACAATCAAAGTTTAAATTATAAATAAGACCGCCAAAACGCTAAGTCACGTGATATCAATACTCTTACGTCACTTGCTTGCAAACAAATACATATTTAGCTGTCAAATCGTAGTACGCTCATGTACTGTACTAATACCATACCACGCATTGACTGTAAACAAACAAATGACGCAACTTTATATGCCACCAAACATGAAAATATAATTATTTTAATAATGATTTCTTATGAAAATCGTACATTTTTTTAAATAGTGGTATTCTGTGCGAAACGCCCCGGAAAGCATTCGCTTCCCACTCCCCCGGACCGCTTACCGCCCAGTGTGTTTACAGCTTTTTACATTAGTGAAAACCATATACGAGTACAAATTAGTTACGTGCTTTAGAAGAATCAAGCGGAGAAACAGAGAGAGACAGAAAGTAATTTTCTTTTATACTTTTATTATTTAGAGATTAGAGGCTATAGACGAGATACAGTTTATTATTCGTATTTATAACTAGCGGAACTCGGCCACGCTTCGCTGCGGCCCATACGGCGGCGGCCGGCGTGCGCATGGGGCGCGCGGTACTGGACACTGCTTATATATAATACCATTTATCGTAGCGTGATGTTATATAGCCTATAGCCTTCCTCGATAAATGAACTATTCAAAACAAAAAGAATTTTTCAATTCGAATCAGTAGTTCCTGAGATTAGCGCGTTCAAGCAAACAAACAAACTCTTCAGCTTTATGATATTAGTATAGATAGATTATGTTTAAAACATTTTTTATAACAAAAATAAAAACGTTGAACGTGTATTAAGCAATCATAATTCTATGAATTGTAATTTGTGAGGTATCTTGTAATTGTTGGTCTCAATTCCAATTCTGTTAGAGAGGTAGACAATGTGCGACTTCCTTTGACATTTTTTGACCTTTGACATTGACATCAATAAAAGTAACCGAAAAAGAAAAGTTTTATTTAAGTAAGTAATTAATAGTAGCCCAGAAAAGATTATTCCAAAATTTAATTGATAGTACAAAATATTGTATAATATGCCACACAAAAATTATAGGTAATATGAAAACAATTTAACATTAGAAGTGCTAGATAGAATAAAAATGCTATTTGTAATTAAACGTGCTTACATAAATGCTGGCCTTGTTCAATGAACTTGATAAATAGCCTTGTGCTTAAATGGGGTCGTGGTCGCTTTAAAAAGGTTATTATAGAGGTCATCACATTAATTTTAATCTAGTATGAAAATTTAGTGTATAATAAACACTTATTTCTAATATTCAAATCTTGGTAAGTATATTACAGAAAAATATAATATACTTACTCGTACTTACCTACATTTGAATATCTGAAATATGAATTGCAATATTTTATAATATTAAAGATTACAGATGATTTTGGAATAATATGTGTCTATAATTTGAAAAATAGCAGTTTTAAATAAATAATACTCGCAGGTTGTCGATGGCAAGTCGGCAATCTCTAGTATAGAGTATTCACTGAATTTTGTAATATTTCTTTTAATTGACTTTAGTGTTAAATAGTATTAAAATATGTATCACGAATAACTTTTCTCATATTACATACTCGTGACATTAAGTTACTAATATTTGTTTGATAAAAATAACTGTTCATTGATCTCGTGTGATATACACGGTGTTGTATGCTGGTATGAATTTTGTTTGTAGACGAAGTACAAATATTGTATTTATTAAACAAATAATAAAAAATTTATTTAAAATCTTATTTGATTGATTATTGTTTGAATCCCATTATTGCAATTTTTTTTGTGCATGATAATTTACATAAATATTGATAGCGCCTTAGATGATTTGTCCAGAAGAGAAAAGTGACAAGTGTGAAGTTTTAATTGTCTACTAACAGACGGCATTGCATTATTCTTATGTGTTAAAACTTGTTTTCAATCTTTATTGCTCATATATTTTTATCAGGCGTTGAATATTTTTATTTTTAAAAGATCCCTTAAAAGCGGGTACTTTTTTCCAGATAAAATGTACCTACTTACCCTATGTCCTATTCTGTATCCTTACAAACGTGTACTGTACCTATGCAAAATTTCATGATGATCGGTTGAGTAGTTAAGAGCGCGTATAAAGAGAAATAGCTGATCCTAGAATTGAATTCTATCTAAGTTTGTAAAGTCCAAATAAGAAAATATTTATATATAGATTAATACATTATAAATAAAAGTGAAATGTGGAAAGGAAAATTTTATACGATGAAATTTTCTCGATAGAAAAAAATCACCAAATTACCTCTCACTTTTATCGTTTTTTGTTTTATTTACAAAATGACACATATTACAAACCTAAAAAATATCAGTAATCTCACTTCCCAGATTATTTAAGGCTTTGAGGATTAATTTTTCATTTGACATTGTAGTTTACGAGTAATTAATATTTAATACTTTTGGCACTTATAACATTTTTATTGCTCGAAATGCGCTATCTTCCGTCTCATGTTATGCATACTTCAATGCGCATTGGTTCACATGATCAGTCACAATCGCTTATGGGGCCACGCGGGTGAAATTAGAAATATTTTTTGCTTTGTACGCAGCCTTAAGGCGTGAACAGTACAGTAGAACACTAGTTAACAAACAAACGAACTCACTTTCGCATTTCTAATATTGGTTAGAATTAGTACATTGTACATAACATGAGTTATGTTCTTTATAACACTGTGGTTATGTAGTTGACTCTTACTATACAAGCATGGTTAGTGGAATAAATATCTTTTTAGTTTTTTTCTTTTTTCATGACGTATAACATTTATTCGTAGCGTATAACAACTATGGTAGATGAAGAGATGATATGGTAGTCTTCTAGATGGCGCTTCAAGTCGGTATCACATTCTGTTATTTCACGGTGTACTTTTCTAAGGGGCAATTTTTGGTGTCCACTTCTACAATTAATAGACGTGATGGTAGTTGATAAAAAATAACACCGTAGAGTATGGAAGTACCCTGCCGACCTTAATCCTTTTTTTTATGTTAAGATCGGCAGACAGGCTGACGGTCCACTTGATGGTAGGTGGCTTGCAGCAGAGCTATCCACTTGATGGTAGCACTTGCAGCAGCTATGGCGTTGCTTGTGTTATAGGCGACGGTAGCCACCTACCATCAAGTGGACATTCAGCCTGTCTGCCGATTTTAACATAAAAAAAATGTATAATAATAGTAGCCCTATTTTTTACTTTGTGTAAAATGTGTATATTTTACTATCTCGTGTGATGAAGTCACGTAATACGTACAGTGTTTACATGTTTTGCTACAAGTAGCAAGTCCCGTTGATAATTATTATGTAACGAACATTACTTTGGAAGTATGCTGTTAACAGCTGGTTATTGGTTTGTTTCTCTATGGTTTAAACAGTGAATGTTGTAATGAGATTTGCTCATTCGGCGGGGAGACATCGTAGTACCAACACCCACCAACGAGAAATGGCTTCATTCAAGAAGGAAAAAGTTGGTATCGTCGGGAGGTGAGTTTGAATTAAATTTAGATTTGTTTAACAAGGTTAAGGCTTTCAAAGAAATATTTTCTCATATTTTAATGTTCTTAGAAAAATTATATTCTTGTCATGAATTTGCAAGTTTATATTTTTTATTAAGCAAGTTATTTATAAAATCATTTATACTAAAATTGAAAAAATTTTTTAAATTAATAAATATTATCATGAATAAATGATTCTATAAATAAATAAACGAGTCCATTGGTCAAGTTGCTGGCGTTAGCGCTCAGTCTCGGGTATCCCGGGTACGATTCCTGTAAAGGCTAACTTTAAAAATGAACTTTTCCTAACTAACTTCTGTTTTGGATCAAGCAAGAACTGGCATGGCCCATGGCACACTGCGTTTCGCAGTCATTTGGGCTGTCCGTCTGGCGACAGTATCCACTCCATACAGAAGACCACTGTGAAATATATGTGTGCTATTGATGTTTGGTGAGTGAGTAAGGGATCCCAGAGCCTATTTGTCTATCCCTTCCTAATCCTTTATCCTTAATCCCACTATGATCGGCAGCGCAATGGCAGCATTTGTGGCATTGCTTATTTTATAGGTAACGGTAGCCAACTACCATCAGCTAAAGGTAATTTATTTATTTTTAATATCCGAAATGTGTTTCTAAGAAGTTTCGGTCAGCCTGTCTGACTACCTTTTCGTAAAGATCGTCAAACAGGTTTTTATGTAATAGCTCTCTGTAGATTTTTTAAACAGCAAGCAAATCAAATACGTACCTACTGTCAGAAAGTAAATATCATTAACAACAATAGGCGCATTAACCGATGCATTTGACCATGTAATCAATATAGCCTTCAAGTTTGACCCATTTTATAACCTCTAATAGAATAGAACTGAATATTCTTATGAACTTTCTAATTATACAACTAGTGTTATTTTTAGTTTTTGTTTTTGTAATATTGAATCGATAAAATAATTTACGACATATTAAAACTTCCATTTAGTTTTATATCGTTTTATTATCTTCTTTTTAATGTTTATCAAACAGTTCAAAAAAGGTTAACAATTAACTGCTTCTAGTTAGTTTTTTTAATGGTATGCTATCGACATCATTATCGATTATTGCATCGTATGACATTTCAAACATAATTTTTCCTGTTACACAACCAAATAGGTGAGCAACTTGCGTTTCTAAATTATGTAATAGGAAGTTAGTAGATACTTGTGATGGCCACACATTCTCAGAGTTCATCTAAATATTTCGGGCATTAATTGCTCTTATCCTTATTTAAATAAAAAATGCGAATGTGAGTATGTTTGTTTGTTACGCTTTCATGCACACTTTAACTGTTCAACCGATCATCGTTAAATTTTGCATAGACGTTGTCAGAGATATCGAAAAGGACATAGGGTACCTTTCAATCAGAAAAAAATTGTTTCCGAGGGAATATCCATAAAAAAAATTCAACATCTGTCAAAAATGTACGAGTAGGTAATAAAAATTTAATAAATGTTTTAACGCCTAGGAAAAGGGGGCGCGGGAAAAACCTAGTATTTTTTCATTTCATTTAATTAATTCTAGGTTTTATAATAATGAATATAACTAAAAGGTCAGTTAAATATATGGACAAATTTAAGCATAATATTTCAAGATAATTTTGGTTAGGAAAAAAATGAGACCCAAGATGATTGATAAAGGTGATGAATATAGTATCTATGAATGTATTTTATATGAAAACATAAATCGAGACGACGATCATTTCTTAAAACAGGAAATTTTTCAAGTATTACTGGCACAGCAACTACTATGTGGTTTTAGAATTTATTAAAGGTAGGTTTAATTTGCTGCTTATATTAAGATGTCCAAAATATATACAAAACATCTATTTTTCACTTATTGTTTCTTTTATTAGTACAATGTTACTTACCTACTTATATCTAGTTACTTATCTAAATGGTATGTTACAGTTTGATTAGAGTAATTCCTTTAGATACCTCTGAAAAAACTTTATATTTCGAGCGATTACTAAAAATAAGAGCAATTTGGCATGTATTGACGATGACAGGTATCATCTCACTGTTTCAATTGGTTTTATCTATTTCTATACACTAGCCTTTGCCCGCGACTTCGTTTGCGCAGAATAAGTATTTTTCCCAAACAAACTCCCCCCCCCCCTTTTCACCTCCTTAAAGTATCCTATGTCCTTCTATGGGATTCAAACTATCTCTCTATCTACCAAATTTCAACGAAATCCTACCATCTAATCTAAGAAACGGTTTAACCGATTTGAATGCGGCTTTCACTTATATATTACATCAATCAACATTTATTGTTTATTTTATTCCAATCGGTTAAAAAAGTTAGCACCGAATACCACTCGTACGAAGTCGCGGGCACAGCTAGTCAGTAATAAATACGAGTAATGTACATTTTGTGTTTTGTCTACACAGTGGTTTAATAGGCAGATCATGGGCAATGCTGTTCGCATCTGTCGGCTACCAGGTCACAATATTTGACATAATTCCAAAGCAAGTGACAGACGCCCTCGATGACATTAAGGTGCAACTGAAGACCTTGGAAAAAGAGGGTCTTCTGCGAGGCGAACTTAATGCTGAACAACAATTTCAATGCATACAAGGTAACATATTATTACAATTAAGTATGTGTTTTCACAACGATGTAAATATTACTACGTACTAGATTTCACACTTCAAACATTCACTGTGTTCCAGAAAATTGTACACATTACTTAGTACGGCTTCGAACCGAATACGTAAACGCTGTAGAACCTTTTCATAGCAAGAAAATACGTGGAGCACACTAAAAGTTTCCGGAATGAATAAGAAACAGTTACCTACTATAAATGGTCAAAATATTCTCCATTAGCGTAAATGCACTTTATCATACGAATAAACGAAATCTGAAAACATCTATGCCACTCCTCCATGGTGACCTCGGTAACAGCTCTTCGACAGCTTATTCTGGCGATGAAAATCGTTGACCGCGTAACTGGGTCTTAATTTTTAAGAACAAAAAAAGTCAGATGATGCTAGGTCGGGACTGCATGCAGGATAGCTCATAACTTCTACGTTTTTCACTTTCAAAAATTCGATTTCTGTATGGCCGTGTGAGAATTGGCATTATCGTGGTACAATATGATAGGGTGTTTACGGTAATTTTTATGGAGTTCGTCAATAACTTCCGGCAAAGAAATGGTCGTGTATCAATCAATATTCACGGTACGATGCTTCTCCAAAGCAACAGTAGCCACGTACCCAGTTTTATTAAAAAAAGGAAGCAATCACGCAGAGGCACTTTCCACGCGCGCTACTTTGGTTGGTTTCGGCTCATCTTGAAAGACCCATACGCTCGATTGATACTTTGTTTTGTTATTGTAGCAATAAATCCATATTTTGTTACTTGTTACTATGTCCCACACAAAATTTGACGCCCTTTCGTTGAATCTGGTAAGCATGGCATTTCACAACGTGACGCGGTCCATTTTTTGGGCCTCAGTCAAATTGTCTAGGATCCACCGAGAGCACAGCCTATTCACACCCAAATGTGTTGTAGGATTGATTGTATTTAACTCATGCCTATGTCTGTGGATGCTCAAATCTCATGGTAGGTCATGTACCTGTCTGTTTTGATCATATGGCGCACAGCATCGATGTTTTTCTTCTTCGCAACGGTGGACGAGCAACCATCACGAAATTCGCCACCGAGATTGACACGACTGCGTTTGAATTCTGCAGACTTGCATGGTCTTGCATGGTGCTTCATCGCCAAAAGCAGTTTGAAGCTGAGCGAAGCTCTGCTGAGCTGTTCAATTACACTTGAAATTCTAGAAAATCATACAACGAAAATTTTCACAAGTTAATATGGCGGTTAATAATTTAATTAAATTAATTATCAAATACAATGGCAATGTAAACAGGCGATTTTTAAAATCACGCCACAATTTAAAAGTAAGTAACAGTTAGTTGAAACAAACCGTATTCTACAGCCAAAGAATTCCATTTTCAAATGTTGTAAATACGTTTTAAATATTGTTTATTAAATATAAGTGGCCATTTCCGGAAATATATAGTGTGCCCTATGTATAGCATCAGGTGCGCTGCCACTGAAAAAAAAAAGAACAATTTGATTAAAGAATAAGAAACGAGGTCTTATAATCACGCAAAGAAAACGGTTACAGCTGCCACATTTCCTTTAATTACCTATTACAAAATTTGGAACGTTATTGAATGATTAGAATAGAACGTAAAAGAACAATATTTGTCTGGCTTAATTTAACTTATTATGTAATGTTTATGCAGAATGTTAATTATTTACACAAAACATAAGATACGAATATCAGGTTGATATCTCATACGTTTATCAAAAAAATATGGGCACATATACTAATTTTATATTATATAAACAATTATACTATATAAGATGTGTGGATGTTTGTTCCTCAATAACGCAAAACGGCTGAACGGGTTTACCTGGGTTAACATATTTACTTTTATCCTGAAAAAATGTCAGGTTCCCGAAGGTTATTTTAAAAATATAAAAAATGGCGTCCAATTTACATATATGTTAATAATAAACTATATGTGTGTCAAATTTCATCCAAATCCGCTCAGATGTTTTTGCGTGAAAGAGTTACAAACATAACAAATTGGGCTCAGCTGGTACTAAATAGAGATAAGCTACACAGCTACAAGTTCACTATTTCTATCGACAAACAAGTAAGTACTTATTAGTAATATTTTATCCATGCTATCATCGAACTCAAAATTATGGGTTTGCTCATAAGATATTTTCAAATAGTAAGTTTTTTAAGTTTGTACTATAAAAAAATATATTTTCATTTCCTTAACGAAGATTTTACTTCTGGAATGGTACATAATATTGTAATGATAGAATAAGAAGATCGGCAGACAGGCTGACGGTCCACTTGATGGTAGGTGGCTACCGTAGCCTATAACACAAGCAACGCCAAAGCTGCTGCAAGTGCGCTGCCGACTACAATAGGATTAGGAGACGATAGGGAAATGGGCTCTGGCATCCCTTACTCACTCACCGAAATACAACAGCACACGTGCTGTTATTTCACGGTGGTCTTCTGTAAGGGGGTGGTTACTGCCGCCAGTCGGGCTACCCAAATGACTGCGAAACGCAGTGTGCCCTGCCACTACTTTTCAGATCTAGACCAGAGCCAAATTTGAAAAGTTGACCCAGCCGGGAATCGAACCTGGGAACCCTAGAACAGAGCGTTAAGGCAAGCACCCTAACCACTCATCCAACGGTAAGATTTTAGCAATCGCTAAAATATTACATTTCTAAAGTTCTAAACATTCTCGCGAAAATAAGACCTTTTTTATTCGATCGAAATGTGTGTGTCACTTACCATTTCATTTATAAATAGGACCATAATTCGATATTTGGAAAACACAGAACAATTTTAGCAAAAATAATCACTCCTAGCCTAGGTATTTATAAAATTGTAACATGATAATAAGTTCCTGCTACTATTTTATTTTCAGGTTCTACAATCTTGTCAACCGCTGTAAAAGATGCTGTTTTTGTACAAGAGAGTGTACCTGAAATTCTCGATCTGAAGAAAAAAGTTTACAGCGAATTGGATAAAGTTGTGAGCGATAAAACGATCCTTTCGAGCTCTACAAGTTGTATTCTACCGTCGCATTTTTCTGAACATCTCAAACATAGGTCGCAAGTGAGTACTAGTAGAACAACTTTCTACGCCACATTCAACAATATATTTTCATGTGACAGAGTTCTGATTTGTATGAAATATTTTCTCAAAATTGTTACCTTATGGTTTGTATATTGACGGCTGTAACCACTCCTTAAGAAGATCTTTTTACTAAATTACAGGATCTTTCTTATGTTGTTATTTCAACAAACTTAAGTATGTTGAAATAACAATATAAGTACATATTATGTGTTCGACGTTTAACTCCGTCTGTACTTTGTTATTCTGATAGAGCTATAGATAGCTCTGATAAGAGCTTGAACCTATCTAAAGTGCGTATTGTAAGCACTTTTATTTATTCTCTACTCAAAGGCAAAATAAGCTGTTAGTTATAAACATCAAAAAATCATTATATATTTATTATAGGGACAATAAAATCCTTGTTGTTTAATAGGAAAATGTACAATAGTTTGATATTCTTATGTATCTACTTATCATTCTTATCTTTTCAATGTACCTATGTCACTGGGGTTCATGTATTTGTGTTTTTGAAAAGAAAAGAATAAAGAAAACACAATAAATGTGAAAAATGCTTGTTATAAAGCAGCGTACGGTGAAACCGTCCAACTTTGTCCTTAATGGATATTTTGCCCGCTGAGTCAAAAATAAGCTAAAATTTGAATAAAAAAAAAATAAAGTCTTTCAGTAAATTTTGGATGGATTAATAGAAAACAGGTTATACTAATGGTAAAACTACGAATTGCTTTTGATTCCAACTTCATTCAGTTGGCTGTAACAGCTTGTCGAAGTGTGAAGGTGTTTTGTTGCGGGCGAAATGTGACTCCAGTGATTTTAAAATATTGAAAAATGACGACGACAAAGGTAAGTGTTCGTTTTTACATAATGTATACAAAGGTTATCAGAACATTTATTTAATACTTTCTATGTATGCAGTAAGTAGCTTAAATCGTGAATTATGATGGTGGGCAATTTAAACCGCAACCGTAGCATCTCGTATCTGCCAATTTTGCCCGCTCTAAAATATGTGCTGGGGTTGTCACTTTTTCATTTCACATTGGCTAAGAGTATGATCAAAGATTTTGAACTAACTATAATCGTTTTTTTTTTAATTTAAATTATTAATTTGGGTCTGATGTTTTTATAGCTGCAAAATTTTTTATATTTTTTTATTTGTAAAATTTCTGGTATCTTTTATAACTACATTTTTTAAGTTCGAATATGTAAATACATATTAAATTGGAGGTCTAATGACCGAATTAATTAAAAATCCGAAAGGTACAAATTATTTTCTTATACTCATAATCATCTTCCATTGTCATTTTATTTTTTATTTTTAGGAAAACGTGTATTGCAAACCTCGAATTCGAGAGCGAAAATCAACGAGACGTCTGGGTTCACAGAGTATAGAAATTAATCAAGCGAAATGCTGCAACTAGCATGTGAAGCAGTTGCTGCAAAACCAATAACAACAAGAGATGCTTGAACGTCAACAGCACATGAAATGAAAGCACAGGACGGCCATTGGACAAATGTTAATGTTAATGAATGACCAAAAATTAAGTAATTGCTTAAGATATGACTGATTTTAAATTGATAGAAATATATTGATCTCAATGTCAAACGTTAATTTCAAAGTACCAATGGTATAGGTAAAAATACTCGAAATAAGGGTTTTCCCTTTAAGATTAATTTTTTTTTTTTTCATTTATTGATAATATACTAAGATATGTTATAAACACTATATGTACGTTTTGTACCAAGAACAAGTTAGATAAAAGTTTTGTAATTGAACTTATAAGTACTGTATTAAAAAAAATTGTACCACTAAAGTGATTTATTAATTTTCAAACATTATCAAACAGGTTTTGACAACCCTAACACTTACACGTTGGTTGTATGAAAACAATTGTAAATTGTTGGGTAAATTTGCCCACTTCTTTCTAGACGAATCTATTATTATTAGCTTATTGGTTTTAATGTTTTTAGACCAATTTTGCCCAACACTCTTTGTGGTCTTTATACATGAATGCTCTAAGAGCTATAGTTTAGCAAATAATGGGCTTGGGCAAAGATGGACGAAAGTGAAGGTAATTTTGCCCACCATGAAAATATCAAATTTCTCGAAATTCTTTAAAGATAAGAACTATTTCTTTATTGTGACACAATTCTATGATTAGATAGTCTATATTTGCACATAAAAAATATATCAAACCATACATTTTATTACGAAAACGAAGAATATTATTAAAAAGTGGGCGAAATTGGACGGTTTCACGGTAACTAATGTCGTTCTAATATTATTCTATAGTAATTTTAACAATAAGTTTGTGTTTATATTACATATATGAATTAATGCAAAACTACAGTTTGCTCATTACTTTATTGCTCTCCATCCAAAGGAATTGCTTAAACCGATAAAACCTTTTAACGCTTTAAACTGATTTTTAGTTTCATCATCCTCATCTCAGCCGTAGGACGTCCACTGCTCCCCCCCCCCCTCTAATTTTCCAAAAGGACCGCCGGTCAAAAACAGCCAGGATCCATCGTCGACCGCGCAGGTAGTCTGTCCTACGGTGCGCTTGCCGGTCCATGGCCTCCACTCGAGCCATCGGCTCTCTGTATTATGTGTCTGCCCACTGCCACTTCAACTTACTAATCCACTGGGATATGTCGTAACTTTCGTGCGTCTACGGATGTCCTCATTCCTTATTCGATCTCGCAGTCTAAAGGTTGGTTTATATTACACCGGGCCGTGGCCCGGTCAAGATATTTATCACATGATTTTGTATGAACCAATTCATACTTCACCGGGCCGAGTCCGTGGCTCGGCCTTTGAGAAAAACACGACGAGCGCACGGCCCGATTGCGGCACGGTATAATATGAATAATCCTTAACTCCGAGCATAGCCCTCTTCATAGCTCGTTGAGCGACGTTGAACTTTCTTATGAAGCTCATAGTTAGAGACCACGTTTCAACGCCATATGTCATCACTGGCAACACACACACAATTATTAATTTACAATGTCATAATTAATTTATACATTTTCTTTCTTGCCATATAAAATGCCATCAAGAGTGTTAGTTAAATGTGATATTTTAAAATGTACCCCGTACTATAATATATATATTTTTATAATGGTGTTATTATCATTTTCAGGTGATAGTGTCCCACCCCGTGAATCCTCCATATTATGTGCCATTAGTAGAAGTAGTTCCCGCTCCGTGGACTAAACCGGAAGTCGCTAAGAAAACAAAGGAGATTATGTTAGAAATCGGACAAGAGCCCGTGTTACTTTCAAGGGAGATCGACGGCTTTGTCCTTAATCGTATCCAGTGAGTGAACTACATTGTTTTGACACCTTGAACCACTCGATTAAAAGTCTACTCATATGTCTGTAGTCTGTGACACGTGTTTTCAGCATTCAAAATGTATTTAGTACCTAGTATTTTATGCCTAATAGCAGCCCATAAATTGGTCACAACTATACTGTATATTAGTATATTTACCATTTCTCATAAATAAACTTTTATGAGCGAGGATGTCAGGCAGACTGGCAATTCAATTGATGGTAGATGGCTGCTATTTAGTACGAATGCAAGCAACACCTTTTGCAAGAACGATACAACCCAACTTGATGGAATGAAAGGCAACAAGGGAAACAATTTAAAGTAAACAAATAACATATACATATTTTTGGCACATCTCACTCACAGTCCGAAATATGAAAGCACGTTTGCTGATATTTCACAGTGGTCTTCTCTAAAGAGAACACTGGCGGATACAGGGGGGGGGGGGCATGGGGCCATGCCCCCCCCCCCCCCCCCCCAAAGACCCAGGAATTCCATATTTTTAACTTAACTTTTCAATTCAATTCAAGTACAATTCAATTCATATATGAACTGAATATAGAATAATATAATCCATATCAATCAAAGTTATCGAAAGTTTCATAATTCATGTCAGACAATTGAGACAGTTCAAATACGCGATTACGCGGGTTAAAAGTATTTGCAATACAACCATAATGCATCTCAACTAGTAAAAAAAATACACAAAAAAATTACTTGTGATATTAAGCCTAACTCCGAACTTTGTCAGAATGGCCCCCCCCCCAAAATGAAATCCTGGATCCGCCCCTGAGAGAACCAGAAAATTGAGATTAAATTTATTATTTGAACTATCGTAACATGTAAGTAAATGCTTCGGTTTTTGTAACTCTTTCATAAGTATGCTACAAATCGGTATTCCATTTCATTTCATGACCTATATTGAACATGAATGTTTTTTAGATAGATTTTATTAGATATGTAATTTTATTGTATTTACGACTCTATTAGAATCCAAAACAGAGCCGTATCCCAAACAGTTACAGACATTTTTTTAAATATAATATACAAATTATTTTTTTTCAAAAATAATTTACCTTTAATTTTGTTCTTATTAGGTATGCAATTCTCAATGAAGTCTGGCGCTTGGTAGAAGATAAAGTAGTAAACGTGGAAGACATTGACAAAGTCATATCTGAAGGTCTCGGTATGCGTTATGCCTTCCTCGGATCGCTTGAAACCGCACATTTGAATGCTGAGGGCATGAAGAGTTATATTGAAAGGTAAATTAGTAATAATATGACAGACATTTTTATAAACATACATCATAAAAATGCTTTTTTTTTGTATAAATTAACATGTCGAAAATTTACCCATAAACAATATATCAATTAAATTTAATGATGAGCCTGTAGGTAGGTATATACTTAGAATTACTTGTTAAATGGACTTGGATTTTAGTTTAACAATAAAAAATACCTCGACTGATGTAAGTAAGTGGTGAAGCACGTATGTAATGGTTGAAAAAAGCTAATCACTTCTTCCAGCATTAAAGAAATACACCACGAGGAAACCTGTAACTTGTCTTAGCAATCTTTGAGGACCTGTGAAGTATACTTGCCAATTCGCATTGCACTTACATGATGGACTACCACTTCAAAGAAAGGAGTGGTCTATACCAAGCATTGGGACCTAATATACTTAAAGTACCTGATAAATACTGGGAATAATTTAGCAATTTCTAATATTTTCAGATACGGAGAAACAATTCACAACGTCAGCAACACCATGGGCGAAGTACCTAGAATGACTCAGAGTGTTTTCGCCGAAGATATTTGTAATCAGCTAAACAGTCTGGTACCTTTGGACAGGCTTCCTGAAAGGCGGGCATGGCGTGACGCTTGTCTTACGCGTCTATCCATTCTGAAGAAGGAAATGTCCAATAAATACAAAAAGTAGACGTAATGTTCTATAATATTTAAAATTAATTTTTCATTACACCTTTTTATTTCAATCTTGATTAACTTATTAATTAATCTTGTAATAAATATTACTTAAATATGTTAATTTTAATAGACCATAACTTTTGGAAGTCCCGATGTTCAATAAATTCCAACAGGGAAACTGTGTAATTCTTACTAATGTAATAATAATATAATAGATTATTAAAATTAAATCATAATACTGTTGTTTCTTTGGACACATTTTACCAGCCCTGGATTTGTCAATAGGCCGTATAGGCCATGGCCTATGGGCGGCAGCGGCCTAGGGGCGGAGGATTTTAGAAGGTTTTCGCACGCTTTCAGAAGCCATCAAATTCTTGTGCGATAATAAATGCAATAATAATAATAATTACCTAATAAAGGCCTAGGTCTACCTAGGCCACGAGGAAGAGGCGGCACAAAGTGAAGGGGCCTATACTGAAGCAAAGTATAAATCCGGCACTGCATTTTACCAATACAGTACCATCACAGACTATTAAGTAGATGCTAAAGTACCATACCACACTATTCTAAGATTAGTACTGTTACGTGTGGGGTGAGTAAAAATGCCGTGTAAGGGAGAAAGGAGACGATTTATTCCTGCGGACCAAGATTTATTCCGAGAATCACAAGGCTTCTCGATTAAACCCATTGGCCCTATTGTTACTATCGTCATTCGTATCGTTATTCACTTCGATGATTAAATATGTATCGTTAACTCACTATCGCAGATGTCTTCGTAAAAACTCTCAACTGTCGTTTCCGTATCTTGTACCGTAGCACAATGCCCCAGAAGCGCCTATGCCCGTTTTTATATTCGCGCAAAGACAGTCTGGATAGTCGTAGAAACTTAGAGTAATAATTCCAACATACCTACTTTAATTATTACTCTAAGCGTAGAAAGTACTCGAACTTTTAAACGAGTAAACATCGAGCGTCGGTCGATTATTCTATCGGTTCTAAAATGGTGCTTCGGTTCCTGGAATATGAAATCTATGTTGTAACAGTAAAGACAAATTTCCTTTTGCACTTGTTTAAAGTGGCATGGTTTTTTTTTTATATATCCTCCGGCACGAAGCCGTAGCCTGTGTCTACCTACTTTACGCATTCATTCCAGTTCTATCACTTATCCTTCTCGCACTTTCATTCTTCATACAAGTTCTTTCTTTCATTCATCCTCATTCATACTATAACGGGTGGGATGCCCGCCTAAATCTATTCTAATTTATTCTATCTTATATGTTTATACATATGTATATGCATTGCCTGTGCTTTTATTTTGTGTGGCTTGTGTTTTTTGCGTTCTTGAAGGGAAATAAGGTGACAATTTTTTATTTATTTACAATAATTACAATTTTTATAATCTTACAATTTCATATTTGCAATCTTATAAATATTTACATTTTCTTTTAAACAATTTTTTAATAACTATTATAAAATAGACTAATTTTTAAACGATAATACTATAGACTTATAATTTAAATTTATAGTTTTTCTTTTAAAAGTTTGTCGTGAATGTATTTTTTTTTTATTCTGACTGTTCGTACTTTATTATAATAGTCAAATCATATTGATTTGACGAAGGATGAGCGGTGTTTAATTAACGATTACTTTTATAATAAGTCAGCGCGTGTCTTACCTACCGTGGCTGATTCCCTATAAATATATTACAATACAATACTCTTAGGGCTGATTCTAGGCTGATTAGAGAAAAGGTAATGTATGTTGCACCTAAGTTGCACTTTCAAGTTTACAGAGTACCTACTTTATAATATATAGGCATTATAGGAAATAGAGACCTCTCTCGGTGCTTGGTGCCTATACCAAGTAACACTAACAGAGCGACATCTGATATTTTTATTTATTATTAGAAAATATCAGATTTTAAAATTGGTAGAAAACCTGCATAGTGTTCTGTGGCAGTAAACACACAACGATGTCACCGTCAATCAAAAATATTGAAGTGAGTGACTTCTACTGCGTTTGCTTATTATTAGCTAGAGAGTATATATATATTCTGTGGCTCTAGTATGGGTTTACGATACTACACTAGGTTAAATAAAAATGGCGGATTGACTCACGTACGAAACGTGTATTTTTGAAAAAGTTAAGATTCGAAAGAATCCTAAACTTTAATAATGTTGTTTTCTATATAAAATAAAGACTTGGCTTAAAGGTCTAGCTACCAGGCCATAAATTTACACTAATAAAACGATACTACACTGATTGATGGATTTTGGCGGGAATCTGAACTGAGAGGGCGGGAATTTTTTAATTTTAATCTGTTAATTTTCTCAAATTCTTCAAACTTTTTTTTATATTGCAATTTGTGAGTGTAAATAGTTAATATTTAGGGAGGTGTATTAAAATGATAGATAATGAGGGCGGGGGTGAAAATCCCCCGGCCCACAATAATAATAAAAGACCTAGAATATCGAACAAAGACAAAGTGATACCCCATGAAAAAGGCGGCGGGGATGAGGATAGTAGTTTTTTACCTTATAATAAACCTGACTACAAAAGATTATATCCTGAAAACGCGCTATCTACTGAGTTCAAAGTGTTTGTTGAATCAACTGCAAACGAGAGATTGGGCAACAAAAGTCCAATATATCTGAACCATATATTTTCTAATGGAATCAAAGGTGTAGTGTCGATTCGGAGGATAAACGCAAATAAGATTGTGGTGATATTCAAGCAATTCAACACGGCCAATAACTTCATTAACAATACAAACTTTTTAGAAAAAAATTCCATGCGAGCATTTATCCCAGCTGCTCACATTGAAAAAACGGGAATCATTAGATTTGTTCCTACAAATATTTCTAACAAGGAATTATACACAAAGTTGACGTCAATCTACGAAATAATTTCGGTCAGACGCTTTACAAAAAAAGTAGGTCAGGAGCGTGTGCCCTTACAAACTGTAAGCATTACATTTCTCTCTAATACATTACCCGACAATGTTCAATATGACTTGTTTTCATACAGAATTTTCGATTACATTCCTCCTCTGCAGCAGTGTTATAGGTGTTTTAAATTCAATCACTCAGCCAAGATCTGCAGTGGCAAACAGCGCTGTAGCTGTTGTGCTGGTGACCATCACTACAAAGAATGTGAAAAACCTAATGAATTATGTTGCGTTAACTGCGGAGGGCCTCATATGGCTATTGCAAGAACTTGTCCCATTAAAATGAAAAAAATTATAGAAAAAAAGAGCAAAATCACTTATTCTTCTGTTGTAAATACTCAAATTATAAAAGACTTTCCTGAATTAAAATCTTCGCAACCAGTAGTTCAAAAGGAGAACTCTAATGTTAATAAATCTTTAAATGAAAATAAGACGCTCATCCCAACGAAAGTTACTTCTTTTGCTGATATAAAAGCACTGTTACTAGACAATAATGACCTTACTAAGGCTATTGTTTGTACATTAGTTGAATTGGCTAATAAGGTTGATGACTCTCCTATTACTACTACAACAATCAAAGATATCCTTTTTAAAAATTTATCATAAATGGATCCCAGTTTCTCTCATATTTCTCAGTTAAGAATTGCTCTTCATAACATTCAAAGTGTTAAAAACAAAAAACCTTTACTTATTAAATTCCTGACAGAAAATAACATTGATATCTGTTTATTAAATGAAACATGGCTTAAAAATAATCAGAATTTCCATATTCCTGGTTATAATATATTTTTCAAAAACGCAAAAAATGATCATGGCGGTGTAGCTATTCTTATAAAATCATTCTTAAAGTTCAAGTTACTAACAACCATTTTTTATGAGGATGTTCAAACAATTGCTTTATCTATTTCCGTTGATAGTGGTACCTTATCTATTTTATGTGTTTATTGTCCTCCAACTGGTAATCAGTCTATGAATAAGTTGAAGAAAATAATAAATGACCTACCTAAACCCATCTTCATAGCAGGAGATTTTAATGCTCACCACATAGCTTTTGGCTGCATTTCCACTAAGGCTAGAGGCCAACAACTATTTGAAATTATTGACGAGTGTGATTTATGTATATTAAATGATGGTAGCTTTACAACGCTTAATTATCCTAATCGTAACCCTTCAGCTATAGATGTAAGTTTAATCAGTTCTCGGATTGCCCCTCGATGTGAGTGGTCAGTACATAATGATAATATGGGAAGTTATCATTTTCCTACTATAACTGAAATTAGCCTTTCAGTTGATAGATATCAAGTAAACCTACCCATCGATAAATTCTTATATAGTAAAGCAAATTGGGAAAAATATAACCAACTGTCATCTATTTTATTTAATGACTTCACTGTGGATAGTGAGTGTCCTCTGGATTCTTATGATCATTTTTGTTTTCGTTTAAATTTACTTAAGCAGGAGTGTATCCCTAGATTTACTAGGAATACAGATTTTATTAGTAAACCTCCAGCTCCCTGGTGGAATGAGGAATGCGAAAAGAGTGTCATCAATTCTTATAAGGCTTTAAAGTTTTATCGAGCTAATCCAACTATGGAAAATTATATTAAGTATAAAAAGAAGGATGCTATAAAAAAACGAACTATTGCAGAGGTGAAAAAAAATAGTTGGCGAAAGCTTTCCGAAAGTTTTGATAGAACTACTCCAATTAATATAATTTGGAACTACATTAAAAGGTTTAAAGGTATAAATAAGAATAAAAACAAATCATACAGTGATGAATTTATAGCTTCTTTTTTAGATAAATTGTCAGAAGACAATTCAAATAATTTATATAACCTGAATATGTACTATAACCTTAATAACAACAGTGAGAAATCTAAGTTTCTGTTAGAACCTTTTTCAAAAAATGAATTTCTGTTAAGTCTGCAGTCACGTAAAAACACTAGTCCAGGTTTAGACGATTTTCCCTATTCACTGATAAAAAAATTAGATTCATCAGTAAAAGATATTTTATTGGATATATTTAATGCATTGTGGTCAAAACAACTAATCCCTCAGTCTTGGAAAACTCAGTGTGTGATTCCAGTCCTTAAGCCAGATAAATAAACCAACAGATAGTGCTGACTCTTATCGTCCTATTTCCCTATCTTCGTGCATAGGAAAAATTTTTGAAAATATGATTAAATGTCGTCTTGACTGGTTTATTGAATCTGAAGGAATCATTCCACATGTTCAATATGGATTCAGACGTGGCAGAAGTTGTGCAGACAGTTTCTTATCCCTTTTATCTGATCTGAAATATGCAAAAAATAGTAAATCTAGTGCTGTGTGTGTTTTTCTGGACATAAAAGGAGCGTTTGATAATGTGCATCCTGGAATATTAGTTAAGGTCTTAACCGGTCTGGGTATTCCAGGTTTACTTGCAAAGTGGGTGCATGAGTTTTTAACTAACCGCACACTTTATGTAAAACATAATAACATTTTACATGGTCCAAGACATGTATCTAAAGGTACCATGCAAGGGGCAATTTTGTCTCCGTTGCTATACAATTTATATACCAGTGAGATTTGTAATTACATAAATACAGAATTTGTAAATATTTTACAGTTTGCTGATGACCTTGTATTATATTCTGTAAATAATAGTGTAGATACTGCAATCATAAGAATTAACCATGCTCTTGTTGAACTACACTCGTATTATCATAATAATCTGGCTTTACAAATTAATCCAGTCAAAAGTAGTGCTATGATTTTTAGTAAAGACTCTTCAAATAATCATATTATATTTAATAGAGAAGTGATTCCTCAAGTGAATCATCACAAATTTTTAGGTATAATTATCGAAAATAATTTATCTTTTGAGAAGCACATTAAGTACATCTCTCAAAACTCTATTAAAGGACTAAACATTTTGAGATATTTAGCAGGAGTATCTTGGGGTGCAGATCCTAAGATTCTTTCGACCTTGTACAAAGCAATAGTTAGAAGCCATTTTGATTATAGTTGTTTATCTTATTTAGAGAGTAAGTATGTGCATAGATTAGATATTATTCAGAACAAGGCTTTGAGGATCATCTCAGGAGCTATGTGCTCAACTCCCATCAGAGCTATGGAGGTGGAAACAAATATCATGCCCCTGGCATTGAGAAGATTACTACTTGCAGAAAGATATAGTGTTAAGTTATTGGCTTCAAATAATCAAAATATAATTAAAAGTATAATACCTTATGACTCAGTCTGCAATGATCCTAAAATAACAGGTGTTGATCTTCTCAATGGTAAGTCCCTTAAATTGAGCCACATATTACTGGATATGAGGAAAAAATACTCATCAATATATGCCATATCTCCTTGGCCATGTTATACTCATTCTTATGAAAGTTTGTTGTTTCAAATCCCAATAATAAATTATACTATAAGTAATAATCTAGATATGCTAGAGTTCTTAAATAAAAACAGAGACTACTACACACTGTATACTGATGGCAGTAAAGGGAAAAACCATGTTCGGAGTGCTGTTTATAACCCTCAGAATAAATTTGTTCAAAGCTTTGTTCTGAATAACAATAGTAGTATATTCACTGCAGAGGCTTATGCAGTTTTAGAAGCAGTTAAAATTATTTTATTTGTAAAACAACAATATAAATTTTTAATTCTAACTGACTCCTTAAGTTTAATTAAAGCATTAGAAAGCTCTCAAACTCATTTCAAAACTTTATATTTAATTTTTAAAATAAGAGAAATTATTTACAATTGTAAGAAAAAAGGCTTGGAAATTTCTTTTATGTGGATCCCTTCACATAGAGGAATAACAGGTAATGAAATCGCTGATAAGGCTGCATTTGAAGGAATTAATTCATTAGATGTCTCATTAACTGTAAATATTCCTGCAACAGATTGTTACTCAAATATAAAATATGAAGTAAAGAACCTGTGGCTAGAATTTTGGAAAAAGGATCAGGAAACCAAAGGAAAATGGTATGGAAACATTCAAGAAGACTTACCATGCAAGCCCTGGTATTATCATTTGCCAAGAGCCAGCCGTGACTTTATCACCACAATCAATAGAATTCGTTTTGGCCATACTAAGACTCCTGCACATTTAGCCAGACTTGGAATTATTGAAGATAATAAATGTATTAATTGCGGCAAATTATGTGATATAGCCCATGTAATCTTCTCGTGTCCATCATATTCCTTAGATCGTTTAATCCTTGCTACCGAACTCAGTGAAAACGAGGTTCCTATTTCGACAAACGACCCCTCCCGCCGCCTTAATATCTTATTAAAAAATGTGGACTGCTTTAAACCAATTTATAACTTTATAAAGAACACATATGGAAAAGTTTGACATCTGTCAAGAGCAATGCCAAAATCGCCAAAGCAATGCTTAGTGAAGTGTAGTGAAGTGTAGAATGGAAATGCAGTGTTTTCTATATAAAATAAAGACTTGGCACTTGGCTTAAAGGTCTAGCTACCAGGCCATAAAATTACAAAAAAAAAAAAAAAAAAACGATACTACACTCGCTAGGGAGAGCGTAAAACATTTATATGGAAAATTGATAATTTGACATTGACAGTTCACGATTTTCCATACAAAAGTTTTACGTTCTCGCTAGCGAGTGTAGAATTGGTGTAGTATCGTAAACTCATACTAGAGCCTCTGTTGTTAAGCCTAAGTCACACGTAGCGATTAATAGGCGCAAGTTTCTACAACGTAGTGATTATATACTCTTTGGTTTCCACCAGTAAATTTAGCGTCGTGTAGTGTGCTCGAGCTCAAAATCGCTTTCCGAAAAATGCCCGCTATAAAATTGAGCGTTGATTGAAGCGACAAACAGTTACGTGTAATAGGGCAGTTGCTAAAATTAGCGCGAGTAGCCATTCCATCAACACGTCAATGTTGCGAAACAGTATTTTTGTTCCATGGTTTGAGTTGTGAATGTGACAAAATGGCGGAATTGCAGGTCGAGAAAAAATAGGACAGCTGTTTTGAAATAATAAAGTTTTTGATTTATAGAAAATACGAGGTGTTATGGGACATAAATAACTCTAGCTATAACTCTAGCTCAGCACGCTTTTTTAACATTTATGTGCTCTGCTAGATCATACAACACATGATACAACACAACCGAATCATTTGACTTACAGCGCGATGACTTACGACAGACGACTTTTCGACTACACGGCACCAAAGAATATACTACTCTCTAGCGAGAGTACAGCACCAATCGATGAGATTTTTAGCTGCTAAACGGTCATACGATAGTGACGATTTATAGCGGCTAGTAAATCGCAAGCAGAAAATAGTCTTAAAAAATTGTGAGAGATTTTGTGTGCCTACACTCTATTTTAGGATCCAATCATCTTAATTTAATAAAACGCTCTGTTGTTCCATATTATGTGCACATATATTATTTTCCTTCGTATACAACATTTTATTTAATAAATTAAACACTATCACACACATCATTCTCTAAACTCATATTTTTTCTAACAAAAACATATTCTACATTTCTTTTTAAAAACGTTCTAATTTCAACTTTTCTGTTTATAATTTGAAAATCAAACCTATTTAAATATATAGCCAGTATTTCAGTTCAAAAACATTAACAAATAGCAGCTACTAATCGCTATGTGTGAGTGTCCCTAAACCTAAACACTCGCAAAAGTCGCGAAATACCAAAAAATACGCACAAAAAAAAGTAAAGGTGCGTTGTCAATTCTGTCTTTATTTCTTATATACACATACTATGGTTCTTATTAGGTCTGAGGAAGGAACACAGATAATATTCGCGTGTGATCGCCATCTCACATTTCAACAAATGACTAATGAAACGACACAACAAACGAATGAAAGAATCATTCGAATTCATTCTTTTGTCACTTTTGTGGTTTGGTTTCATTGCTCGAATTTTTAATTTATTATTTACCTTTTTATTATTAGAAACAAAAAGACTAATAATTTTTATACAGCCGTTTAGTCCATGTGGGACATTGTAAATTTTGAGAAATGTTTCGTTAAGCCGTAGTTCTACCGTGTAAATTGTTATCTCATGACAAAAGACCTTGTAATACGCATAGATTTACGGACAGTTTTCCAAATGTGTTGTTTTGATAGATAATGGATCCGAGAATGTGTAAAAAAATCAGTAGTAGTGAAAGTCTTCCGGACGACGATAATGTGGAATTTGAAGTATCAAACATCATTGCACCGCAAGAGAGTTACGATAACTTTTTGATTGAAGGTAGCCCCGAACCGCAGTCAGTGACATGGCTGGACGACGACCAGATTGAAGACTTAGATCTTAATTTAGACCAAACTAATCTATTTTTTCATAGGGTCGATAGTGCAGATATAATTTATAGGAGCAAAAAGAAAAAATGCAAAATGGTAGGAAAATATGTTATGGGCGACGCGTTAGGGGAAGGATCTTATGGGAAAGTGAAGGAAATGTTGGACTCCGAGTCTTTGTGCAGACGTGCAGTGAAAATACTGAAGAAAAGAAAACTTAGAAGAATACCAAATGGTGAACAGAATGTTCAGAAAGAGATACAGCTGCTGCGAATACTTAGACATAAAAATGTGATAGAACTAGTCGATGTGTTGTACAATGATGAGAAACAAAAGATGTATCTTGTTATGGAGTTTTGTGTTGGAGTACTTCAGGTGCTTTGAAAATTCAATTACATAGTTATTACCAGAACCATTACCATTTACAGTATAGAGATTTGATTTTTTTTAAAATTATCTAGTCAGTTTAGTGATGTTTAGCTATTAGTAAATCATAACATAATCATACATGAAATGCTCACCACATTTGCAAACAACAAAAATTATTTTACAAGGGTAGATTTAGTGCACTTGACTCATTTGAAAAAAAAAAAAAAAGAACATTAGCATGTACAGAGTTTGCATGTCAGAGGTGAAATTTCTTTGGCAGTCAAATATATAGTAAGCGGTAGATGTCATGCAGAAACGTTACAAGAAGCGTCACATGATTGTTACACTGAAGTGGCACACAAAATTCGACCTTGAAATTTTAGTTCATTTCAAAATGTACTTACCACATCTGTGCTCATTAAGTTTTATTAGAAAAATCTTACATTTTGGAAATTGTTTTAGGATATGCTCGAGGCCAGCCCCGGAAAGAAGTTCCCACAACGTCAGGCTCATGACTATTTCACTCAACTATTAGATGGTTTAGAGTACCTGCATGGACAAGGAGTTGTTCATAAGGACATAAAGCCTGGAAATCTACTGCTCACACTTGACCAGACTTTAAAAATTACTGATTTTGGTGTTGCAGAGGTAAACACTTACCGTCTTACTACAAAAACATTAAACACACTTTAAACAGGCTTTGTACACGTGGTTAAATAAAACTTTACTATAAAAGAGTGTCTAGGCATTGTTTAGGGTTAGACAATGCTTGAGCATTATTTAAATTTAAATACCGCCAGATGCTTGATTAATGAGTGTCTATCTAGTTAGCGGCTTCTCCTTGGACCTGCTGTCAAATTTGTAATCGTTTTGAGTAATATTAAAGATTTCTTTTGATTTTTGAAATGACTATGGATATTTTAAATTTAATTGATTAGGATTATTTATACGGATACCTAATTTTCGAGATAGGATACATCGCGAGCGAATTAATCCATTCGAATATTACGATGACGCCACGCCGTGCTCACGTTTTTTATCCATGTTAATAATAATAATTGGAATTTGTGAAAATAAGAATATGAAAATAAGAATAACAAATCCAACTTGACATTTGACAATTACGCCCGTGTCAGTTACGTTCCATTAAGCGCATAGTTTTTTGATATAACAAAATTTTATAAACAATCTAACGTATTTGTTGTAATTTGTGCCTTATTCCAATTTGATAATTTACTTATATCATTACTATAGTCCGTAATAATAGTTTGTGAAAACCAAAATCTGCGTAAAATGAAAACGACATGTATTCAGGGCGAGTGACTGAATGAATGTTTGCCAGGGTTGCCATAATGCAATATCATTCTCGTACTTTAACATTATCTACAAAAACAAGCGCTAAACAAGGTTTTGTGGTAGGGACATTTTAAACGCTCGCTAAACAATTTTTAAATAATTATACATTGTCTGAGTAAGCACGTGTTTAAACAGTGCTTATTTATTTTTTTGTAGTAAGACGGTTAATATCTATTATTTTGTTCTATATTCATGAATGGAAGGGACATCATTCAAAACCAGGCCATATTTTTTTTAACTTGCACTTTGGAGATTCTGGTCCTGTAGATAAAAGTCTTTCTTAATTTCAGTAATTTACGGTAAATATTTCAGATGTTGTTTTTCGCTCGATCAATGACACGCAATTCAAACAGATTTTTTAATACTTTCAAACTTAAATATCTATGAAACCCCATTACTAAATTACATGCTATTTTCATGCCTTTAATCTAATGATAAAGATACAAATAAATTTTATGTATTGGTGTAAAGTGCCCTAACTCGATATAAATTTTCAGGAGTTAAATATGTTTTTACCTGAAGATACCTGCTATACCGGACAAGGATCTCCTGCCTTCCAGCCACCGGAGATCGCTAATGGAGCTGAACAATTTTCTGGATTCAAAGTTGACATTTGGAGCAGTGGGGTTACACTGTAAGTTAAGACACATTGTTTTAAAAGGATTGCTCCTAAAAAAGTAGTTCCTCTATTGCTATTCAATCAAATGGTTGGACCATAAATTGCAATGGTTTCATTTTGTTTCTGTCAATAATAACAATAATGACATTTTTTTCTTATTAGCAGAACACTGTACATTCTTTTCTAGTGATTCTATAAATCTAAATAATTAAACTTTTGATGAGCCTGTTGGATGAGAGGTTAGGGAGCTTGCCTCAAAGCTCTGTTCTTCTAGGGTTCCCGGGTTCGATTCCAGTTAGGGTCAACTTTGGAAATAACTTCAAAATTGGCTGTGGTCTGGATCTGGAAATTAGTGGCGGAGCACACTGTGTTTCGCAGGCATTTGGGCAGCCCATCTGGCGGCAGTAACCACCCCCCTATAGAAGACCACTTTGAAATAACAGCATGTGTGCTGTTGTGCTTCGGTGAGTGAGTAAGGGATGCCAGAGCCTAATGTACCTAACTCTTCCCAATCCCTTATCCTTATCTTACTATGGTCGGCAGGTTACTACTATGCTTGTTTTATAGGCGATGGCAACGCTTTCTTACAACAGCACAAATGCTGTTATTTCACTGTGGTTACTGTCGCCAGAGGGGCTGCCCAAATGACTGCGATACGCATTATGCTCTGTCACTACTTAACAGCTTACTTATAATCTTATACAACTGTATTACAGCCGTAATTCGTGTTATTACTATTTTTTTCAACATGTAGAAATAGTTTTAGCTAAATCCTTGACATATTATAAAACAAAGTCCTGAGGAAGGGAGGTGTATCATTCGTTAAGGTTTTGTGTAAATTGATTGAAATATAAAGATGATTGTTGAAAATGTTGAGATGTTGAAAAAAAAAAAAACAAGCCATCTGGGAGCTTTTATCGAAAAACGCTGCCTAATCCGTTTGAGATATAACAAAACAATGTATGAGGATTGTTCCTTTTTTATAGGTCTACAAAAAAGTGCTGAATGGCATATGTCTATCTTTTAAGGATAACTTACTACACGCATTCTAAGTTCTAAAAAATGATCACATAATATATGGTATTTGGAAAATTTAGGTTAAATACGTTAGTTACCTTAAGTATTTCATACACATTGTAATGCCCTGTACACCATACAGTTTAAATGAATATCTTAGGAGTTGTCCTAAATTAATAACTACGCGCGAGAAAATAAATTCAGGCATTCTCGCACCAACGGGATGACGCGACGCCGCGCCGGGACTAGCTTAGTGCAGAAGCAGACGTTATATTACTTATATATTTTCTAATTTTTCAACGCGGACGAAGTCGCCGGCGCCAGCTAGTATCTAATAAATTATTCATGCGCTAAAAGTATACAAAATAACTTAAAAGACAAGAAACAATTTCTTTGAAATACTGTCTTCTTTTTTAGATGTTACTAGCGACCCGCCCCCGGCTTCGCCCGGGGTGCAATTTTTATATATATATGAACATTCCCCGTTTATCCCTCTTTCCATTAGTGAAAACCGAATTAAAATCGGTCTACCCGTTCACGCGTGATGCCGTGACCAAGGGAAATGGGGATTCATTTTTATATATTAAGATTTGTATTTGTGATTGCACTGCACGTGTAACGTTGCATATTCTGCATAATATGTGGAATATGTTATAAACATGCTATGACTCATTTCCCCCTCGTGCTGCTAAACACTAGTCGATTTGGTATATTTTTGGAAACAGATGTACAAATTTGTACCTACATTCCATTACCTCACATATATTTGTATTTAAATAGAATTGGTTATTGCTTTACACTGAGTCACCAAATAACAAAGTCTATTTTAACAATGCTCTTTGTTTGGATGTAATTAATTATGTTAATAAATTACTTAAGTAAGTAAGAGACATTTTGCAAAATAATAAATATTTATAATCATGATGAAGACTAATTTACCTACTTGTTATCTTATATCCATAGCCATAACATTTTATGATGTTTTTATGTGTATGATCAAACAGTACTTTAGAATCGTGAAACATTTGAATGTCATATTAATCTTGCTTAATTTGGATTAAGCAAGTGATCAATCACTACAAAGTGATCAAAGTTATTGAATTTGATCACTTTGTAGTGCCTAGGCTACCATCGTCTACCTAATATGCTGCCTATCATTTAAAAAAATAGTGTGTCACAGTGTGAACAGGAGACGTACTCTGGAATTCCTTACTGATTTCGCGGTGGTCTCTGAAATAACACAGGCCCCCAAGTTTATGACTGAGTGATGCTCTGAAACACATTAATTAAAAGTAATCTTTAATTCTAAAATAAGCTACGGTTCCCATTTGGCCAGCGTTGTTCCTTTATTTTACTATATTTACAATTATTTGCACTCACGAGCACTCACATATTTTCTAAAAAAATTTTATAAAGTAAAATGTGTAGTAAAATTGTGACTGTGTAAGTATGTATGTCATGTTATGTATATGCCAGTAAAAAGCTGATAAAACTCTTTTAAAACTCAATATTGTAAAATAATTTTATATGAACTTTCTCCTTTAGTATGTTTAGTATTTTGATGTTGATTCTGTCTGGGGGCAGTAACAGTCTGGTGGCCCTTACAAAAGACCACCGTGAAATAAAAACATGCGTGTTTGTGTTTTGGTGAGTGAGTAAGGGATGCTGGAACCCTTTCTATTGCCTTATCCTTAGTTCTATGGTCGGCAGCGCACTCGCAGCACCAATGGTGTTGCTTGTGTTATTGACGACGACGGTAGCCACCTACAATCAGTAGACCGATAGACTAACGCTCGTCTGTCGACCTTAAGATAAAGAAAAAAAGTTAATATTCTTTCATCAAGAATTAACTTCTATTCATATCTGAAATATGTTTATATTTTATTTTCATACAATAGCACACATCTGTACAAGTGTGCATATTTGTAATATGCATATGTACACTTTATTCCACTGGGTTTAGGGCTTTGTTTCGCACAGAAATACAAAATGTCCTTGAATTTTACTTTATCATCTGTAAATGAACAAAGACCGTGTTCAGCACAAAAACATTGTTGGATAATTTCTGTTCCTGTAATGCACTCTCGTTTCATAATAGAGCAATGTTTTTTTTTACGTTAATTGCGCAAGCTGAGCAGCTACTGTTTAACAAACTCAAATATAACAAATCAAAAATTTAAATGGTTAAAACCAAATGAAATATTTAAATAAAAGCTTAGCAACATAAAGCAAAAGTGAGTATGTATAACTAGCAATAAAATACTAATTTCAACCAACATTTTTGGCAAATAAATATAAGACTTAGCTCAGTGCCGCAAAATACACATAAGTAGACTTAAAAAAAAACAAATAAACTAGAAATTATAAACAAGGCAATAATTCAACGTAATATTCAAACTGACATTGGTTAATCAGTATGAAAGATAAGGGATAGAAACATCAAATTAATGATTAAATTAAAAACAAGCCTTTCCAGACATTAACAATAAAGATATAACAAATAAAGTCTTAGATGAACAAATAAATAGGTAGGTAATAATGTGAATTGATGATAACGAATGAATGAAAGAATCATTGGAATGTTTTAATTTTTATTCAAGGTCTAAAAATAAAATAACTGGTGTATGCGCAAAATTCTAGTCTGACCCGGTAGCTGGTTCGAACCGGCTCGAAGGACCAGTTTTAACGAAACGAAATTAATATAATATACACTATGTGTGGCTGTGCAAATTCGTTTGGCTTATACGTATTTGAGATTTAATATTAAGATTACGTATTTGAGAATGCTTAATTTACGAATTATGCATTCTCAAATACGTAATCTCTTTGTTTTGGTTAATTATTACAATGAATATATCCATTGTAAAGCATTAGTTTAATTATTAAAGTGTTGGCTGGTTTCTGTGGTTGACGCTTTTAATTAACAAGCCTTTAACAACAAAAAATCTTATATGAGAATAGTGTGCCGTATTCCCTTAAATTTAAACATTGTTCCCGATCGTATTTAACAAACTTTGTTCATGCTTGTTTTGTAAATCATGCCATATAGTGATTTCTTTGTTTTTTTTTTTAACAAGTCAAAAATTTCGCTATTGATAACCAAAGTAACTTTGTTTAATAACGTCTAATGCAGCGTTATAGTGACTGCTGTGTGTCAGGGAAACGGTGTTAATGTGATACCCGTACAAACAACAGAAAAACAAGTTTTTGATTCCATTTTAAGAATACTTGATATTTTTAGAATATGTATTATATTATATTATATTATATTATATTATATTATATTATATTATATTATATTATATTATATTATATTATATTATATTATATTATATTATATTATATTATATTATATTATATTAATATTATATTTGTATATTAAAAAAAATACTATTAATATTATGACACTAGCTGGTGCCGCGACTTCTGCGTTGAAGATGTTGCCGAATTTTTTATGTTTTTCAGACGATCCTTAGGAAACCTAATGTTTTTCCAGGATAAAAAGTATCCTATGTGCCAAATTTCATTCGAATCCATTTAATAGTTTTTATGTGAAAGAGTAAAAAACACATAAATCCTACAGTTTTTTTTTTCATGTTCTAGTAATTATAATCTTGAAGGTTTTGCTTGACCATTAATTTTCGCCCCTATAATCTTGTCACGTATCACCTTGTCCGCCTGTCTGAAGTTGTTATAAGAGTGGTTACAATAATCCACAGGTACAATATGACCACTGGCCGTTACCCATACGAAGGTGACAATGTATACAGACTACTCGAGGCAATAGGCCGGGAGCAACCCGCGCCTCCGCCCGCCGCCGTTGGCCCAGCACTTAGCACCTTACTTGTACACATGCTGAACAGAGAGCCAGAATTGAGGCCCACTCTTCCCCAAATAAGGAGGCACGCGTAAGTATTTTTTTAAACATTTAAATCTTATTTATGGTGTAGTAGAGTTCAAAGCTTATGTGTAAATATTGATTTGTTCAACCAGTATATTTGAGGATGCAAGAACATTTTTTTTAAATGTTACAGTCGTCAGACAGGCTGACGGTCCACTAGATAGTAGGTGGAATCAGGGCGTAGCTACACTTTCAGTGCCCTGGAGCAAAATTTTTCAAGCGCCCTCTCATTTGTTGAACGATCGATTGTAACATTGTAACTTTGCGAACTTGTAACTAAACATTGCACGCATGTAGCTAACCAAAGTATTATTATTATTATCAAGAAAAATATGCTGAAAGATTACAGATTCATTATCATATTTATTAGAACCAGATGATTTATTTCGAGGTTTGTGTATAATTCCTCACGTGTCCATATGAGAGAGAGGCGTTTGAAAAATTTTGCTCCACGGCGCTAAAAGTAAAGCTCATAATACGCTTTGAAATTGATTTTAGTTCCGTTTTCCGCTACCTTTTCTGGAGTACATTTAATTACCGGCTATTTGTATCATTTATATAGATATCTGTTCGAAACTAAAATGTTCCGAAAAAGTGAATAATGAATATTTATAATTAGGTGGGCATTTTCGATTGGCTATTGACAAAAATTTAAGAAAAAAAAAATTGCGCCCCTAGGCCCCGGCGCCCTGGAGCTCCCCGACGCTACGCCCCTGGGTGGAATATATAACACAAGCAACGCCACAGATGCTGCAAGTGCGTTGTGATCATAGCAGGTTTAAGGATAGGTGATTGGGAAGGGATAAGGAAATGAACTCTGGCATCCCTTACTCGCTCATAGAAACATGACAATATACATGCTGTTATTTCACGGTGGTCTTCTGTAAGCGGGCGGTTAGTGCCGAAAGATGGGCTGCCCAAATAACTACGAAATTTGTGCCCTGCCACTACTGTTGTGTTACTGTGTTAATATCACTTTAAAAGCTACAACCCAAGCGATTCCTGATTGTTTATTTGAAACAAAGTGTTAGTAATTTCAAGCAGCATTTCAAGCAAATGACTAAAGTTTTGTAATTATTGTTGAAAATTATGTATTGCAATATGATAGTTTTAGCACATATTGTAAACATCTGTTTTTTTACTATGTAATGTTTTTTATCGTTGTTTGTGTCTACCATACAGGAAAATGAACTCGTATATTTTGATTTATGACTTTGTTTACTTTTAATTATAAGGTAGTTAATTTATACAAATAGCTATACCCAATTCAAGCAGATATATTGTAATAAAAATAAATTGTTTTCGTTTTATTTACATTCAGACGCAAAATATTTATAAATATGTTGCGTCATTGGTCAAGAAAAACTAGTGGTCTAATCTGTAGACTGACTTGATCAACAACTAGATTGATATACCTTCATTGAATCAGTTTAAAAATGACGTGACCTATGTTTTAGTAAACTTTTCGATCCACATAATATACACACTTGCCGCTCGCGAAATAAAATTTTATTATTTTATTGTGTTATCAATACAATAAAATTTAAAAAAAGTTTATGATATTATCGTTAAGATAGCAGGTAGTAGGTTCACTTTATAGTAAGTAGCTACCTTTCACCTAGAAACAAATGCAACACCAGCGCAGTTACAAGTTGGTTATAATTCAATCTTGATAGGATAAAAGGTGGTTATAATTCAGTACGGAGTGCGGTCCGACTTAGAGAATGTCTTAAGATTGTATAGCTATTGATAAATTTTAAAAATCAATATGTTACTGTACGTGGTGAAACATATTTTAAACAAGCTCGCGAAAACGCGTAATGTTACACTGTACACGCGTTATAATATTTAAGAAAAGTTTCTAGTCGCTTTAATTCTTGTATAGCCGAAATCGTTTCCTGCAAGTCTCTTACAATAGGGTTTTACACCCATTTTTAAAAAGTGTCTCAATTAGAATCTGTAGTGCTAATGAACCACTAAAAAAACACCAAATTTTTATTCAATCGATAAGTTTAATAAAAATGCATTTAAAATTTACATTTTCAAATTTCGCGCGTAATTTGACGAAAACGCTGGAAACCATTTTGCTCTGTGGTCATGACGTCAGTTGGCTGTGTAAACAAATGCGCCGGTAATTGACATGACCTGACTCGACACTTTTTTGTTTACACAACCGTATGACGTAAACATGGCGGCTACTATTTCATTGTGTTTAAGAACAGACTAAAAATTCTGAAAATAATACATTCCAATAATACATTAAATTATTGGAATAAGGAAGAATTCTTATATGAAGGAATACTGACCTAGATTTATTGCCCCCGAGTCTGTCAACTACTATGTGAATCCTAGCAATCGTAATATTCTGCATTTTGTTTTGTAAATGTTATGATTGTTTAAATTTTATATTAATTTTTATGTGAACGAACACAAGAAAGAGGTAATATATTGCTAAAAAATACAAATTCATTTCGTAAGTTGGGTTTCCGTTAGATTCGTGATTTTTTTATTAAAAGCGATTATATCAATCAAAATGTGTTTGCTCCACTGTTAAAGAAATTCGTCTTTGAATTAGTTTAGCAATGTGTTTTGATAAGATAAATATTTATTGGCACATAGAACACTTGCAATAAAATTTAAAAAATAGATAAATAAATTTTTATTTATTTATCTAAATAATTCAGATTCACATTAAGTCTAGACCTAATGTATGTATGAAGACAATCCAATGACACGCTCTTTTTGACTATAGATTTTCGTCTTTCATATTTATAGGAATGCTCAGTGCTCACTCGATTAGTCAGTTTCGAACTGTAAGAGCCTTTTTTGGCTTCAATTCATTTTTTGGCTCCATTATTCAAAATTAATATAAAAGATGATTTTATCCTTGAATATTGGAAGAGTTCCTTGTTTATTGGGGACTAATATAAATCTACTATTTTAATATACATATTTGTGTTATATCACTACATAGTATAAAGTCCTCCCCTTTTCTCTGTCTGACTGTCTGAACGCGCTAATCTCGGAAAGTTGTGAACTGATTTTGTTCCTGATTGTATCACTGAAAAGAGTAATTTCTGTTATGTATTCTGAGTGTTATGTGTATAATTCATAAAAATCTTATTTGTACTTGTCGAGTTGTCACGGTTTTTGCCAAAGAAGGCGGTAAAAATATCAGTTTGGACTGGACTTTTTTCTCGTGTGCTCTACCCAAACCGTTTGATATAATTTGATACAAATGTCGGTCTTAAATAGATCTACAAAAAAGTCCGCGTCTCAATCTTTTAAGGATAGCTATAAAATTACATAAGCAAGTAGTGTCCTACCGCGCGCGCCACACGCGAATGCCGTAAACGCGTGGCTGGCCGGGTTCAGCTAGTTTATAATATAATACACCTGAGTCAATAGATAGTGCTATGGCAATAGCTTGTTTGTCATAAATCTTTTAAAACATACTTACTCTGTTTTTCATAAAATATTAAATTTTGTTAAAATTTGTTTTCCTGTTTTCTAAGGACATATATTTTTTATTTGAAAGAAAGAACCAAAACACACAACTACTACTACTAAATGAGGTTTATTAGACGTTTTCTGTTTTTTATAAATGAAAGGGAATTAGTAATAAACTAGGTAACCAGTATGGCGGTAGTAACCAGCTTCCTCGCAGAAAACCTCTGTGATTAGTGAATAAGTGATGCCAGAACCCATTCCGCCTTTCCCGATGATAGCCACTACTAAAAAGTGGACCGTCAGTGGCCTGTCTGTCGACTTTAATGTATTCTAATTATTTTCCAGATGGGTGCAAGCACAGCCGGTACTAGAATCTGGCGAGAGATTAGTTAGTCCTCGATCGCGCCGCTCTGATGAGCTACACAACTCGACCGTCTTACCTTACCTTGTGGAAAGACATTATGCGTCTGCACAGGAATATTTCACGGAGAGAGACCTAAGACACGGTATGTATTTTTTAATACCTGATTTATTTACACTCAACGTTTAGAGACTACATAATTCATTTTATTTCAGCTTTTATGAAATTGACTTTATATTTGATCACTTTATTACGCATTAAAAGCACTTTAGAGGTTAGCTGCCATATTGCAGACCTTACACGTCTTCTTAGCCTATTCATAAATATTATAACGGACTCGACTGACTTGACTATGACTTGACTTGAATTGACTGACTAGTTTTTGGATCTGCTACCTTTGATTTTAATTTTAGTTTTGCATTTTTTATATTGCTTATTTTACAACTGACACTGGCAAAATCATCGGAGACGGTCTGATGGAGCCAAAACATTTGTAAAGAAGAAGAAATATTATATTTCCCAAAAGAATATAGATTCAGTTTTAACTGACTACTCGAATATCGTGTAATATTTGAATAACCCTGTGACTGAAACAAATTAAATAAGCTAGAATAGCTCTAAAGAATGCATTGTATGGACAATAAATGAGCTTGAATAAAATTAAAACTCTTCTAAGAATTATATGTATTTATAAAATTGTGACACAAAGCCAGCCCGAAACTCTCCTAACTTTAAAGAAAATGTGGTAAAAGTTATCATTATTAATATCTGTTAGACAAATGCTGAAATTTTTGTTATTTTTTAAGGTTAATCAATTGGAAAAAATGAAAACCTCATCACCAAAACAACTAAGTATAAAACTAAGAAAACAATGATCGTAAGTCCTCTAGCACATGTCTCTTTTTAATTTGAGTTGATATGGCTCAATGGTCTACCATGTGCGTTGGCAGGACTTCATCATTTATGTTCGAAGATAGCTTGTCCTCTATATTATTCCGGCTTTTTTTATGACATTTTTATTCTAATTACGGCAACTGATACTTCTAATCTACACGTGAAATAAAAATTAAAAAAAAAAAAAACTCATGTGCAGGCCTAATCGGGCGAATGTTTGAGCTATAATGATCATACAAATTGTTTGTACCACGGACCTCCAAGCTAAGCACTAAGCTAGCAGTATAGTAACTACACAATGGAATAGGTGCGAAACCCAGTTTGCCCAGAAAAGTTTTGCCTCAGAATCGAACTTGTCTCGGAAATCTAACACATAAGATCCGTATTTTATCACATACACGCCTCACAAAGTATGTTATGAGCATTCAATTTGTATTTTATGTTAATAACTTTGCGTTAGCACGCCAAGTTTGCGTCACTGAAAGAAAAACAACCCTCCCACATATAAATGTTCAAGGACCGAACGTTAATGACGTCTTGTGCATACATTATGCATATTGTTGACACCATATCGTGTTAGGTTTAAGGAATATTATGCACTTGAAGTTTTATATAAATTTAATTGGGTAATTTTGACAACTTTGCATATCTTGCTTGCTTCTTGCACATGCATTTATTTATTTATTTTAAATAATAAATAAACGTACAGTTTTAACTAATCCTGATATAATTTGCCTAAGTAATTTCTGATTTATATTCTTTCTCGTTGTTTATTTCTTTTTTCTATGTCCACGTGATGATTTGCAAGTATTCACTAGATTTAAATATATGTCTAGACTTTTTTTGCTTGTAAACTTTATAATTTCGATTTTGTATAAAAATTAAGATATTTTTCAAAAAGTAGAAGGAAAGTGTTTTATTTATATCACTAGTGTGCACAGTGAAGCTTGCAACGTAACATAAATTTGAAAATAAAACTTTACGAGAATGACTAGTTGGTAGGTGGCTATACCGTCGCCTATAACACAAGCAAATGCCACAGGGTGTTGCAAGTACGCTGCTGAACGTGGTAGGATTAAGAATAAAGGATTACGTAGGGTTAGGTAAATGGGCTGTGGCATCCCTTACTTACTCGGTGAATCACAACATCACACATGCTGTTATTTCACGGTGGCCTTTAAGGGATGGTTAATGCTGCTAGACAAGCTTCCCAAATAACTGCGAACTCAGTGTGCCGTTTTTACTTGCCAGATCCAACTATGAAAAGTTCATTTCCAAAGTTGGCCCTGCCGGGAATCGAACCCGTGACCCCCGAGACACAGCGCTAAAGCAAGCACCTTAAACACTCGACCAAGGGACTCGTCAAAATTATTAAAATTTACTCCGTGAATGATATTTGAGATTACGAAAAGCTTTGTTAATACATTATCAAAGTACTTCATTTACATTTAATGTTAATTAATATGTATATAGGTCTTGTGTACTAAATAAAAATGGTTATTAGTATTATTTAAAATAGTTATATTTAATAAAATATGTTTATTTAGTTAAAAGTAGTGGATTAATTAAAATAATAATGTGTACTTTTTTTTAGTAGCTCTTAAGATTTTTTTTTCATTTAAGATTCTTTTCATTGGTTTACATAAGTCTTACTGGTGGCAGTCACCACCCTTTGCTAAACAGATTGCGTGCAAGACTGCAGTGAAATGACAGCATATATAATAACGTTTCGATGGGTTAGTAAGGGATGCCTAAGCCTATTCATTCCTAACCTCAACTTAAACTTTGGGTTGACTAGTCGTCTACTGTAGTCATTCTGTCAGTCAGCCTCTCTGAGACCTTATATCATAAGAGATATTTAAAAAAGATTACTTTTTTTTTGTGAAAATTACAGAGAAGGAGGCTATTCGCGTTACCGGAACAGTCCGCGCTCGCATTTGCTCATTGAGTTAGGTTCGTTGCATGTGTGTGTCTCGCATTCATTCCTCATGTGTAATAATTTCTGTACACCCACACATTCACTCTTTATTTAAAATTAAGCCCATGTATTATATGTTCGTGTTTTCTTTGTAGGCGAACAAATGAATAAGAACGTTATAACAAACCTCGTAGATATTATATGAAAGGAAAATTAGCCATTTGAGCTATTGATATGCAGATTAACCAATAATCATAGCATTATTCTCGTCTAGTAATAATACATAATTCAGTTAAGAATAATTCAGAAAACAGTAATAATACATAATTCAATATGTCATATTGAACATTTGAAACAAGTTTTAATACTTGGAAATGTTTATAGAACTTTTTTTTGTTTTCTCTAATTTGGAAGCAAAATTTTTATTTAAATTTTATTTTTATCTCAATATTTTGATTTTTCAGTAATTGATGTAGACACTGATTTTGTTGTCATTTTACAATTTTTACATATTACGTCACGCTGTTGGGTACAGGCCTAGCTTCAATTTATAGATGTACGAGCACTCTAGCCCCATGGATTGACAGCACTTCAAAAAAATGTCTTCGAGTATTTCTATTCTAGTATACGTAGGTTTCTTTTTTCAAGATATTTTCCAAGGGTCTGCTCTTTTTTATTTATTTTTGTTCGCGAAACTTGTTGCGAGTGACTTGTCCTCCGTGTGTATTATTAAAAATAGGTCGCTTATAACCGTATCTGTTATAATAAGCGATCTATTTTTCCATACTTCGAGGACTTTTGTCTTCCGCAAAAGGCAGTCGGAGGCGCAGAACTGACCAAGATTCGGACTTGCGTCTGCCGTGTCAGCATGAAAATGCTGGGCGAACGAAAACCTTAAACTACCCATTATTTTCTTTAGTAATTAAATTCTGTTGCACATTGGACTCTATATCTAAACATACTAATTCTAAAATAAACATTGTAATATTACACGTAATAGGCTGTTATTAAAAATCATATTGGCTTGCGTGCATCCATCTAATGTGTGCCTTTTTTACTAAGTAAGTATTATTCATTTGCTCAAACATAGTGTAAAAAAGTTTTAAAGTGCAGATGTGCTCATTGTGTGGCTACTAAAATTAGCATACAAATATATCTTAATTATAAAATATTATAATAAAACTACATAATTATTGTTATTTTGTCGTTAGGTGTTTTACTGAAAATGTTGACACACATATCAATACTATTTCATTGCCCGAAACGTTTGTTTTTTTCTTTTCTTGATTTACTTCGCTGTTTAGTCGTACGTACTGCAGTTTTTATGAGATAGAGCGCACCACACATTGCCTTTACAATCTTTGTCGGAGCGATTTCTCGTAAATTATGCATGTTTTTTTTTGTTTTTACTTTTATTAAGTTTAATACTTAATACATTTTTTTGCTATTGTTACTCTGACAATATTTATGTTCCTGAATTTTCTTTATAATTCCGAAATCAACAGAATATTTTGAGCGTTATTAAGTTTAGTGATATATCTCTTTCGAGTTGCAATAGGCTGGTTTATGTGCTTGACTAACAACACTAACTTTTGGTTCATGTTTTGTTAATAAACAAACGGCCTAAATTAATGCATATTTCTTGAGAATAAATCCGACGAAGTTTGTATGAGAACGGTCAACCCTTAACCTGGTTAGACACACACACAAACAGTAGGTAAATACAAAATTAACGATTCATTATGTGACATGTTTTCTTTTTAATTTTGTATTTAATGGAAAACCCTCGTTTTGGGCTATGAATGTACAAGCCAAATATATTATATAAAAAAAACCTTTTTTTTAGACCCAGCTAAAACTTAGCCTCATTAACAATGGCCAAATGAAAAAAGTACATGAATTTGTTTTTCCATAAAAGCACCTTGCTGCTACTCTGTATCTTGATGTATTCTTATACTCTTTAGTGTGTTTCATCGGATTCGAAATAATAAATAATGTTGTATATATAAAAAAACGTTACATCGATAAACGGGACGTAAATAAAATGCAATAATCATAGTAGTTATGAAGATATTTACTTTTTTATATTCTGTGTCTGCATTGAGTTTTGGTCCCAGGATTTGTATTCTGTGTATGTGCTACGCTACGACTATGATTATTACTATGACTAGTCTAATAAGTGTCTAATAATGTAATTATATGACATAAAATGTCACAACATGACATTTATGACATTATATCATTGCAATTATGATTCCCATCGTATCAGAAAACGTAACACGCATCCACGACATAACCTCAAATGTGCAAATTGTACGATTTATTATGAAGATTGGGTTCATGCAATATTTTTCAATGTCATAATTACAGGCCAATTTCCATTCCTGTACAGTCATAGCCCAGGCTTGTATAGGGAAATGGGGTTTCTCCTTTATGATTGTTTATTAAATAATAGCTAATATAGTTTATACACATTTTATTCTTAAAATTTGTTTATTGTTAAGTTTTATTAGTAATTATAATTTTTTTGTATTTTTTATTGCAGAACTAGGCGATGGTGGCTCCAGAACGATGTCCACGGCGGAACTATCCGACGCGGAATCATCGCATCGCAAACGAAGATGGCATTCTTCGTGTGGCCGATTACCCTCTTGCCGTCTCACCTGATCGCTATATCTGTCTCTCTCGCGCACACATTCGTACTTCAAATTCAATTTAAACTAGCATAGTTTAGATTATCGCCCCGAATGACTGACTATATTCGCTATTCGCCAAAAGGTATTCGTCTGTTCTTCGTTGGTGTTTTTGACAAGAATCAAAAGTTTCTTCGCGCGTGTTTTTGATTTGCGTTTATATATTTGTCATTTGTCATAAAGCAATAAAATGGCCGCTTCTATCAATTATATGCCACAAATGTGGAAATTCGAGATAAAAATTAGCCTAAATTACACAGATTTATTATGACGCTAATGACAACCAATTAAAGGTTTATATTAAAGTGGACTATAACACACTTTAGGACCTATTCTAAGTAGCAGAATTTTTTTAATGATGATTAGTATTGACGCAAGGACGATGTTAAGGCATAATTTTATATGGGAATGCCCATTTTTCAGTATATTTAATTATTATTGCTTTCTTTAATAATGAATTGGTGTAACGAAATTAATTTATAGTGTACAGAACATTATCAAAATCAATATGGGTTTTTTTTTAAAAGTCATTAATAATTAGTAGGACCCAAAGTCATACAAGCGAGGCATGCGTCATCCACATAAATAAATTAAAATTAGTATTCCATATCGACGAATATATAAACGAAGTCGTATTCGTCTGAATTATTCGGCAAATGAATCGTGCGATAATCTAAATGGTGCGCATAGTTTTTTTTTTTTTTAAATTTGTCGTTTCTTACGCCCCAAATATGAACCGTTGACAAATTAATTAAAATACTAAGGTATGTAGCTTTTAGATTTTTTTTTTTTAATTTAAAGGGTAATTGATGCGGGGACGTATTAAAGGCTGAAGTGGAACTAACAATAGAGAACGTATTATCTCTAGTACTTAGAAAAAATTACAATGAAGATTTTTATGGTCAATGACGTCATCATATACCATTAACTAATTCGAACGGAACTTTCGACTATATTGCACTTTAATTTGTTATAAATATTTTGTTTTACTATTAAAAATTACAAATGTATAGGATATCTTTAATGGTATTGCTTTTGTTTGATTCGAATTTTCTTTTCTGGTTAACTAGAATGATAGAAACTTTTGGGAACTTAAATTGTTGTTTAGAAACGAATTAGGTCAAAACACTCGTATCGCATAATACAATTTACTGTTACTGTACAATTATGTTTACTGACAACATTTTGTTTGTTTAATACAATGTGACCCTTGTAATGGATAATTGGGAAAACTCCTATGGTATTGATAGCTGTCATTTCGTGGGCTACACGTGACCTGTGTCGTTTGTAAGGAAGAGAGACAATAATATGCAAACACCAATCGCCAAATCAACTACTTGTTGGTGACAATTACATGTAAATTTTAATGTTAGCGACAGATTTTCTTGCAACACAGCGATATTCTTGTCATAAACATCTTTACTATCTATATTAGTATCGTGGAGAAGGAGGACTAACTCATGTGAGTGTTAAACTGAAAAACTGTCAAGCTACAACCATTAAATCATCACCACCATTCATCATTACAGCCGCAGGACGTCCACTGCTGGCAGGGCACACTGCGTTTCGCAGTCATTTGGGCAGTCCGTCTGGCGGGAGTAACCACCCCTTTACAGAAGACTACCGTGAAATAACAGCACGTGTGCTGTTGTGTTTCAGTGAGTGAGTAAGGGATGCCACAGCCCATTAACATATCCCCTCCCAATCCCTTATCCTTAATCCTACTGTAGTCGGCAGCGCAATTGCAGCAGCTTTGGTGTTGTTTGTGTTATAGGCGACGGTAGCCACCTAACATCAAGAGGCCTCCTTCCCTAATTTTCCAAAACGACCGGTCAGAAGTAGCCTGGATCCACCGGCGACCCGCGGCCGTTATCAGGTTGTCTGTCCACCTTGTGAGTGGACGTCCTACGCTGCGCTTGCTGGTGGGTGATCTCCACTCAAGAATGTTGCGGTCCCAGCGGCCGTCGGCTCTCCGTACTATGTGTCCTGGCCACTGCCACTTCATCTTACCAATCTTTTGGGTTATGTTATCAAATAGTGGTTCATAAATTGGCCAAAATGGCGTTTGAGTAGCGTTGGTGTTTGATATGATTGGTTGGTTGCATATGTCATGAAGCCATCGTAAATAAAATGCTACTACAGCGCCACCTATTTAATGGTGGCCTACGGATATCTCATGTATAGAGTTGGTCCTCCTTACCTCTGTTCTTCATGATTAGTATTGTCTTGTTTTGTTTGTTAAATTAATATCTTGGGATTAAAGTCTAGTTTCTTTATTCTAATGAAAATTTTCTTCAGTCATCGCTTTAAAGATTAAAGCTGATTAGATTAGAAAGCAAATCTTTTTGGCGGGTTTATTACTACAATAATAATAATAAAATAAAAGGTATTTCCCACGCATTATATATGTAAACTTAAACATGTGCCCGAGTTTTCAATTAATCGCTTCATTGTTATATTTCATAAAAAAAAGTCCACAATTAAATACTTTATGCCTGTCATGAACCGTTTGGGGGTGTATTAAGAAGTAATTCCGGGGTGATACAGTTTGCAACTTAAACTTAAGTGCCTAGTACATTAATATATCACTTCAAATTTACTTTACAAAACTATGTATACAGTTTTTATTTATAGCGAATTTAATAAGTTTTATAAAGTTATTTTTATTAATATACCAGGCACTTCAATTCTTTAATAATTTTGGGATCACAATAATTTTATACTCGTAAATTATATTCTCCTTTACATTCTTTTCTGCAAAAAAAATCTACACAGTTTGTTATAGTGTCTTAAATGAGTGGTGTAACAATCACACAAACGTATATTTATTATAAAGTAAACATTAAACATTTGTTGAAATTATGTGTGTGGTTGATTAATTAACTGTATATAAACGGAAGATAGGGAAAGTGTAAATGATCTTTAATAGATGAATCTTTTATTAACAGTAGTGCTAGTGTTTTACATTGTGGCATTAAACAGAGAAATATTTTTTATAAAGCATTGTCACAGCGTAATAGGAAGTTCGCTATTTATTTCGAAGGTGAATGTCAAAATAAAATTTATTGCTCGATATCTGGATGGACAACACATTTCTGTCTTTTTGTAATAAAAAAATATGTTCACAGTCGTCTAAGCAATTTAATTATTGTCTTAAAATTATTGCATTTACAAGAGTAAAAATAAACTTGAAGATCGTTTACTTACATTGTTTATAAAATTTTGATTTAACAGTTGGTCTATTATTGAGAAACAGATTTCGGTTTGAATTTTCCTTTAGTTGCGATCAAACTTTCAGATAGTACTTCTAAGGTACTAATTAATCTGTATCCCATACAAACATTGTTGGACTCAAGAAATATACATTACTTTACACTGTATGCGATCGGTAATCGCAATCTCTTAAAGATATCTGGTCATCTTTGACGCTATATATTTTTTTCTTTTTTCTAGTAAGAGGCAAAGGATGACTCTAAATAATGGGTTACGCTTGAGTTTAGAAATAAAAAGATAAGTTCTTAACATATTGAACTGAAGTTTAATCAAAAAGAGCGAAAGTAATGTTAAAGGTCAACTATAATTAAAAATATATAATTCAACTCGTTTTCTGCTATTAGGTTGAAATAAAAAAACCGTTTTTTTTTGCTACATAATGTTACATTTTTGAAATTGTGTAACCTAACAGTAACAGTACGGTGCATTTAGTCAATACTGGGAGAAAGGTTTAACTAATATAGTATAAATGATTTTTTTTAAATTAGAATTTATATATTTGAGCTTTTTACGAGATTGAAACTTTTGCGAGAAACAAGTGGATTTTTATTTGTTTTGGAAGATTTTTATTGTTCGGGTAGTTCTACTTTTTTCTATATGCTAATTTTGAGTGTTTTTGGTGGGTATCATTATTATTATTTTTAATTTGTAAATAAGTTTATGAAAAGTACAAGTAACGGAAGTTTGTGTAATTGTATAATTCAGCAATGTTTGTTGGTGCGAACAATTTGTAGATACATAAAAAAAAGTATTATTTGAATTTGTAAAATTATATACTTACCTATATTTTTATTTCGCCCATTATCGTCTATAGGAATCTTACATCTACTTAATAGTATAATTTAAGTTGATGCCACACAATTTTGGTTTGAATGTCGCATTAGTGTTCATAACGGTAAATAATGTTGACCTCACTTTTTATATGTTTGTGTTGCACGTGTTATAGTGTAATTTATATATTTTTTTAAGTAGCATATTAAATAGAATATGGTTTTGTTATCTCTAAATAGACTAACCGATTCGGATATGAATAAGGTAGTGTAAATAATTCTTGTTTATAATAGATACTTTTCGTTTTGCGCTAATATTATTTTGGTGTTGTTTTGGTGTGCAATATAATCGAGTAATTGGATGATTTGTATGTTATATATGAAAAAGGAACGTGAACATTTCCTTTAAATATTTCTAATCTTTTTTACAATTTGTTAATCGGAGAGCAATGATATAATAACAAATGGAAGCGGTTTAAAATGTCGCTTTGTGTAATTGGGGTTACTAGCAATATGTCGTCTTTGTCAAATCAAAATATGCTATGTGCAAAAAGTATGCTTTTGAGAAATTGACAAAAAAAGTTTTCCTAAAAAATGTTACATGAAGGTTTATTAAAAAAAAGGTTTTATTGAAACTTATAGTCTTTTAAACATGAAAATTTAATAGTTTATTTATTATTTTGATAATAGAGTAAATTTTGCACATATGAGATCCTAGCTGCTGCACGTAGCATATTTTATTAAGAGGTCATCACAGTCTAACCATACTTACGTCATACAGTCAGGCAACGAATGTACTTGCGTAGAACAACATTCGGCGAACTCTCTTCAGTTTGCAGGCTCGAACATTGAGTGTTGCCTGACTGCATGACGTTATGATTAGACTGTGGTAATATTATTGCGATTCTGTTTTAAAATAAAACACTGCCAGATATTTCAAATGACTTATCAAATGATAAATATTATATCATTGCCTACATCCAAAAGTCAAAAGTTTGAATGTGTTGCGTTATGGAAGTTTCTTACGAACCATCAGTCAACTGTACGGAATATTCTAGTTGTTTAGTGTAGCTTCAGCCATATTGTTACTGAGATTAATTTACGCGTGATCTCTAGTCGCCAAAGGCGCTACTCCATAAAATAAATGTAAATCGTGTTTAAAAAGTGAGGTCCAAAATTGTATGTATAAATGACTACTTATTTTGAATTTGTGCTTTAAATTGATGCATGTGCAGTGCCTCAAATGATGAAAAACAACGTAAAACAGAATATAAAAAAAATATTAATATATTGTAAATAAAAGTTGAAAGTGAATTTGTTTCTTTTTTTAATTACTCCAAAACAAACTTTGGATTACCAGTATGAATAAATTTTTAAGTTAGTAGTTGTGCTATGAAAATGTAGGAATATTTTCCGTAAGATGTAATATAGTTTTATTTCAGTTTTATGTATAATTATGATGATACAAACTGAACTAGGAGTGGCAGCCGTTTGACGGCAGTAAAACTCCCTAGTGTTGATTGGTACCTACATATAAAAAAAATTTGTTATTTAGCGCATTGGTAAAGGATGACAGAGCCTTTGTCTCATCCTTTAGAATTAGAATTATCATTTTTTTTATTAAATATTTAGTGGCAGGACACTGCATTTCGCAGTCATAAATCTGTCTGTCGGCAGTAACCAACCAGTTGCTTATGTCCACCGTGATTAACATCAATAATGTGCTTTTTGTGTTTCGGTATAGGTGAGTAAAGGATGTCAGATCTCATTTCCCTATCCCTATCCCTTGCTTTTTTTTGTTAATAGGCGTTGGTAACCACCTACCATCAAGTGGACCGTCAGCATTAAAAATCTGTTGCTATAAGTTCTTTATTATAAGCCACAATAGTGTTTGTAATAATAGTAAATGATTTTATCGCTATAATTGTCACTCTAAGAAGATATAACGAATAGTTTCCTTCGTAGCTACTACGCATAAAGCAGGATACGTTTGATATATTAATTGAAAAGCTATAGCTAGTTGAAAAACAAACTGCGCAGGTTCGTTTGAAGTGTGGATAATTACTTACGTCTGTTCACCAGGATTAGTCACCAAGCAAGGCTTGGCTCTTGGCAATAAGCGAGGCTCTTTATAGTGTGATCTTAGCCTTCAGTCTCTTTATTTTTTAAATCTAAAATTTCGCCCAAGAATCGCAATTTTTAATTTAGTTACAATTTTTTCTGTACTTAGGTCAAACTTTTATAGACGTCTGATAATTTTTCAATCTACGTCTGGTAGCAATGCCCAGTAGTTACAAATGGACTACATTACATAAAGCCTATTTTCATTACACAAAAAGTGGGTAGATGTGTGAAAATTTCGAGCCTAATAGTAAGGTGTAATGGCGTAAGTGTCGCACCACTTGTGTCCCGGTTCGCAGCCACAATGCGCGGAAATGTCTAAGTGTTGCCGCAATACAACGCAACGGCGCCCGCGTCCTATCGCCTTCCGCCATATCACTACCTTATTCTTATCTATTACATACATTCTTTTATGTATGTATGATGGACAGGCAGACGCCCTACTAGATAGGGTCCGTGCGAAACTAGGAGTCAGTCGCAGTGGCGCCTTCAATCACTCAAACAGTTGTATATGTATTTATGTCTATCATAAATCATCAGGTTCAAATTAACCCCTCACGGGAATAAATAATTTGGGAAAACATGTTATGATAGACTCGTATAATGAAGTGGAAATTTTTACTAAATCTTAATATATGAAACAAAGTCCGGTTTGTTTGAACACTTATAACTCGAGAACGGCTGTACCGATTTTCATGGTTTTTACCTCCATATAAAATACACGAGAAAATGAATTTTATTCACAAATTTTTTTTTCGTGAATATTTCAGATATATTGATAGTTATTCTGATGAAAATCGGTCCGCACGGGCGAAGACTCATTTAAACGGTCTATCTCTATAATATATAGGCGAAAGAGTTTTTAAAATCGGTTCAGTAGTTTTAAGAGTTTATTCATTACAAACATACAAAAATACATGCATACGTCTTTTCTCTTTATAATATTAGTATAGACACGCTTCACTTCTAAAATGGTCGTTTTTTTTTTAATATAAATAAAAAGGTGTTTCCCTTAGTTATTGTTTTTTAGAAACAGGTTCATTTCATCTTTACATTTACAAATATTTACAAGGTTTTAAAATTATATTGTGTGTTTTGGAACGTTGACAGCGTTTGACCAAATGACAATAGGAACATAGTCATGTGTTTTTTCATGTCACTATGTGACAGGCAGAGATGAGAGGTGCTGCAGCATAAATGAAGGATATGAAATAGTCTTTGATACATTTTTAATCAATCAAGATTTAACACCAATTTGAACTTGTGAGCCAGGCTACATCTACTTATTATACTTACATATACTTACTTACTATAGTTTTATCTATTGTATCTATTATTAGTTTCTGGCTTAACTCATTACTTTATTATTATAATAAATGCCTATCTCTTTTATTTGCAAAGAAAAACAAACAGGTTTTGCATCTTAGTAAGTGGGTATTATGTAATATTTGTAAGATAAATAGTTACCCAATTACCTATGTATACCTCAATGTGACGCGTATAAATGTTTACTTGCAATCGTGAAAGGATGTGCCGAGGATAACAGCTAGTCGTTTAAGTCCTTGACGTAAGAAATATTCTTGTAAGTGAATAGAATTACCTATCAAATATCATCAAATTGACTGTTTTATGCGGGTCGACATTACTGGAAGCCTTATTTCAAAAACATACTCAGAGGTTTGCTATTTTATGTAAAGTCAGGGTAAGAAAAGGGTCGTCACCTGAAAGTCGATATTTGCTTGCACCAGGACTATTATCAGTCATGCCAAAATTTCATTTCAAACATCTGTCAGTTGTCTGCTTAGTGCTTTAGTTTCAAAAGGTACTAAGAGTCTACGACTTGATAAAGGAATTAATTTAAAAACTGAGGAAGGTTTTCGTACTTATATACTTACCTCTGACCTCTACGAATAAACACGAAACAATCGAAACATTAAATGAAACAATTCAAAAGAGCAACAGGTTAACGTAAAGATTGACCTTGCTCCTAATGAGTGCGTTAAACCATTTTTGCACCGTTTTTACATATTTTTTTAAATTACACATTTTTAAAATGTTTAAAGAGCGTAGGTGAGCAACAATAACAACTAGAATGGCACATTTAAAGTTGTGTCATCTCTCAAATGGTATTCACTTCCCATGATGTTGTATGGTACTGCACAGAGGTCAAATAAATGCCAACTTCGAGGCATGCGGAAATTGTCAACACGAAAATTCGTTATATTGATTTGATTCAAAAATTTTATTCGTTTAACTACTCGCAATCGCATATGAATAATAGACTTAGATTACCTAGTATATTTTGTAATTTTTACTTTTTTTTCAATCTTAAAAGAGAGTTCTAAACTAAAAACAAAAACTATGCCTTATCTACTTAAGCTTCTGATAAGCTAATAACCGTTTACACCGTTATCAATGTTCACTTTGGGTATCCCCCAAGTTTTGTTAAAAATTATAGACATATTAAAATATATTAGGTCGGGGAAAAGGTCTTTTGGCATACAGTATGTATAAATTTGTAATAAAATCTCTTTGGCTGTATTATTTGTATCTGGCTGGTTTTGATGACCTTAAAAAGGTTTACCATCAGGTGGACCGTCAGCATGCCTCATATTATAAAAAACCGTGTTTATTAGTCCAAGAAAATGCATTTCTTTTGAAATCATAGTCACATTAGTTATTTAAGATAGACAGCCCACGAGAAACTACATTGCTTACTATTTATTCAACACCAAAGGGTTGCAGTGAAGACAAGATCAGCTTAGGGGAATAGGAATAAGATAAATTAATCAAAGAAAAGTTTCTTCGTCTATTGAATTCATTATAAACAATTTATTAAACGACCGTGATACATTAGACAGCTCACGGAAATCAACGCATATCATGACTTATCATCAGGTCATAATAACTGACGAAACGTTACTCTCCTAACAATAGACTCCGTATTATATTTTATAGTTAATTGATGAGATAATTTTTTTTTAACAAATAACATCTGTAGCTTGATAGAGGAGGAGAAAGCGCAAATTCAATTCTTTTGTGACGCTGATTGATTCGGAAGATATAAGATTAACTTTCCGTATCATTGACTAGGAGGCATTGTTTCATTTTGGTAGCGACGTTTCTGTGGGAACCACTTTTTATTGACATTTATCATAATATACATAAGACTAACTAATATACACATGTGCGGCAGACTCACTGGCATCGAAATAATATTAAAGGTTCTAGTAGGTCACTGTTCATTTGTATGAAATTCAGTTTTTTAATTAAATTCTAAATAATTGGTTGGCCAAAAAGTCCGCGTTGTTTTTAGGGTTCCGTACGTTCGAATAAAAAAACGGAACCCTTATAGGATCACTCGCGTGTCCGTCTGTCCGATCATCCCCCCCCCCCCCTATCTCCGAAACTACTGAACCTAAAATTTTGAAAAAAAAAATTACAGAAATTAGTTTTCTACTTATAGATTATAGGAAAACCTATAAGAAGTCCACGATATTAAAATAACATGGTAAATCTATATTTTTGTCATATATTTTTGTCAGGCGTTGATTTTTTTTATTCTTAGATTAGATGATCCCTCGGCAACAGTGAGTAGGTACTTTTTCTGAATGAACACTTAGACTCATTTTGGCATTTATAATATTAAAGAGATAAAATGTTTAAACATAATATATTTATTACTATTTGCAAAACCTACAAAAAACCGTTCAGTAATCCACATCACTATATCTTCGTTTAATTTGTTATTCGACATTACGATTGGTTATGGTTGTGTGAGTAATAAAAAACCAGTTTCGTAGATTAATTAAATTTTTGTATTGAAGGTACTTTTGCACTTACAGATGAATCGTCCATTGACGTCCATCGTTTGTTAATAGATGACATTACACACCCGTTGCACACATATCGCATACCTTTGTGTAATATTTAAAATTATTTTGAAATAATTTTATTTAAAATATTTTGAATGAAGCAAAATATTTTAAGCTAGCTTCTCACTTTTTGTGTTGGTCCAAAAATAATGATTTATTGCTCTAATGTGAAGAAAAACCTCGTGATTTAAAAGTGATTTATTTGCCTACTTTCAGAGTTTAATCTTAATTATATAATTTTTTTGTTTATCATTAATAATAAGAGAATGACAAATGATAATAATTAATGAATTGATCAATAATTAATTTTAAACACTTTTTGAAAAATAGGCAAATACCCCATTCTTAAGTGTGACAGTAAGGTGGATTACTCCTCACATAAGTATTTTGTCTTACTGGTGAACCAGCTCTTACTGGCACAGCTCTTTACTGGTGAACCTGCGCGACCTACATAGAAAAATCTATATGCAATTTTGAAGAGCATGAAATCCCCTACAAGATCCAAGCGCATACGTTAAGCGTTAAAAGCGGCTGTTTTTAGTGAAAAAAAAAAAAATTACAAGCATTTTAAATGGGAAAAAATCAAATTAAACTAGTAAGTACTTACCCATCTTTGGTGAGACTTTTTTTCTATATGTATGTAGATAGGCATTTTACTAAAAAAAATTGTTAGATGAAAATATAAAGTAAGTTAATATCTAACAAAAACCTTAAAGTATTAGGTGTTGATTTCGTATCAGCATCATATAATTTTTATTGTCCGAAAATGTCTAAATAAGCATCAATAGCGGAAACTTAATTTACTTCTTCAATTTAAAGAAATCTGCAGCGCCTTCGACATCCATTGACTGTCAAGGCCAAAGAAAAAAAAATGAAGTCTTTACATCAAAATTAGAGGATTACGCCCTTGACAAATTTAACTATCACTTTCTTGAATAATTTTATTTCAAAATTATGATTTTTATGTTTACGGTTTTTACACATTAAGAACTATAAAAATAGTTGCAAATTAGGTACGAAATAATAAAAATTATTGTTTACATTAAATCTGTACCGTGTTTGTTACATTAAATATTTTTTCATACAATTGATTTTATAATTTTTGTCTGTTTGTCTGTGCGTTTATGCACGCTAATCTCTGAAACAGCTTAACCGATTTGAATGCAGTTTTCACTGATGATTGTAGCAAGCTTCCCGTAACTTTATTCCAATCGGTTTACGCTATACGGAATACCACGCATACGTAGTTGCAGGCTCAGCTAGTAAAAAATATATGTGTTAACTCCCCTTTAACTGAGCTATGATCTTAACTGAAGCCGTCTATAAAAAAAGTGTAAGTGCGTGTAAATATAGCGTGTCAAAGTGCTTGCGTGTTAATGGCATTCTCTACCAGTTTTTACTCTCGTTTTAGCATTTTCCTTTTTACATTCAGTTAGATAGGGCGTTCTATATTGGTATATCAGTAGCTTCATATGCAATGTAATATATATATATAGCAACGCCATAGCTGCTGCAAGTGCGCTGCCGTCTACAGTAGGGATACGAGATTGCATAGAAAATGGGCTCTGGCATCCCTTACTCACTCACCGAAACACAACAGCACACGTGCTGTTATTTCACGGTGGTCTTCTGTAAGGGGGTGGTTACTGCCGCCAGACGGGCTGCCCAAATGACTGCTAACGCAAAAAGATGCTACGAGGACGATGTCTTTCATGGCGTTTTTTTTAATGTTAAGATCGGCAGGTAGGTTGATGGTCCACTTGATGGTAGGTGATAACCGTCGCCTATAACACAAGCAACGTCAAAGCTGCTGCAAGTGCGCTGGTGACTACAGTAGAATTAGGGATAAGGGAATGGGAGAAGATAGGGTAATGGGCTCTGGTACCCCTTACTCACTCACCGAAACACAACAGCACACGTGGTGTTATTTCACGGTGGTATTCTGTAAGGTGATGGTTACTGCCGCGGGCTGCCCAAATGACTGCGAAACGCAGTGTGCCCTACCACTACTTTTCAAATCCAGACCAGAGTCAATTTTGAAAATTACATTAAAATTTCCAAACTTGACCCCGCCGGGAATCGAACCCGGGGCCCCTGAGACGTTAGGCAAGCACCCTTACCACTCATCCAACGGGCCGTCATGTTTTTTTTATGCATTACAATATCTGTAAAACTCGAGTCGGAAAACAATAAAATTTTACATTTAAACGTTATAACCCACGCACTATTGCGTTATGTTTGTTCGTTTCAATATGTTTCCGTATTACTGTTTGCGTTCTTTCTTATTGGTTGTATTACTTACAAAGCATTATTTTTCTATTCACATATCATTAAGTTTTCTTTGAACCGTAATTTAAGTTCTTTCACAAATAAAACATTCCGACCTCAATTTAAAGTTACACAAATGTATTATTTCATCACTTAAGTAATGCATAACAACACTTTTATGTCGTAGCAGTTATTTGACATTTAAATAGATAACAATCACAAGAGAATTAACGACCTTAGACCTCAAATGTCAAAAGACGAGCATGTTAAAACATTTGCCTAAATTATAAACTTGCAAAACGTCTTCCAACTTGGGTACAATTAATTTCATCCTGTATAACCTAATTAAATCATAACTAACGAAAGTGAGTTCGTTTGTTTGTTACACTTTCACGCCTTAACCACTCAACCTATCCTCATGAAATTGAAATAAACTAGCTGAACTCGGCCACGCTTCGCTGCGGCCCATACGTGAGGCGCGCGGTACTGGACACTGCTTATAGACAGGGGCGTAGCGTCGGGGAGCGGGTGGGAGCAGTTGCTCCAGGCCCCATTTTTTTTTCTTATATATAAAAATTCATTATAATATAAATATTCATTATTCACTTTTTCGGAACATTTTATTTTCGAACAGATGTCTATAAATAAAACAAATAGCTGGCTGGTAATTAAATGAAAATGTACCTACTCCAGAAAAAGTAGCGGAAAACGGAACTTAAATCAATTTCAAAGGAAAGAAGCGTTACTTTTAGCGTCCTGGCCCTGGAGCAAAATTTTTCAAACGCCTCTCGAATAGGCACGTGAGGAATAATTATACACAAACTTCGAAATTAATCATCTAGCTAGAGTTTTGTGTGTGATTTTTTTCGGTTTTAATAAATAATGATAATGAATCTGTAATCCTTCAGCATTTTATATTGATAATAATGATACTTTTATTAGCTATATGCATGCCATGTTTAGTTACAAGTAACAATGTTACAATCGATCGTTCAAAAAATGAGAGAGGGCGCTCGAAAAATTTAGCTCCAGGGCGCTGAAAGTGTAGCTACGCCACTGCTTATAGATATATAATACTATTGATCGTAGCGTGATGTTATATAGCCTATAGCCTCGATAAATGAACTATCCAACACAAAAAGAATTTTTCAATTCGAACCAGTAGTTCCTGAGATTAGCGCGTTCAACTAAACAAACAAACTCTTCAGCTTTATACATTAGTATATTAGTGTAGATATAGATTTAACGCCTGACAGAAATAATAATATATGAGTAATAAAATTCGAATAACTAGCGACCCGCCTCCGGCTTCGCCCGGGGTGCAATTTTTATATATCCCTCTTTCCATAAGTGAACCGAATTAAAATCGGTCTACCCGTTCACGCGTGATGCCGTGACCAAGGCAAATAGGGATTCATTTTTATATATAGAAAAAAAGATATCTAGATTTTTGTCAGGTGTTGAATTTTTTCGCGGGCAAAAGCTAGTCTATTATAATATAATAAAATAATAAACGACCCGTGTCTGTACATTAAACATTTTTCAATTTGTACACGTTGTACGTAACAATGTTACCGAGGTCAAAAAAAATAGTTTTTAGAATTTTTATCTGTTTGTCTTTTGCGTCTGTTTGCGTTTGTGCACGCTAATCTCTGAAACGGCTTAACTGATTTGAATGCGGTATTCACACACATATATTGTAGCAATCTTCCCGTAACATTCCAATCGATTTAAAAAAAAAGTTAACGCGTACGAAGTTGATGGCTCAGCTAGTGGTCACATAAAAATCTTGTAGTTTTGCACAACGAATAAAGAATAATAATAAAATCAAACTTCTTTAAATATCCTTTAGTTAGAGCTAGGTTATTCCAAAAAAGGTAAAAGGGTATCGGGGACACATTAAGACGAACCGCTCAGAATGCACGAGCCGGGTCACCTAGAGGTCGAGTGAGATGCGCCGGAGCCATGCGGAAGCATCGAAGACACGTCTCGGGAGGGGGTCGTGATATACCACCAGTGAAAGCGCGACGCGACGTTAGCACTCTTATCTAACTGGGCCCTAGGGACATCGTTGGGCGTTGCTATAATGTGCTATTCGGCACAAGTTAAATTATTTATGATTGCCATTGTAATAAATTTTGTTGGCAATTGATAGTTCTCTTTCTTTCTCTTTATCTCTCACTCTCTGTCTTCCTATGTATGTATCTCTTTCATCTCTATTTTTTAAGTAGGTAAATGTAAAATGTTAGGATCACTTTTAGCATCCTATTAATTAATTTTCCTATTATTCCTTCATAGCCTTTAATATGTTAGCTGCTAACGTACTTAAATGGCGTTCTATTAAGTTGATGGTACGCGATTGTAGTCACTTACCATCAAGTGGACCGTCATTCCGCTCGCCGTACTTAATTTTTTTTTAATTAAAAACATATATAGTTTTTATTTGTTTAAGTTTAAAAGTTTTATTTATTTAAATTTTAAATGTAGACCCTATAAGTACATAAGTAGGTATTTTTTATATATTTTTTATATATTTTTTATACATTATTAAGGGTGGCAGGCAGGCTGACGGTCCACTTCATGGTAGATGGCTATATACCGTCGCCTAAGGACACAAGCAACACCAGAGGGGGTACATGTGCGCTGCCGACCCTGCAGGAATTTTTTTACTGCTCGCTAGAAGAAGCCCATTCTAAGGAAAGTGTTCTAAGGAAACACCTTAGAAGGGAGATTGTTCCAAAGTTCGCGCGTCCGTGGGATAAAGTTTATATTCATCAGAACTGTGCGCAGCGGCATCTTATCCAAATAATGCCGATGAACTTCGCATCTATGGCGCGCAGTGCGGTGGTAAAAGTTTGAGTAGGCATTAATTGGAACAAATCATCCGAGCACTCACTATTGTACAGCCGGTAGAACACACAAAGAGAGGCCACGTCTCTTCTTAAACTAAGTGGTTCTAATCGTTGCTGTATGAGCATTGGATGGATCGTCAAAAATTCGAACGCTGCAAGGCGTCAAATGGATCTAGCTGGTACTTAGGCGAGCCAGCCCAGAGGTGAGAGCAGTACTCCATATGGGGCCTAATTTGGGCCTTATAAAGGATAATTAAGGCGCTGCTCCGATGAGAAATAATAAGCTATGAATGCAATTAGGTTTTATTATATATAATAAGCCTTCCGTGAAAACTTATCTAACTGATGGTAAAAACCGCATCTAAATCCGTTGCGGATATACAGACAGATGCTATGTATAAGGATTCGATTTGCAGGCTAACGTTGACGGTCCACTTGACACTGGCTACATACCGTCGCTAATATCACGTCCGACACCAGGAAGATATACTAGTGCCCTGCTTTAAATAAGATAAAGGATAAGGGACAAGGTTGGGATAGGGAAATGAATGAATGCCTGTGGAACGCAATGTGGCTTGCCACAACTATAGGTATATATTATAACTAGCTGACCCAGCAGACGATGTCCTGCCCGAACCAGAAAATAATTCTCTAACCCGATTGTGGCGCCACCGCTCGGGTCCAATTTTATGTATTTTCAAACCATGTGTCAAAGTGACGCGTCACTTCACGTCAATCAACGACGGTTAAATTATTTGAATGTTGTTCATACAAAAATACTAAAATTGCGATTAAAAAATGGGGGGGTGGGGGTAGACCTATTCTCATACTTACCAAATATACAAAAAAAAAAAAAAAAAAAAAAAATTGGTCCAGCCGTTTCGGCAGGAGTTTTGTTGCAAACACTGTGACACGAGAATTTTATATATTAGATAATGCATATAAATATATTTATACAAGTAACTTGTCAAACATAATTTTGTATTTAAGTATAAATCGTCTCTTCGGAGATAAGAAGTGAAAGTTCTGTTTTTAAGTGTCCATTATTTTGTAATCTGTGTCCACTGTTGGTCCACTGCATACGTATCATGTACGTTCGCATCTCGTATCTTTTATTAATCTAGTTTTGATTCACCGCTCGACCTTTAACGTAAATGACGATCAGTCTTGTAACTGCGCCGCGATGAACGTTTCTATGTATCAGGGTCGACATTTGAAACTCATTACCTACCTGTGGCAATCACAGAAATAATTAAAACTAACTGCTCAATTAATTACTAAAGTATAACTTACACTGACAGGTTTGTTTGCGTAACAGATGATAATCTATATAGGTATGACATGGCAGAAATGGAAACGCTACCTACATGCACAATACTCCCCCTTTTTATATGACACACTTATTCAAATTAAAGCCATATGTTCATAAAATGGCTGTTATAGATAACACTCATACACATGTTTTTAGGGTTCCGTACGTGCGAATAAAAAAACGGAACCCTTATAGGTCGGACTGACGGACACACGAGACAAACCTATAAGAAGACCATGATATTAAAATAACATAGTAAATCATTCAATATTGTGCGGATAGGTAACATCATATGGAACCCTCTTCATGCGAGTTCAGCTCGCACTTATCCCGAAATATAATCGAAATGGAAGGTTTTAACAATATGTATCGTAGTGTTTGAAATCTGGAGAATTAAGGGACTTTTCATTGTAAAACTAATACTTTTTATCTTTTGCTCATATAATTAGTACGAGGACAGTGTATATAAAACTTGACCAGTTTTTTTTCTCTCTCATTTGTTTATGTAAATGTTATTAAAAGTGTAAAATAAAAAATAAATCCCCTCGTCTCGTCATAAGCGATCTATCGATCAATTTGAAAAGTGTTCTACACCCCCATTTATGGTGATTGTATATGTTAATCCAGTATAACGTATTTATTTAAGTGCCAAGCTCTATCAAATTCCGAACACCTTCATAATATATATTAAAATTTATAAATAAGCGGTAGGTACTAACTGAGTGACAGATGCTTAATTTTATTTTTCACTTTCAATATTGTTTTTGTAATTAAAATTTGAATTTTTAATAAAAATGTGTTTTACTCGTATTGTTATCAACAATAATTAATTATTTAGAACTTTAAATAAATTGAGGACATTTAACAACATACACTTGTACATTATTTAAAATTTATTACAATATTTTTACGCTTAAGCAATTTAATTTTTAATTTTGTAAATAGTTTTAACTTAATAATAATAATAATTTATAAAAAAAACTAAAAGCAACCTTACAAATATTTAAAGCAACTAAAATGAAACAAGCGCATAAATCGTGAACGCAAGTGAAATTGGTTCCAGGTGGCAAATTTATTTCCTAATTATGATGCCTTGAATTTATTTCCAAAGTGAGGTTAAATGTGGTCAAACGCGCAGTTACTGGAAATTAGGAACATTCATTATAGGAACAGTTCGAGATGAGGACACTAATGCGATTAAACTCCACACAAATCTTGACATGTTTTGTCGGATCAGCACCTACGTTATAATTTATACTCGTATGTGTATACATATACCGACACAAAAACTTTTTTAAAAAAAGAATCAATAGTTATTGCTAAAATATTGTGAGTCTAGCTTTTTATAATAGGTATACATTTTAGTGCATATATTTGGAATTGTCATAAATGTCAAGCCTGTTCATACTCGTATGCCTCAAGTGTTTATTATTTTTGTTTATTATTATATTTATTAGGGAGCGTATATATCCAATTATAAATATTAATACTATATACTATCAGCCAGGTATATGCTATAGTTATATATTCCAATTTTTAAAAATCATTTAAAACGTGCTACCAATGTCGCAGAATTCCAACTATAGGTGAACCTTAGGAGTCGTGTTGCGATGGAAGCACACCGTGAACAATCCCGACAGTATCTCGACGACCTGTTAAACTCTAAAGGCATTGTTATATTGGACATACAGGTCGTTGTAAAGAATAATTGACCCGAAAACTGCAGGTGTCGAAATTCAACAACTTCGTTACCTATTATAGTTGTTGAATTGCCAATAAATTTACCTACCATTAAAAAGTAAATAATACATGTAAATTTGATAAAATATTCAAAATTTAATTTGAAATTTCAATTTAAAATATTTAAATTTAATTAAAAAAAAAAAATCGACAGACAAGTTGACGGTCCACTTGATGGTAGGTGGCTAACGTGACGTGCAACGCTAGTGACACAAGCAACGCCACAGCTGCTGCTAGTGTATAGATATAGATTTAAGGGATTGGATAGGAAAATGAGCTCTGGCATCCCCTACTCACTCATCGAAACACAACAGTACACGTGTTGTTATTTCACGGTGGTCTGTAAGGGGGTGGTTACTTCAGCCGACGGGCTGCCCAAATGAATGGGAAACGTAGTGTGCCTTGCCACTATTTTCCATATCCAGACCAGAGCCAAATTTAAAATTTTTCAAATTTGACTATTTCGGGCATCGACCCCGGGAACCATAGACCACCCTAACCGCTCATCCAACGGGCTTATAACTGTAAATGAACTTTGTAGAAGACGAAGATTATAGGTTCTTCATTTACAAGCTCTCTGAAAAAATAACTGATATTATAAATGTGAAAGTAAGTTTGTTTATTAGTTACGTTTTCACACTTTAACTACTCTGCCGAATCATGAAATTTTGCGCACATTGTGACAGGGCTACAGAAAATGACATAGGGTACTTACCTTTCATCCAGAAAAAGGTCATGTTCCCGAGGGATCATTTGAAAATAAAAATAAAATTCAATGCTTGACAAAAATATTTGTGCAACAGAGATCTAATAAATGTAACGCCCAAGAAAAATGGATGCGGACGAGGTCACAGTCAAAAGCTAGTTATGTTATAATTTTAAGTATATGTACATTAAACTTTCAAAGCTCGCTCGAATTCCCAAAGGAAGTCTGAGATGAGAGCGATGCTAAGCATCCTACTCATTAATGAGTAAGCCTCGGGGCGGTAATGTTATGAAATCAAATTATTTACATCGTGTTGTAAGAAGCGAGTTATCCACGACCTTCGGTAACCGTGAGAAGCATCATCGTGGTCCGCGTGCGACTAACATTGTCTGTTAAATAATCGACAACAGCAAACATGTCGCAATTGGCGTGATAACAATAATGCGTTGTGATGCTTGTCGCGCAGGGTGAGCGAGCGCTGTGAACCTACCATTAGACGTACAATGAAAAAAAAAAATGAACATGCTAGCTGAATTTAGTGACTATTGCCTTGGATAGATATCTGCTTTGAACGTGTAGGAAATCCCCATGCTAACGTCTACATTATATGGCGTATCATCATCTCAGCCTTAGGACGTCCACTGCTGAACATAGGATTACCCCATAATGACACATGGCATATAATAGGTATATATATATTAAAAAGCTAAAGCGAGACTAACAGTATTCTATCCTTTAGATCTATACGTCCTGCTTCAGACGAGTACAATTTAATTCAGACGGGGTATAATATATAGACTGTATCCGTTTAAAGTTTAGAATAACGTACCTAAGAGATTTCGGAGATTACACTTCATACATATAATAAACATACTTACAAAATTATCTCTCTTAGTATATTATTAAAAATAGTGAGAGATAGAGAAAGAGAGAGATATATATTCATATTTTAATAATGTTAATACGGTTTATCTGCGTACCTAACTATTTCTGCGTGCGAGGGTTCGTTATTCCATTTTATTTTATTAAAAAGAATATGTTCGGGAAGACATTTTATTAAACCCAAGACAAGACAAGGGAATAGATCCATTGACAATCCTCTTAAGACTAACCCTTAACCATAGACTTAGAACACAGAATACAACACTAACGTCATCTAAATTCGTTCTCTTCCAAATATGTAAACACGGTCACGAAATTTCATAAATATATTTCTAATAAAATATAATCTTAGTAGAAGCCTGTTGTTAGTACTGTCAAGTTACTACTGTGTGTGAGGGATGAAGTTTCAAAGAGCTTGTTGAGATATGCTGGGAGGTTGTGAAAACATCCAGGTCATCAAAAGAAGAAAAACTGTCTACGACAGGACTACGAGATATTCATCGTTATTAGCTATTAGTTACACTCTTGCGATATAGAACGAATATTAAATTTTAAAAAAATTTAAGGATCTATATGCGCAAGTCAATAGGTTTATTCTTTGACTTTTAATATACTTTAAACTTGCGTTTCGTTTTTTATTGCAACTAGTCAAAATTTCGGCTTCGGAAAATCTCGTAGCTTAGAAATATCCCGAATTGGACAGGAAATAATAGGGAAGATTTTCAATTTTCAACCCTAACGATTCTTGCGAAGCACTGTAAGTAGAAACTTGGACCTTTGGGTGAGTATAATTTTTATCTAATTTCAAACTGATTAACATATTTATAGGACGTTAATAATATGTAATATTTACATTAAATATTGTTGTAGTTATTTTATTATGTACTAGAAAAGTAAGACCATACAACCGCTTTATTTTATTTCATTATAATAAGATGGTGGGCAACTGGAAATATCTTAAAGCCTTAATAGGGTTGTGTAGACAATGAGTTATCGTATACAATGTAATTATATAAATAATTCATAAATTGCATTTCCAATTATTAAATGCATATTATATCTTTTTTATTTAAATCAAATGAGATTAATTAAATTACTTATTAATTAAATTTAACCAAACTGATTATATTAATAAAACTAAATTTATTGTTATTATTTTGAGTTGTAATTATTTAAAAACTATTTCCACAACTGTTGGGGGCTTTGTGCATCTAAAAAGCACAGAGCTAGCTATCTTTGAATTCAAAACTCCTAACACTTTTTCGTTCCTTGCGAACAGCCAGACGTTGAATTTTAATAAGTGAATTAAATAAATCATTAGCTGTTTTAAATTAAAATTGTTATTTCGATTTTGTTGTTATTCATCTACTTGTTTAGAATAATTGCGAATGCGCTTCCGATCTCGATTGCATAAAGAATAAGAAATAATAATAAGGCGGACATTTAGGTGGAAGGCTTTGGCATACTTTACACACCGCAAAATTACAGCATTTTTGTTTTTATTTTGTGATGATCTTCTGGAAGGGAATTAATTAAAGCCGTCTGCGAAACACAATGTGCCCTGTCAATTAAACTTTTTCTAAAAGAAAACAGTATTACCGAAAGCAAGGATTTGTTGTTTAAAATCTACTCTCGTAATTTATCGCTTCCACAAAAAGATAAAAAAGTTACATAACTTCCACACGTAATACTGAACAAGTATACCAGAATTATGCATTCTAGAATCGGAATTATTATTATCTCGACCAATCAAAGCACGCTAACTGTGGGAAGCTTATAAGAATAGAATCCCGGAACGAAAGTGAGATCACTAAGATTGGCTGTTGGACTTCGCTTTCAATGAGCATTCATCTTCAGAGAATTTTATATATACTTAACATACATTTACACAAGTAAATCCTAAAATTTTTTTAATGTTATGCTCCGGAGTGATTATAAATGTGAAAGTGAGTTTTTTTACACGCCTTAACTACTCAATCGATCAACGAAATTTCGTGTAAAAGTTATCAGGGATACAGAAGCGGCATTAACCCTTCATCTAGGAAAAAAAACTGTTCCCGAGAGATCATATAAAACAAAAAAAAATTAACGCCTGATTAAAATATGTGAGCAATAAAGATAAATAAATGTTTAAACACGCGAGCAAAATCTATTAAAAATTAAAGTGTCAATGTGGAAATATGTATCGTAGCTATATCTTTTTAAAAGCATTATTTATCATCAATCACCAATTGGCTACCATTGAAAACAATTGTGTCGTCTATGTAAAATATCTTTTCTATACACTGTCGTCGTACTAATTGTATGAGCATAAAATAAAAAGTATTAGTTTTACAAAGAAAAGTTCCTCAATTCTCCAGATTAGATAGATACATATTGTTGACTTTACATTGCGATTATTTTTTGGTTTATTAAAAAAAAAATAAGCAATATTCGGTAAATAAGTATAGCAAAAATTAAAATTACATTAACATAACATTTTACTTCAAATTTGGTTCATCGAAGTTTTTATACGACTCTGAGTATTGAGTAAAAAAGCAGGAACACAGAGTATTGAGTAAAAAAAAAAAACAAGAACAACTCCCTCAAACAGCAACACTGTTGACCCTTCCGAGAATGGACTCCCTTACTCACCGAAATAAATAGCACACATGCTAGATCGTCATTTCCCTATTCCTTCCTAATCCTTTACCCTTAATCCTACTATGGGCAGTGCATTTGCAGCATCTGTGGTGTTGCTTGTTTTATATAAGCGACGGTAACCACCTACCATTGACTGTTGAAGGTGAGTTTCCTATCAACAGTCAATCCTAGCAACCTTATTTCATCCTTTGCGTCAATGTCGATCCCGCCCATGACCAGTCGTGGCGTGTCGAATTTAAGCTTCCGCGTCACCACCAAAGCGCTTGTTTTGTTTGGGGCGAATTTCAGCTTATTTTCGACACCCCACTCCAGGACATGTGCGAGAGCGGCATTGGCGCTCCTTTCAATGTCATGAGCTTTTCCGCCATCAAAGACGAGCACCACGTCGTCCGCGAAAGCCTGGCAGTAGACGCCTCTACTCTCCAGGCTCCGCAGCAGTGGGTCGAGTGTCAGGTTCCACAGCAAAGGACCGGCTATAGACCCCTGGATGCAGCCCCTGCTTGTCTCGGTACTACATACCTCACCGCAGTACCTGACGTTAACCGTCCTGTCGGTGAGGTAGTCGTCGAAGACCCGCCTGATATTCACCGGGCATCCCGCTTCCGCCAATCGGATTCTGATCTTAGGCCACCAGACGCTATCGAAGGCGCCCTCTATGTCCAACGACACGATGGTTACGATTCGCTTGGCATCAAGCTTATCTTAGACCCGCGCCACTAGATCATAGAGAGCGTCCTCCGTGCTTTTCTGGGGCATGAATCCGTATTGACGTGCGCTTATGCCCGGCAAGATGTGATACTTCAGGCGGGCCACGAGCATTTTCTCGTAGACCTTGCCAAGCACGGGCAGCAGTCCAATGGGCCTGAATGACTTTGGGACGGTATAACAGTCATGTCGAAAGAGTGTGTCGGAAGGCCATAGGTATTTATAAACAGTTGGGGAGAGCCGCCAAAACTAGTTGGGGGCTTCACCCCGAGGTGATCCGCTCCATCTACGTCGCCGCGGTGGAACCCGTAATAATGTATGCGGCGAGCGCATGGGCCCCCGCAGCCGGGAAACTGGGAGTGGCCAAGCGACTAAACGCTGTACAGAGGGGCTTCGCGCAAAAGTTGTGCAAAGGCTACCGCACGATATCCCTTAACTCGGCCCTGCTGCTGGCTGGGCTGCTCCCCCTTGACCTACGCGTCCGCGAAGCCGCGGCGCTTTACGAGGCCAAGAGGGGGGTGCCCCGGCTGGAGCTGAAAGACAGGGAAGTCGAGCGGATGGCCTCAGCAATCGAGGGTCCCCACCCCGCCGAGTATGCGAGCCTGGAGTTCGGTAAACTGGTGGACGAGGAACAAGTTAAACAAAACAGCGATTACCAACTCCGCATTTACACGGACGGCAGCAAGATTGACGGCCGAGTTGGGGCCTCGCTATCCATATGGAAAGGCGAGGCCGAGACATCGGCCGTGAAGCTTAATCTGCCGTCCTACTGCACCGTCTACCAGGCTGAACTCCTGGCTGTATGCGAGGCGACAAGGGTGACCCTGCGGCGTCCCGAAGCCACCTCTGCCATATACAGCGACTCGATGGCTGCTCTCCAGACCATCGCGGCGAACAGGTGCTTACACCCTCTGGCAGTGGAGGCGCGCAAAAATATTAATTTGGCAAAGAGCGGTGGCAAAATTATTAAATTATTTTGGATCAAGGCGCACGCTGGCCTAGAGGGTAACGAGCGAGCGGATCATCTCGCTAGAGAGGCGGCTCTCAAAATGAAAACAAAACCAAAGTATGACGCGTGCCCGGTCTCGTTCGTCAGGCGGTGCATTCGTATGCAGACGCTTGACGAGTGGGGCCGGAGGTACGCAACCAGTGGGACTGCATCAGGGACGAAATTATTCTTCCCCGATGCAGTTACGGCCTTCCGCACAATACGAAAGGTCGGTGTTGACCGCGTCCTCACCCAAATCTTCACGGGGCACGGTGGATTCTCCGAGTATTTGAAACGCTTCAAGTGCAAGGAGAGTTCATCGTGTATCTGTGGTGCGGGCGACGAAACGGTCCCGCACATAATTTTCGAATGTCCTGCGAATGGGAAGGAAAGATCCGAATTAGAAGTAGGACTAGGAACTAAGATAGAGTTAGGAAATATGAGTGAATTAATGAATAAGGAATATATAGATAAGTTTTTAAAATATTGTATAAAAATAGCAAGTAAGACGATAGAAAAGAATAAGTAAGTGTAATAGAAATAAGATTGTAAGGAAGTAAGATGTATATAATGTAAATAAAATGTAAAATTGAAATAAATAAAAACAAAGAACCCCATCCCAAGGTAAAGGTTATGATATGGTAAAAGGAACATAAGGCACAAAGCAGAAAGAATGAATAAAATAAACAAAATAGTAAATAAGAGATAGTCAGAATAGTCTTAGATGAGAAAAGAAAAGTATGAATGAGGATGGATAACAGAAAGACAAAGTATGCGGAATGAAAGTACGAGCGGAAAGTGAAAGCGGGAACTGGAATGAAAGAGTAAACTAGTGAATATAGGCACCAGCGCATATGCTGGTGGGAGTTTGTCAAAAAGCAAAAAAAAAAAAAAAAAAAAAAAACCACCTACCATTAGCCTGTTTGGCTTTAAATTATAAAAACCACATACTGTTATTTCACAGTGATCTTCTTTAAGACGATAGTTACTGCAGCCAAGCAAGATGACCAGTTTATGATTTAACTAACGACGGGCCTCTTCGCAAATATGCAATTATTTCTGCATATAGTACACAAACTTTTCTCGTTTATCACTCTTTCCATTGGTAAAAACCGTATCAAAATCCTTTGGATGGTTTAGACGAAGTAAGTGTAGAAACAGACATAAGCGGGCAGGGACTTTATTTTGTACTAGCAGAGCCCGCAACTTCGTACGCGTGGTATTCGGTATAGCGCTTAACTTTTACGTTTGTAAACCGATCGGAATAAAAGAAACACTAAATGATACATCAGTGAAAACCGCATTCAAGTCGGTTAAGCCGTTTCTGAGATTAGCGCAAATAAACCTAACTATTTTTTTGACTTCGTTAACTTAAGTACAACGTTGTACAAATTGTTTCTTTCAAAAATATTTACTGGACAGACACGGCTCGTTTTATTAAATGTAATGGACTATGTAAGTGCCCTAAATGTTTATAGGACATATTATTATGTCATTGGTGGATGCAAACGGAGTTGAGATTTAAAATCTTTAGGTTTTAAAGGACAAAGTTTTGTTAAAATCTTTAATAAATGGGGTAAAAAACTGCCTTTTGCTCACTTCAGATGGCAGCACTGTTGGTTGTTCCCTAAATCTGACAAGTAGCTGTCATTTTCCATAGTAATTTTGTAAACGAACAAATAGAACTGAATTTATTCAATATGTCAGCTGCATCTTGTTGAAGAGGTGAATTTCATCTTTGGTATGGTTTATAGAAAAATAACGAATGTAGAATGTTTAAAAAAATAAATTTTTATTTGTATTTTCATGTAGTGAATGTTTTCTTATTAAATTATAATGGCTCAAGATAAACACAGGTCTGCGACGAAAAAGTTTTTTAAATAAATTCATCACAAACATGTAGATGTTGGTCTGTATAGGTATAGCAATTATAAACTTTATTTTAACGTATCACGTCACATTCTTTTTATAATAAATAATCATAAATTAATTCTAACTATAACATAATTCAATTAAAATTAAAACAAGTAAACATTAACATAATAAAATTATAAATTATAAAGTTTCGGTCCCCTAGGCAGAGTCCCGAGCATGCTGGCTGCATTACCTCGTTGTATGGCAATGCTAATCTGTTTTTATAATTATATAATATATAATAGTTCGCTAGATCGGTAAATTCCCTTTTTTATACACAAGAAACCAATCAATCGCGCTTTACGCGCCGTGACTTAGAATTTTCTAAATAAAAATAATACCAAATTCAAATAAGTGCTATTTACCACCAATCAAATAACGAATAAAGGCGACGGACATGACTCTATTCTGCCTTCAATCCGCCAATCAATTTTTTTAGAAAGGAAAATTGATTCCATGATCTATATTCCTATTTTATACTCTATGACTATGACCAAACTATCCTATAGTCTATTATTTATTTTCTTTAAGTATACCTTAATGTTGTATTTTAATAGCTATAGACTCAATAAAACTTTACAAAATATTCTCAAATGATTCTCATTCATTTTATTAAATTTTTGTTCTATTCTTTTTTGTATCCAAATACTATATCATCTAAATCTGATAAATGTGACGTAGTACATATCATATGAATACCGTTTTCTATTATTTTTAAGATAATTAAAACAAATATTAACCATTTAACAAAAACAACTTTTCAAAAAAAAAAAAATTGACTTGTGTAATAATTGAAGTAATCTAACACTTGAATTTTAGTATTTCTAAAAATGTATGTCTATTTATAGTTCGGCAACGATTTTGTATTTCTCAAACATGCGAATATCCATAAACGACGCTATATTTACTGCTCACTTTGGATTTGAATTCATCGATGCACATATAGAGAATGGTTTGAGAAATATTTATACAAACAAGGAAAATATGACTGCGTATAAATCATACAGTTGTTACATAAGAAATCTTAAAGATTATTTTAAATATTTTGTTAGAACAAGTTACCATTTTGAAAGTTATCTCTATAACAATTTGTTGCCATATTCGTATGACAAGAAATACTTGATACTTAAGAGTCAGGGCTGTAAGTTGTCCGCCGTTTTTCTGGTTTATTTTATTGGATTCTATTAATGGAGTGTTTTTAAATAGCACCTGTCATCCTCTGGTTTCGATCATAATATAACGCTTATAATATGTAGTTACCAACGGCATGAAATAAACGCCGAAACCTAACATATTCAGACTATGGTCAACGGTTAAAATTCATTTCTAGAGATGACATTGAATCGAACCCAAAGCTCTCAAATCCGAGGGTTCTATTTTAACCAATCTATCAACACTCGTCAAAGTAATAAGGAACTTTGATTCAACGTAGTTTATACAAGTATATCGGATATTACATCGGATCCTGCATAGATAGTGATCGACCTCGATCCAAGTTCCGTGATGATGTCACCTGCACCATAAGGATGCACCTTCGAATATCTTACATTATCTGTTAATTTGATAATAGGCTTTTGTTAAGCCACCTACGTCTTTTAATATATTCGTTATTGTTAAAGCTTATTGTTATTGTTAAAATTAATATTATCGTTTCAGATAATCCCTTAAGTTTTAATACATATCTACTTGTATATATGAATGTATGTAGGTATGTATGATTATTTTTCATTTATGACTATTTTTTACTAATTAATTTGTATAAAACAATTTTCAGGTTATTTGCAAAAAGCGACAGAAAAAAGCCTTATGATTTCATTTTCCGTTATCTTTCTATCTATAATACTTTGCTGGTATTGGATTGAAACCACATGTGTTTATCTCCATATTACTTCCCTTGTCTCTTATCCTTCATCTAAGTCAGTAGATCATTGCCATCTGTCGTTGCCTGTTCTTCTAGTCAACGGTAGCAACCTATGATCAAATGGCTTAACTTGGCTGCCGTCTTATCTCAAAAAATAAATATGTAATAAACGTGTACGAGTTGAACCTTATTACATCTTTTTACAATTTCTGTAAAAGTAGGCATTCAAGGCTGTCTGTGCACTTGATAGAAGATGGTTACTGTCGCCTTTTAACACAAGCAACGCCATTGGTGCTGCCAGTGCGCTGTCTACCTCTTTAGGGTAAAGGATCAGGAACTTGGAGGAGCCACTAGAAATTTACGTGCCTATTAATTTTGACCTTGATCTACCAAAATTACTGAACTACGAGAACTGATTGTATTTAGCTAACATGTGCATGACTCATTAGGCGGGTGCAGGCCAGCTCCAACAAAGCTCTATCGATGATCGGCTAGTTTTTTTGTTTATATATCCTATTTTGTGATAGACATGTTAGAGGTAGGTAGTTTACGAGTATTTGTAAATTTTGTTGAGATTTTTTTTAGAAAGTAAATTTTATCACGTGTCTCATTTATAACTATATTTAATAAATGTATGGAATTGTCAAGAATAATATTATATAACACTAACTGAACTCGGCCACGCTTCGCTGCGGCCCATACGGCGGCGGCCGCATGGGGCGCGCGGTACTGGACACTGCTTATATATAATACTATTTATCATAGCGTGATGTTATATAGCCTATAGCCTTCCTCGATAAATGGACTATTCAATACAAAAAGAATTTTTCAATTCGAACCAGTAGTTCCTGAGATTAGCGCGTTCAAACAAACAAACAAACTCTTCAGCTTTATAATATTAGTATAGATATGGGTTCAGTTGGCTGAAAAGAAATGTTTTTTTATATAAGAGATGTAGTGTTTGAACTAAACTTGTAAAGCGTCGAGAGTGGATGTGGTTCCCACGCTCGCGAATGTTCACGTTATCAGCCCATTATCGAGGCGGGCGCATCTCGGTCTGTAGTCGTGCATACACCCGCCGCGTTTGTATCTAAATTCAAAATCTAATGCAATTTCGCAACTTGTGAATCGAAAAGCGTATTATCTTCATACGTGTCCTCATTTATGTTGCAATGAGTGTCTAATAGTAAAAAAAATCAAAGAAATCGTCAAAATTCATATATTCGCATCTCGAATATTGTGTTCAAAAGCAATTGGAGCATTACAAAAGATGTATGAGAATTCATATATTTATTTAATAAGCTTATGCTCCCAACTCCATCCGCGTATCTTTGAAAATTATAGTCGATAAGTATAAACCACATTAGAGTAATTTTCATAAAAATCCATTCAGAGCAATGATATCCAACTGAAAGCCACAGTCAGTCGAACTGAAAACGAAGGTTGAAATATCGGTCGGGCATGCAATTATCACTTGTTCTAACGGCGGATAATGAACATCCTGAGGAAGGAAAAGCAACGAACAAAATTAAATAATGTGAAAGAAAATCCTTTATTTTATTAATTATTATCTACTTGTAAAGAGAAATACGTGTCATTGTAAGAGAATGAGTCTGTAATTATTGAATTTTTATTACAAATCTAGCTGCGCCTGCGGCTTTGCAGGTGAAAATTTCGTTTTTTGAAAATCCCGCCAAAATCGAAAATAATGAAAATATAATACCTAAATCGCTTATCTTATCGCTGTGACGACGACGGTGGCGTCGTTACTACGACAGTGGCGCCGATTTTTTTTTTATATTTTTTAGACGATCCTTTGGGAATCTAACATATTTTCAGGATAAAAAGTATCTTATATGTTAGTCCAGGTAATAATCTACCTGTGTGCCAAATTCCATCCAAATCCGTTCAGTAGTTTTAACGTGAAAGATTAACAAACATCCATCCATTCATATGGATTTCCTTTTCACAAACTTTCGCATTATAATGTTAGTAGGGTTAGGATAATTATATATTTTAGTAACATGTACGGTTACATAAATATAAAAGAAATCGTGAGCTCAGTTACAGTAATTTTTAGTTAAGAATATTACAAGTAAATTTAAATTTACTTTTTCTATCGAGAAAATTAAAAAATATGGTATTTTTGACATGTAGGGTCATTAATTTATATTATCAATGATATTATGTTTTTAGTACAAAGTAAATACTGTAATTTCCTTGACATAATGAGATTTTATCTGAAACCAAGTGAACACAGGTCGCCCGTTAAATCTAAAGTAGATTATGAAGTTATCAAACAAAGTCGTGTGCGAAAGCTAAACTAAGTTATTAATTAAACTCAAATGAAATTACCGAAAATGTTTATGTGTTGTTACAAAACAGCGAAGGTATTGGTAACATAATATTTACCTAATACATATAATGTACGGCTGAACGGGTACTTCATAGTTGCGTTTGTAATCGACGCGTGAACTTTCGACATAAGAGCAATAAACAAATAGCTATGTAGTCAATTTATTTCGTAATGTAATGAAAAAGTACTCAACAATGGATCATAAAGAATCTTTCAACAATGAGTTTATTCCAAATGGCGTTTACAACCATTATTATTGGAGAATGGATTTATTTCTTGTAGTCTGGCAGTTTCGATGCATATCCGTGTCATTTATAAAAAATGCTTGTAATTATATACGAAAAATAATATACATCAACTTAGTTATGTATTAAGTCTACTTTAAACATAACGTCTTGTCAAGTTAAACTCTCACGAAAGACTTTTTTTGGTTAGGCACATTGTATATTTATTAAATTAACAATGTGTAAACAAATTAAATAACATTTGTATAATGTTAAAGTTGTATAATGTTTAAAAATTAAAGATTGCTATAATTTTTAATAAATCTGTAGACATAATAAAATGTACACGTTGTACTTACGTAACCGAAGTAAAAAAAAATAGGTTCAAAAATACTGACTTCAAAAATATTGTTTTTAGAATTTTTGTCTGTTTGTCTGTGCATTTGTGGACGCTAATCTCAGAAACGGCTTAACCGATTTTAATACGGTTTTCACTGGCGTATTGTAGCAAGCTTCCCGTAACATTTAATACATTTTATTCGTAATATACGTAACATTTTATTCCATTCGGTTTACAAACAAAAAAGTTATGCGCTATTCCGAATACCACGCCTACGGAATTGCTGGCTCAGCTAACTTTCAATAAAACTCTTTGTATGTACATAATATATTAAAGAAGTGTACCAGAATAGCCCCCGTGTCGATGTGAGCGACATGGCTCATCCGGTAAACAGTAGTTTATTCATAGTGCGGAGCTCCGATCATGCACCGTGAAGAACATTTGGTTCACGGCCACCTTATATTGTGTCGGCGAGATACAAACAAACCACTATTTGAATACTCCACGAGATTATGTACATTTTCACAACCGTACACAATGTATTGAGATGTTTCACAAACGAATCGCGACACGGGTCAAGGTCGGTATATTAGTTTCGGGTTATTTTTTTAAATTCTTGTGCCGATTGCAAATGCATAATTACTACTTCAAGTACATGTATTTCTTCTATGGCTTTTTTTAATATGTGAGGGCGCTGAAGGAAGAAATGAGACTAATTTATGAAACCATAAATCACTAGCGACCCGTCAATGGCTTCGTTCGATGCAATTTATTTCTGCAAATTATGTACCTTCAATGTTTATCGTTTTTTCTATTAGTGAAAACCATATCAAATCTTTTGGGCGATTTAGAAGTTAGTGAAAAGAAATAGACAGAGGCGGATATCACAATATATAAACATTTTCTTCTATACATATAATAAAATCGTAAGCGAGTCATGTCTGTAAATTAAATATTTTTTCAAAAAAAAAAGAAAAAAAAATGTGTACACGTTGTACTTATGTTACCGATGTCAAAAAAATAGTTTTTAGAAGTTTTGTCTGTTTGTCTGTGCGTTTGGTTTTTCACTGATGTATTTTAGCAAGCTTCCCACAACATTATGTTTCTTTCATTCCAATCGGTTTACAAACAAAAAAGTTACGCACTATACCTACCGAACTAGCTGAGCCTACAACTTCGTACGAAGTTGCAGTCTCCGCTAGTTTTATATGTTATTTATTTTATTTTATAACACCGACGGGGTCTAGAAAGACCTTCTTATGTCCATTGTCCATTGACTTGTACCATTGATGGTACTAGTGACACTAATTTACGAACATTAGTACCATCATGAATATTGTCTCTTTAAGAATCGTTATACAAAACTAAACAAACTCGAAGTATTATAACTATACTGAACTGATATGTTATTTTATGTTATTATTTCTATTTTCTTATCTTTTGTCTCTCTTCTTTAATCTCTTTTGTTATATTTTAATATTACAATATTATTGTAATATCGAGGAACATGATTAAATTTACTTTAATTGTATTTTGTAATTTCTTTAACAGTTAATATACAGTTTTTTGGTGAAAACAGTGAAGACGTCCCAGCAACTAAATAGATTTAATACACACGATTTTAATTAATTAGAGAATCTTAATGCTTATTTTGTAACGTTCAGTAGGAAGTAAGTAGGAAGAGTGTGTTTAACTCAAATTAACGGAAGGAACTCCACCCACACAATTGTTCTGCAAGAGTAAATCAGCCAAATAGGTACATAATAAATACATGTAGGCAGATAATGTAATAGACGAAGCGGAATAATCGCATTTAAAGTATGATGCACATTCGGTTTTATTAAATTAGTATATTGAGATAAAAAAAATTTGTTTATTCATTACAAAGCTATATAGTTAATACGCCTATTATTTATTGAATACAGAATCAACTGAATTGTGAGCAAAGTGTATAGAAGTCTATGTAACCTCACAATGACAAGCTCACATTCTTTAACTGTAGGTAATTGCTATCTATACTACATACTTTATATACTATACTATCATTAATATTATGAAGAGGTAAAGTTTATATGTTTGTTTGTATATAGGAGGTAATCGTCGAAACTACTCATCCGATTAAAGAAAAGAATACACCAGTAGTTAGAATAGAATTTCAAGGTGGACATAGGTTATATATACCACGCGGGCGAAGCCGCAGGCACCAGCAATCTAAAAAAAAAGATTCAACGCGTGGCAAATGTATAACGGTGATAAAGATGTCAGACGTAATATTATCTTTTATTTTTCAACGTTGACGAAGACCAGCTAGTTTAATTTAGTCGCATTTTACAAAGACATAGTGGTTTAATCTGCCCACATCAAAGTACTCCTAACAATAATATAAAACATTAAAATAGTTTTTATTGCATAGGACTAAACTTCAATTGAGTACTTGGAAATGTTTTAATTTTTACAAAGTGCTGGTGCGGAATACATATTCTACTCGTACGAGGAAGAATTCGTGAACGAACCTCATAGAAGCAAGTACATATCAAATATAGAATAAACAAATTTATTAATCGTCCAGTAAAATACTTATTACTTGAGTAATAAATCCTTTTCTAAATAACTTTTTGTTTTAGCTAGGCATCTTGTTTTATAGGTTCGTATAAGGAAAATAACTAAGAGAAGAGAAATAAAATTAAATGTGTGAAAAATCAATACGCATAATTAGACCTTTTTCACCGGATCTCACACACATTAAAACCTCCACACTAGATATCTATAAAGAACACAATAACAAAGTGTCTTCCCCTTAATAGAGACTTACGAATAAGAATTTTTTAAGGCAAATTCTTAGTTATTAATCAATTTAGTACTTAATTTAGGTTAAATTCAAATTGCTTATTAGTCTTATAACTAAATTGTAATCCTAAAACAACGAACTTTCCCAGATACGCCCATAGTTTATAAAAAACTAATTAAATAAAAAAGTTAGTTTTTAATAGGTGTATAACGGTATACATGGAATATAGCATGAAACCTTGATATTGAAAATTATTGTTATATTGACTTTGAAAATATTTACCGACCTCAGTAACCCTTGTTCGGCGATGAGACAACTATTGCGATCACCTTTCACAAGACAGTCAAAAACAAAAAGAAATTCTATTTGTAATATTTAGAGTAGAATAAAAAGGCTTATCGGACATTAAAAAAATGTTAAGATTTCTCCAGTTAACTGTGCAGAGTAAATTTGGAAACCCGACTTCAGTTAGGTATGACACCTCATAAAAAATCTAAGAGTGTAGTTTGAAATGAGAATTAGAATCTTTTAGAACTAGACCTGGAAAGTGGAGTTGTAACGTGGAGACAATATCAATACTTAAGAGGAGATGAAAATAGGAACAAGGTCATATTATCCGAAATATTAGTGCTTACATATCATAGATACATAATATATATCGAATGTTTGTTATATATTTTAAATTATGCATGTATAAAAAAAAATGGGCAGGAAATGCTTGTCATAATTTTCCTTTCGCGTAACATGATTAATAAATCCATTACTAAAGGCGACCTTCATCTGAGTAAGTATATGCTCGTACTTTTAATACAGCGTTATTGATATATAGATTGCTATTATTTAGTCACAGATGTTATTGAGAGTTGTAAATTACATAATTAATATCAATAATGTTGTCGGTACATCCTTCTAAAGGCGAAACAACAATAGAGAACGGTGGTGTAAAGAACCTTGCGTCGTACCTACGTACAATCAAGTGGATCTATTAATTTTAATTCGGAAATGATTAATGGTGCAACCAATTAAAAACATGTGAGAATTGTTTGTAAAAATGTTCAAAGGTAATTGAAATGAGTATTAACTCTAATTATTGTACTTTTTATAGTTTGAAGAGCGTTTGAAATATTGGTATCTGTAATTTCTTTTTTATGGCATGCTGACGGACCACTTGATTGAAGGCGGTTACCGTATGACACAAGCAACGTTATAGATCTGGTGACTTCGTTGACCTTGATAGGATAGAATGAAGGACATAGGACATAGGATAGGACATAGGATTTGAAAGTAGTGGCAGGGCACACTGCGTCATTTGGCAGTGTGCCATCTGGCGGCAGTAACCACCCCCTTACAGAAGACCACCGTGAAGTAACAGCACGTGTGCTGTTGTGTTTCGGTGAGTGAGTAAGGGAGGCCAGAGTCCATTTTCCCTATCCCCTCCTAGTCCCTTATCCTTAATCCTACTGTAGTCGGCAGCGCACCTGCAGCAGCTTTGGCGTTGCTTATGTTATAGGCGACGGTAGCCACCTACCATCAAGTGTACTGTCAGCCTGTCTGCCGATCTTAACTTAAAAAAAAAGGAGGTGATAAAATAATGGTCTCTGGCACCACTTGCTCACTCATCAAAACACATATGCAATTTTACCGTGGTCCTGTTAAAGAACTGCAGAAAGCAGTAACGCCCTGCCACTTAAAAAATTTCTTGATAATTGATTACATCTACATTAATAAGTAAAATTAAAGTGTCTGTTTGTAATGTCAGAATAACTGCTTTTTACTAAATGGATATCATCCTTTTTATATGTACTAAATATGTCTGACTGTTTGTTCCGGTTAATCTCCGAAACGGCTGAACTGAATTTTACGAGATTTTCGCTAGCAGATAGCTGATAGCGCTAGCAGATCTTTTATTATGTCACGTTTGTCTTCTGCAAGGAAATGACTGCAAAATGCAATGTTCATTTGCCATTATTACCAAATCCAGACCAGAGCCAATTATGAAAAATTCATTTCCAAAGTTAGCACAGCCGGGAATTGAACCTTTGAGATATAGGGTTAAAGTGCTTGCTGGGCCAAGGGATTCGTTAATAATAAACATCATATTTATAAAGTTAACTACTTGCAAACAAAAATCTTTTTTAAAATATAAATTAACGATACGCCTGAAATACACAAAAAAAAACAATGTGGTTGACAGATGAATGTTAGGAATATTATAAATCTTTTGAGCAGATTACAGACATTACAGTCCGTATGCTTTAAAAGACTCAACATCAAAACTATTATTTAAAATAAATAACAATTTTAAACAATGGTTAAGTTTCTTCATAAGTACTACTTGGGAAATCTTAGTCGGATTGGAATGTGAGCATCCTCCGAGCTAAAAGGTCACAGCGAGGTCGTTATACTGATGCTCTAACTACAACCAGCCTACCCACTTATTACAAAGAGTAAATATGCATGTAAACACGAATCACTATCATTACTTATCATAAATTGTTTTAAATATTATTGACTTTTAAATAGATGTAATACAAAGATTCTACAGTGACCTCGGCCTGTCAAAATAATTAACTTGTAGGTCGAATTAGAACATGGCAGTTTAACTTAATAACTTACAAATTGTAGGTAATTGTTTAATAAACGTAAATGTGAATCACGTTTATAATATTTATATTATGTGTTGAAAATAACGGACGTAGATTCATAGTCAAATTACTAAAATGTAATGTCTTCCAATTTATATAATATTTTTTAATAAATCGAGTTTTGTGGGTAACGTTACTTCAATTTAATTTTTGGGCTGTAGCTCAAAAAAAAATTGTAAATCATATTTTTTATGATAATATCTGATACATGTCAAACATTATTTTAAATGTCAGCCTGTCTGCCGATCTTAACATAAAAAAATAAGGTGGATTTTTATTTTATGACTGTCAGATCGTCCAGAGCTTGGGAGCCAACTTATGAGCGTCTAATTTATATTTCGTCTTCCCCAGTTATTAGTCGCTACATATTTAAAGGAGCGACTAATAATTTTTTTATTGATGACATTTAAAGCCATTTAAATGGCTTTAATAAAATTAGAAACTAAATTATTACTTACTATTAATCTATAAATTAATAGTAATAGTAAGATCAAAAAGAAGGCTTTTGATACCTGTATCCTACCCTGCATTACATACGGTTGTGAAACCTGGGCTTTGACGAAAAGCCATAGGGACAAACTAGCAAGATGCCAGAGAAGCATGGAAAGAAGCATGCTAGGTTTCAAGTTAATGGACAAAGTTAGAAGTAGAAACATCAGGCAGAAAACAAAATTAACAGACATACTGTCACGCATTGATCAACTTAAATGGCGGTGGACTGGTCATATGCTTCGTTGCAAAAAAGAAAAATGGAGCAAACAAGTGACAGTCTGGTACCCTAGGGATGGCGCCAGGAGCCGAGGTCGCAAAGCAAGAAGATGGGAAGACGAATTGAAACTCACCTTAGGACCGCTTTGGATGAGAGTAGCGGAAGACAGAAAGCAGTGGAAAGAGTTGGAGGAGGCCTTTGCCGTAAGGCACACCGAATTAAGAGACTTTTTGTGATTATACTAACGTGATTTTTTTTTTTCTTAAATTATGTTAGCTAGCTGGACATGATGCTCTGTATTTTTTTACTCTTTTACCTTTCCTTTGTTTAAAATTTATCTTTAATTCTATGTAAAATTCGGAAATAAAGGCTTATTATTATTATTATTAATCTATACATATAATAAAATCGTAAACGAGCCGTGTCTTGGACAGACATTGCCGTGTATGTACTTAAATATTTTTTCAAAAAACAATTTGTAAACGTTGTACTTTGTACTTATGTTACAATTTGTACTTATGTTACCGAGGTTAAAAAAATTGGTTTTAGAATTTTTATCTGTTTCTCTGTGCATTTGTGCACGCTAATCTCAGAAACGGCTTAACTGATTTGAATGCGGTTTTCACTTTTGTATTGTACAAAAGTGAAAACCGCAAGCTTCCCGTAACATTTAGTGTTTATTTCATTCCAATTTATTAACAAACAAAAAAGTTACGCCCTATACCGAATACCACGCGTACGAAGTTGCGGGCTCAGTAGTTAATACATTAAATATTTTATTTTATTAATATAAAATTAATATATATATATCTATTTAAAAAAATTAATTTTAAATAGATAATAAAATTCTCGGGTCACAATGTTTTTACAACAAAACTCCTTCCGAAACGACTGGACCGATTTTTATGTTTTTTTTTTGTATAGATGTTTGGTAGGTATGAGAATAGGTCGTAAGTATTTTGTATTAACGATATCCAAATAATTTAATCGTCGTTGATTGGCGTGAAGTGTCGCGTCCCTTTGACGTTATCAGTTATGGTTTGAAAATAAAATTAGACCCGATAGGTGGCGCCACAATCGGGTTACAGAATTATTTTCGGGTTCGGACAGGATAACTCCTGCTGGGTCAGCAGGAGTTTATATATAAAATTAAATAACTAATTTTAATAAAAATATTATTTTAACTCAGATAATAAATGATTAAATTATATAATGTATAGCTTGTTATATCACATTTTTATTAAGTTGCAAATGACTCTCACTTGCTGCTGCTGTCATCATAACGAGACATCCTCATCGAGAAATGTAAAGTCCTGCCATTATAGGCAATGGCTAGCGTGGTGGTATAGCTTACACCCTGATTATATAGCAGAGTAGGTATCATGACGATGGAAAACTGCTAAGAGGAAAAATCGGTGTTTGCTACTTTATCTACTTACACATTGACACATTTGCTGCAGGTAACGGTAGTCTTTTCTCAACGCGACGCCGCGGAAGCGGTAAAGTGTGTTGGTGTAAGATATACAAGCTACGAGATATTGTGCAAGTGATATAATATTTCCAGTAGCAATTTGTGGTGCAGTGTGGACAGAAAACGGCTTGAGAACACATATTAGTTCCCACGCACCGTGATTTACTTGTGAGTGAGCGAAATGATCATTAGAATCGAATGATTTTTAAATAGATACACAAACTTGCTTATATTAAGTTGCCCCTCACAAAAAGCAAATAGAACTGGAAGATTTAATTTAAAAAAAACATAAGTAATTGCAGTTTAACGAATAAAATGTTTCCAATAAGTAGAAACAACAATTTTCATTCATTTTACATAATTTATTTAAAAATATATACACTTTATCTAACTTGGAATCTAACCTTTTAAACAGCAGCATTTCTGTCATGCTGGCTATTTACTTCATTGCAGCAAAATTAATTTGCTGGCCAAAGTAATAGTATGAGCTTGGAATCTCCGTATAAATCTTCACTTAACATATCTATACTAATATTATAAGCTGAAGAGTTGTTGAAAATTTAGATAATTATGTAAATTACAATTTATATTGTATTTTACGTATGTTTTTCTACATGAAAATTGAAATGGTAATATCTCGAAAAAGCTTATTTTTTCGTGGTGTAACTTCGAATAACGCAAAATCGATACGAATAGGCAATAATCTATACTTAATATATATAAAGCTGAAGAGTTTGTTTGTTTGTTTAAACGCACTAATCTCAGGAACTACTGATTCGAATTGAAAAATTCTTTTTGTTTTGAATAATCCATTTATCGAGAAGGCTATATGCTATATAACATCACGCTACGATAAATATTATTATATATAAGCAGTGTCCAGTACCGTGCGCTCCATGCGCCGCCGTATGAGCCGCAGCGAAGCGTGGCCGAGTTCAGCTAGTGTCATATAAAAATTTCAAAAGAAACTCTTATATTATTGAGAGTTGCTTGATGTATTTCTATTATATAGCTTGAAGTTATTAGGTAAGCAATTACTTAGATACAATAACAATAAACGCATCATAATAAGTATCAATTCACAAACAGTGTATTGGGTCTTTCGTGAAAGGCGTACATAATCGTTTTGAAAGCTTTTATCTAATCAAATAAAATTTATTTATCGTTCATTACGGAGGTGCACAGTGAAGTTATATGATAGGACAGGCATAGTTCATCAATTGAGCGCATAGCCGCCAAGCGGTGACCCGCGGTTATGCTATGACGCAACGATTGCCATAATGTCATAACACACCGACCTGACAGTCACGGTGCCGACACCACATTACGAGTAGATCCTCTATCAAGAGTTAAGTATATTAATATATGCACTCCAATACATGTTATGATAATTATGTATCATTTATTTTATGTTATTTTGTGTTTAATTTTATAATTAAGAGATAGTGATGGCAGAGTAGGTATATAATAATCTTTGATTTTTCTTGAAATTGAAACAATTTATATACATAATTTTTTTATAATTTTATAAACAACTAGCTGAACTCGGCCACACTCGCTGCAGCCCATACGGCGGTGGAGTGCGCGTGGGGCGCGCGGTACTGGACACTGCTTATATATAATACTATTTATCGTAGCGTAATGTTATATAGCCTATAGCCTTCCTCGATAAATGGACTATTCAATACAAAAATAACATATTATTCCTTTTATATGAAACCCCAAGGCAACATTTTTTGAATTTTGTTTTTGATTTTTCTAAAATATTGATTCTTTTTTATTATCAAGAGTGTATTTTGATAGAAAATAAAATGAGCAATTAACTAGTATAACCTTTTTTGATAGCCATGTTACAATTTATGCTTAATTTTCGTTTCCCGAAACGCATTCAACGTTTATTAAAAACTAGCGACCCGCCCCCGGCTTCGCCCGGGGTTCAATTTTTATATATATGAATATTCCCCGTTTATCCCTCTTTTCATTAGTGAAAATCGGATTAAAATCGGTCTACCGGTTCACGCGTAATGCCGTGACCAAAGGAAATAGATATTCATTAAAAACGATCTGACATTTGATGACCCCGTTGGATCAGTGGTTAGGGTGCTTGCCTTAACGCTCGGTTCTAAGGTTCTTTTGGCTCCAGTCTGGACCTGGAAAGTAGTGGCAGGGCACACTGCGTTTCGCAGTCATTTGGGCAGTCCGTCTGGCGGCAGTAACCACCTCCTTAGAGAAGACCACCGTAAAATAACATCATGTGTGCTGTTGTGTTTCGGTGAGTGAGTAAGGGAGCCAGAGCCCATTTCCCTATTCCCAATCCCTTATCCTTAATCCTACTGTAATCGCAGCGCACTTGCAGCGCGCTTTAGCGTTGCTTGTGTCATAGGTGACGGTTTTCACCTACCATCAAATGGACCGTTAACCTGTCTGTCGATCTTAAAATAAAATAAAAATGCGATGAAACACATCGTCTTGGTAGCATCTTTTTATTGTTATCTCTATCTTCTATATCTTTTCTATACATATTATAAAATAAAGTCGCTGTTCGCTTATGTTTATTTCACCGCTAATTTATTCTAAACCATTTTGATACTGTTTTCACTGTTGGATAAAGCGATAAACAAGAAAGGTTTGTGTATATAACATTAAAAAAACAAGCATCCATGCGAAGCCGGTGCGGGTCGCTAGTAATTATATAACACAAGCCCACATTTTATGTGAAAGATCGTAAGTGCACATTGATGTTGGCTCGTCTCATAAGAGCTAATTGCCACATTCTATGCACGTTTCGAAACGAACACGTTTATCAACATAGTGCTATCGTCGCACGGAACGAAACGGACAAAACGTTTATCAAAATTCTTTTTAATTTATCACTCTAACGAGTGGGCTTCTAATTAGTGTTGGGCTGTACATATATCGATACTTTATACAACTGTGTAGTTCGATACGGGTTCTGTCTAAAACTCGTGATTCAATTGATTATTTAAGGCTGACAGTCCACTTGATGGTACTTGGTAGCTACACTCGATCAATGGACTCGTGAAAAACAAATAAAATAACGCGAGAACACTCATATCGGAGAAAATAATGAATCTTCGTAAATAAAAAAAAATCTTTCATTCGTTATCAATGCTGCATTTAAGTTGCATCTGCCCAACAGAGTGTTTGTTTGCGTTGAAATCGAATGGGTTGGCTGTCAAGTCCATTTTCCTTTTGCCTATTACCTTATACTATTCATTAAAATATAGCCCTCAATTTTTCCCTCTTTACCCCACGTATCCGTATAGAGCATGTTACCACCGTGGACGCGGAAGATCACGCGTACGCTTCAAGTGTGATTCGCTAGAAGTAAAGAAGAAGTAAACTGAACACGAAGGTAAAGTTGTTATAACAAACATAAATACAGCCAGTTGGATGTTTTGGTTTTGGATTTCCTTCTACTGCCTATCCTGTCCGTCAGACAGTCAACTGTTCGCTTACAGCCGCAACCCATATACAGTCCACTAATTCGCTATAAGGATTCATGGCGTGAATGGTCGAAATCCGGCAGTAACGAAATTAAATTCGTTTAACTCTTCAGGGTTTTCTTTTATCTTTAAGTTTTATTTATACATCAAGTGACACATGTGTATATTAACAGCAAAGTGTGGAAAAGTCGGCTGATCTTAGGGACATTCCTTAGGGACACAATCAATACTAGAGTGAACTGCTCATTTATAATGATATAGATATGCCGTTCATTCTATAGCGTATGCTATAGCGTATACACACGCTATATCGTTTTTCAGTGACAAATTAGCATTCCTTGTTTCAAAGCCATTTCATGAAATCATTTCAAATCCTTTGCGTTTATAGAAATTAATCAAAAATTAAAAGAATTTAAAAAAGTCGACGTTTTTTTGCATAGCGGAAACGTCTCTATTCTAATGTATTCGTATCAATGTTGTAACAGAAGCGACTTATTTTGCAAGCTCTATTAATCTTGATGGTTTTAGGTCAACATCGAAAAGGCGAAAACAACACAATAAATAAAATTTTAACTACCAGGAATTCATGCATAGATTGAACTCACAACGAAAAAATGCATCAATCAATCTCATAATAAATAAAAACACAAAAAATATTTTTGAAGCATTAAAAAAGGACAGTGGAATTTTAGGGATAGGAATAGAAAATTCATGCTGGCTTGAGTAAATAAAAGTCGTGGGAGCAAAAAAACAGACAAATATGCTTTTAACTATAGCACTTTTTAAAATCAAAAAACTTATCCAGGTTTTTATAAATCTATACATATAATAAAATCGTAAACGAGCCGGGTCTGTACATTAAATATTTTTTCAAAAAAAAAAAAAGAAAAAACAATTTGTACACGTTTTACTTATGTTAGGGAGGTCAAAAAAAATTGTTTTTAGAATTTTTGTCTGTTTGTCTGTGCGTTTGTGCATGCTAAATGGCTTAATCGATTTCAATGCGGTTTTCACTTATGTATTGTAGCAAGCTTCCCGTAAAATTTAGTATTCATTCCCTTCCAATCGGTTTAAAAACCAATACCACGCGTAGAAAATTGCGAACTCAGCTAGTAACTAATAAAGTTAAATAATAAGAAAATTATTGAAAATTAAGAAAATAAGAAGTTAAATTATAATAATAACAATAAAATTTATTTATATTTTATTTTTTAATATTCTTTGCTAGCTTATTATATACCCATGATAATATAATGTAACAATTAACTATACATAATTCCAGAAAATGAATAATAATTAATTGATTCCTTAAAACTACGTAAATTTTACAATATTTGGTAATACATAAAACAAAACAAGATTTTATATCCGTAAAGGATTTAGAATTAATAATAGGTTTATATTGTAGAGGAGCAATTTTACTAAAGATCCGCCTACTGCTTCGCATGGATGCACTTTTTTCTGAATATTATACATACAAATTTTCCTCGTTTAACGCTCTTCCAATAGTGAAAACTATATCAAAGTCCGTCTTGAAGAAGTTAGAGCAGAAACAGTTAGAAGCCGACAGCAACTTTATTTTATAAAATATATAGATTGATCTAGATAAGTTTTTAATTGATTCTATAGGGAAATCTTTAAAAATCCTACACATCATCACCAATGCCTCCTTTAGCAGTATTTGGATATGACAACAATTTTATTGTACTATAAGATAATTAATTACAACGCAATTAGTAACAGGTACACAGAAGTCGCAACGCGTACTTTTTCAACACGCCTAGCGTGTTCTAAATAAAACTGGTATGCATGTGATCTAAGCAGCTAGAATATAAATCATCGTGCACATTTCTTAACGAAATTCCTATACGCGGTTATTAAATGGAAAGGCTCGAAATGTGCGGTTTATGTAATGTACAAGACACTTGAATAGGTGCGTAAAAACAACAATGCATTAGCCTCATGGACGCAACGCCTACCGGCACTAAATTCACGTACAATAATTTAAAGATGAATGATTAGCAATCCTATAATTGTACTGCCTCAGGCGTAAGATAACAGGGAGGATTAAAATAATAAAGCAAGCGAATCATTTGTAACTATTAGTTTGCGTGTATTATACAGAATATTAAAATGGGAAACTATTATAACTATTATAAGTTTTTTTGAATGCTTTTTTGATTTATTGTAGAATTTTTTGAAGTGAGATGAATCTTCTCATTCGGCGTTACATTCATTTTTATTGGAATTTCATTATATATTCATCACAAAGGCCTCCCCACAATTTTTCCAAAAGGACCTGTCAGAAGCAGCCTGGGTTCACCTTCGACACGCGGCCCTTGTCAGGTCGTCTGTCCACCTTGTCTTATGCCGCGTTTGTCGGTCCGTGAACTCCATTCGAGAACCCTCCGGCTCCAGCGGCCATCGGCCATCGGCACTCCGTACTATGTGTCCTGCCCACTGCAACTTCAATTTACTAATCCAGTATGTCGATAACATCTTCGTTCCTGATTCGATCTCGCAGTGTAACCCCGAGTATAAGCCCTCTCCATAGCTCGTTGAGAGAAGACCTTTTAAAGACCACGTTTCAGTGCCATATGTAATTGTATGTCATCACTAGCACATTGGTCGAAAACTTTTGTTTTAAGACACTGAGGAATTTTGGACGAGAAGATGTCTCGGAGCTTCCCGAACGCTGCCCATCCGAGCTGGATTCGACGATTGACCTCCTTCTCGAAGGCGATACCTAATTGGATATACTAGACATATATGCAACTATATATTTGACAAAAATATAATTATAAGTCCATTATATCCTAGACAAAAATATTTCAACGCTTTAAAAGATTTCAACGAGTCTCCAGATTTACATTGCAGAAAAATTTCAATATAAACTCTAAACTAACATGATACGAAAAATGTTAATTTGTTTTCGATTTGTTCTTATTTTATTTGCATTGATGACCTGGATTTTAGGAAAGAGATGGTTATAATTTTTATACAGGATTTAATTGTTACTGTGAGTTGTATGGATCGAATACGGAAATACTAAATACATTGTATTTAAAAAATTACAGGTTACGGGGCAATTTTTTTATTTAGAACTACGCCGTGGGTAAAGGACACCTTAATATAATTACATACCGCACATGTTAATAAGAATACTTCCATAAGAATAAGAATACTTACACATACTTAATAAGAAGAATATTCTTTAGATGCAACCTAGTGTAGACCTTAGTGTAGATAACCTGATTGTGGTCAAATTCAAATTCAAATTTAAAAAGTTTATTCCGCAAATAGGCCGCAGGGGACTCTTTTACATGTCTTGAGACTACCAGCGCTTCGAAAAGACCATTATAGCCGAGAAGACTGCGCAAGAAACTTGGCAGAAAGTCATCAAAACAAAGTTACAATTTATACATTTCAAAACAATTATTAGCATAGCAAAACCAGAACACACTTAATTGTCGCGATTTAACTGACTAGGAGATGTTTAGGGTCTCCAGGTCAAATACCCACTTTGGTAGGTACTGCGAAGGGATGTATGAGATCCTTAATATAATCAATAACTTCGTCGTGTTAGGAAAACAACTTATAAACGATAGACAATAAGACTAGATTTTAAAGGACTGGGAATGGGTTCTGGAATTAATTTTCACGCATTAAAATAGAACAACACGGGTGTTGTAATTTTACTGTGGTCGTTTGTAAGTGTGTGTATTTACGTACAACAGCATGTACACTGGACTTTAAATGTGTTTAAATGGGTGCAATTTTTAATATACACAACCTTCCTCGTTTATTGCTCTTTCCATTAGTGAAAACAGTATCAAAATCCGTTGGGTGATACAAATGAAGTTAGCGGAGAAACAGACAGAGGCGGCAGCAAATTTGTTTTATAATGCATATTTCATATATACGTATATATAGATAATTAATTTATATGTAAACTTTTTAATGAAATGTTATCGACTGATACAGATGTTGACTTGTTTCAAAGTTTTATAGTTAAAACTAGCTGAACTCGGCTACGCTTCCCTGCGATCCATACGGTGGTGGAGTGCGCGTGGGGCACGCGGTACTGGACACTACTTACGTATATATGATATTATTGATTGTAGCGTGATGTTATATAGCCTATAGCCTTCCTCGATAAACGGACTATTCAACACAAAAAGAATTCTTCAATTCGAACCAGTAGTTCCTGAGATTAGCGCGTTCAATCAAAGCATGGCTTATAAATTAAAAAAGTATTTATTAAAAAAAAGTTACTAGAAAAAAAGTAGACTAGAAAAGTTCTAAGCAACGAATTCTTTCAATAGTCCTTTAAGACCTGGTTCTATGAACTAAAATATTTTCATACATATTTTCTTCACCATACATGCTGATATTATTATTCTTAAATGATTTATGATCTAATTGTAAATTTGTTATTTAAGCAATGTTTGCGATATTTAAGCAATGCACCTGTAAAAATCTCTGATAAATAAATAGAAATAGATACATACAATACAAACTTTTTTAAAATACATATTAGTATTTAACTATATTGCTCTATTAAAATAAAACTATTTTGTTTGACATTTAGCTTGTTATTCAGATGAGAAAATGAAAGGTTACGTCCGCCGTTCTCACTTGTTAGAGAGTATTAACTTTAAACATCATTATTACGTTACTTCATAAAAACAAATGTCTGTAATTTGTAATATCCGCCGTTGGACGAGCGCAAACCGTGTATGAAATGAAAGTAGAAGTTAATATCTAATCAATGATACGGTCGAAGTGTAATAAGACGGTTGCGACATTAATACCTACCTCCATAACTAGCCGAGTCTTCTTCTAAATTTCCATCGATACTGAATGTCAACTTACCTATCTCATACCGAACATAATACATGTATGAATGTTATGCCCTTGAACAGAGTGGACCAATTTAAAAATCTAGTACATGTGGTGACCTCTGACCTGAGGGACAATGCAGACATAGAGAGAGAGAGCGAAGGGCGTTGTCTGTGAGACCGAATATGATTTCTCTAGAAAGAAAGAAAGAAAGACTTTTATTCACTGCACGAATGACACTGTCATTTTATAAAACAACAGGACAGAAATTAATAAAAAAACATGTGTGTGTCCTCGCGGATACTGGTTCAGCATTGTGCTGAGGTGATAGACAAACGGCTACAGCGCTGATTTTCAGCCAGCACCGTATGTGACTCATTGAACACCATACAAACTTACTTTATAAATTACTTATAATATAGACATGTAGATACATCGAATAATTAAATACACAGGTAAAAATAATATGACAAGTTATAAAACACATACGTACTTATATGTACTGCTTCAATGATCCATTGAACAGAGATTCAAAGCTTTTTGTACATCGTTCTACACGAGCAGCCTTTGGGCAGATTATTCGCGCCTTGCGTATTCACTACAATAATGCATTTCGAATGTTGACGGGACAGCTTCAGTTCTGTAGCGCTCCGGGAATGTTTACAGAGTGGCGTGTGGACTGTTTTTACGCCATCATGCGCAAACGGTGCACATCCCTCGTACGCAGGGATCGGGCTGGCCCCGGCCTCATCCTTGGCTGGGAGATTAGATGGGCAGTACTTGAAGAACCATTTCTGCATAATTCATGTACCACCAAATCATGATATGTTTGGTGTGTAAGATTTTGGTAATATAGGATAAAAGGACACTCCTAACCATACATTTATTTTTTTATTATTATCATTATGACCGTCAATGGTTGATGTGAATGAAATGAAATGAAATGAAATGAAATGAAATTAAATTAAATTAAATTAAATTAAATTAAATTAAATTAAATTAAATTAAATTAAATTAAATTAAATTGTAAATATTGTTAAATTACAAATATTAATCTAGTAAGACTCGTATGTGCATTCAGTCTCGTTTTTTAATCTAAATTTCAGGTGGACTGACAGTCCTCTTGATCGTCATCAACGTCGCCTATTAATACAAGTACCTCCACAGATGTTACAAGTGCGCTGCCGAGATTAGTAGGATTAAGAATAAAGGGTTAGGAAGAGATAGAGAAATGAGCTCTGATATCCCTTACTCATTCATCGTTACAACGGCACACATGCTGATATTTCACGGTGGTCTCCTATAAGCGGGTGGTTACTGCAACCAGACAGGCTGCCCAAAAGTTTGCAAAACGCACTCTGCTAAAACACCCAGATCAGAGTCAACTTTGATCATTATATTGAAAGTCGCATGAATATTGAAAGTGATATAGTTTTTATAAAAACAGGTGTCGACACAGTAGCCTCGCCGCTACATCTGGGTTGGTTCATAACAGTAATTTATTACGATTAATTTATTAATTTGTTACAATGATGAGATCATATTGTAGTAAGATTACTTCCGTCTTAAGTATTATTATTATTATTTTTGGAATTCTTTTTATATTTTTAGAATTCTTTTAGAATGTATGTACGTCACGAGAACTTTAAACAGCAGTATTTTATATTAATTTTCAAAAAATATTACAAAAAAGTAAAAACGAGCTCGTATGTATTTCGTCTTAATCAAAGGTTAGATTTCTGGCAATATTAAATATGGAAGCAATTTACAAAGCTGGCATTTCGTGTAGGTATAATCCCAAACCGTTATGTGGTACCCACAATCTATATCTACAATAATCTATATGTATACAAACATATATAAAATAAAGTCGCCTCCAAAACACTCAACGGATACGGTTTTAACAAATGGAAATAGAAGTGGTATAAATGAGGAAGGTTCGTTAATATAACTTGTAGAAAAGCAGAAAAGCGTCCTTGCGAAGCAGAAACCATAAAACAATAAAATTTATAATATGTTTATTGACTCTTATTTTTAATAATAATAAAAAATCTTTATAAAATAAATTCATAAGTAATATTTTTAAAAATGTAATGTACTCGTAACATAAGGCAGTATCTGTCTGGAGGTAGTAACCCCCTTTTACAGAAGACCACCTTGAAATAAAAGCACGTGTGCTGTTATGTTACAATAAGTGAGTATGTTGCCAAGACCCATGGTTCCTATCACCTCCTTATTTCTTAAACTTTTCAATGGCTCTGTTCTTGATCTGGTAAGTAATAGCATTTCGCAGTTAATTGCAAAGCCCGTCTGGTGGTAGTAATTACCCTCTTAAAGAAAACCAATGTGAAATAGCAACATGTGTGTTGTTATGTTTAGTGATAACCTAACCTAAGAACACTTCTCAGCCTCTTGCTTGCACAGTAGGCACAGCATATGCAGGTTCAAATACCGATCAGGTTTAAATTTCTGAGACTCTTCTATTGCATATTTACATCACTTGTTCTAATAGCTAAACAAAATAGTACGAGGTAACTTGCGTGTCTTTGAAGACACGTAAAGTCCTATTGAACTATTAACAACCTGGTGACATGCACGCACTAATTAATTGCGCAGAATGCTCTCGGAAAGAAAAAGAAAGAAGACCGGTAGTGCAGGCGCAGAACAACATATTAATTTCTCTTGAAGTTAGTAAAGAAAATTACTTGTTACAAGTTTAATTGGCGATTAATGTATTACGTTATTTAATTGTTAAAAGCAATAAGCGAAACATAACAACGCTAATTATTTGAAATTTGGTTTAATTAAGTTTTTAATCGGACATCAAGTATCGTTTTACGCAATACTGAATTATAAACGCTGTCTTCTGAAACGGAAATTTATTAACGTTATTATCTCGAAACTATTTATACAACTCACTACCGCCAACGCCAACAAGTTGTCAATGAATGTATACTCTTATTCTTTCTGAATTTATAATGCGTACTATCTACATGTTTAACTGTTTATTTTATGCGATGAATGTTTATTAAGTGACATTATGCATTCACTTAAAAGTTTTTAATTAAGATAATTATAGGAATAAATGATAATTACTTAGTTAATTAAAACGAGTATCATAGTACAGTTACATTATGCCTGTGAGTTAGTGGGTTATGACGGGTATTTGAATTTAAATGCTTCGTGTAGTTAAATTGGGCATATTTTTAAATAAAAACGTTACGAAGGGGATTAATAACTATGTTGCGATTTTTTAAAATGAACTGATAAGATAAATAAAAATCTAAAAATTTACAATTTATACCGTCGACCCGCGACTCTTATCAGGTCGTCTGTCCACCTTACCATAGATAAAATACTACTTTACTGGTTAAGTAGTATTTTATCTATGGTCTTACGCTGCGCTTGTCGGTCCGTAGCCTCCAATCGAGAACTCCAATCTCTCCTTATTATGTGTCCTGTCCACTGCCACTGCAACTTACTAATCCGCCAGGTTATGTCGGTAACTGTCGTTCCTCTACAGATCTCCTCATTCCTGATTCGATCTTGCAGTGTAACCCCGAGTATAGCCCTCTCCAGAGCTCGTTGAAAGACGTTGAGCTTTCTTACGAGACCCATACAGTTAGAGACCACGTTTCAGCGCCATACGTCATCACTGGTTGATCGAAAACTTTTGTTTTAAGACACTGTGGAATTATGGAAGAGAAGATGTCTTGGAGCTAAACGCTTACTGCATCCAGAAAACGCGCCCTAAAACTAAAAGCTTATCAGAAATGAAAATGTATATAAGTAGGTATGTGCTTTATTTAAAAGAAAAAAGACCGTATGTTTTATATATGAAAGTTGATTCTTAAGTACAAGCCATACACCTCAATGTACAAAATCACATCTAAGACGTTACAAAATATGAATCACAAGTTACATAAATTGAATAGCCTAGGTGTGCAAAATATAATGACAGGGCGCGTGATCGAATGTATTCGATTATTCGAGTTTGAGACGAGTGAGAATCGATTGGCGATAGGTTGCTTCGATTATTCAAGTGTCACAGTTTCTCAAGAGGCCGTGCGGGTACAGGCATGACGCGATTCGTGCAATCTCTAGGTACAAGTACATAGAAGGAGTCTTCGTTTTACTTACTGATATATTTCAAGCTATTGCTCGTCACGTTCTTGTGTTTCAAATAGACATTCTGTTTGTTTATTTCATGCCGGTGGATGATGTATTGAGAGTGTCTCTTCTTGGGAAATTTATTAAGTTAGCATTTGTATTGAAAATAAGAATCTGAAATTACTCCTTGCTATGATTTGATTTCAGAATTTTATATAATTATATTAGTTTTTTAATAACAAAGATTTATTTATATGTCATCCTCAAATCCTAGTTCCATCATATTATTTACGGGAATATCCTTTGTCATTCGCCATATACGACGATATAGCTATATAGTCTAGTGGTTAAAGCGCCTGCTTTAACGCTCTGTCTCAGGGGTCCTGGGTTTAATTCTTGGCAAGGCCAACCTTGGAATTGAACTATTCATAGTTGGCTCTGGTCTGGATCTGGCAAGTAGTGGCAGAGCACACTGCATTTTGCAGTCATTTGGACAGCCCGTTTGGCTGGAGAACCATCCCCTTATATAATACCACCGAGAAATAACAGCCTGTGTGCTGTTGTGTTTGGTGAGGACTAAGGGAAGCTCTATTCCTTCCTAATCCCTTATTTTTAATCCTACTTTGGTCGGCAGCGCACATGCACCGCCTGTAGCGTTGCTTATGTTATACGTGACGGCAGACACCTACCGTCAGCTTGCCTGACGGTAACTTAACTTTGTTGACTTGATGTCAAAGTTGAATTTAGTCTTAAAATCTAGTCAATAATTTCAGAAGAATTCCTACTGCGTTAGCAATAAACTAGCAACGCATTACTCTTAAAATACCTATACTTTACTGGCGGCTTCGCTCGGATGCTTTTTTTTCCGAAACGAAAAAACTAAAAAAGTGGAGAAAAAAAACGGTAGCGACGTAATTTTAAAATATTCGTTATAATACTAATTATAACAATAATTTTATAATTTAACGTTATAATTTTGTAATACTATACATACGAATATATATCATATGAATATCATCCTGATGGTCAGGGATATACTTGCTTGTGCTCTTCCAGAAGCATCTTGTACCTATGGGTTCAAATTATTATAAAAGACCGAATATCAATTTAGCAGATATTCTATACAAATATTGGTTTGAAAGTTCTTGTTTGTTAATAGCAAAAAGGAAATCGTTACCACTATAATGTTTCTTTAATAACTCAAGCATAGCTTTAGAACAAATTGTTCTATGCACCTTTGGAAACGTTGGAGTTATATAACCAGTCACTTAAAGCTTTAGCACATAACTAGCGGTGCGGGACAACTTTGCCGCTCTCGCAGGAGATTCTAATACTAATACTGTGATATCTCCTGTCTACCTAATTCAGTACTATCAGCGACCGTGGAAGCATCGCCGTATCACCCGTCAAATATGTACTAATGATACTTTCAAACTCATTACAATTCTTAAAAGTATTCCCTTAATGGTTTATCCCATATACGACGAGCAGAACGGCGGAGATGCGAGAAAAATTAAGAATTTCCAAAAGCGATCTACACCTCAAGAATAAAAGGAAGCTAAAATTTTAATGTTAAAATTTATTAATGAAGTCTTTAAAGGTATTTAAATAATAATACCTAATAAGTTTTGTGATTTCTTTCCATGCAGCAAAATCATCCAATCCTATACTGGGTATTCAAAATATATCAGAAATATCTATAAATTTATATATATATAAATTAAATATATATATATATATATATATATAAAAATTAACTGCCGTGCGGTCTGAGAAAAACTAAGAAATAACTCGACCGGTTTGAATTTTTTTTGTTTTGTTTCCCTCAATACATGATTGGTTTATAATTCATTCCATCGCCAACTTAACAAGGGTATTTAGCTACGCCATGGCCATCCTGATTACGGCGATCAGGATCAATATTTTTGTAGGAAAATTTTCCCAATACTATATATTCTATATATTTAATCTTTTTGAGAAAACCCAAGAACTGAAGAACCCAAGAACCAACCCAGCTCAAAATTCGGGAAAACCACAATTTTGGTAATTGCATTTCGGATTACTTTCAGTAGATGGCGTTCGTGGCGGACCAATCGTTTGACAGCTGCGTTATGTACTAGGTACTTTTATTCTTTCTGTGTGGTTGTGTGAAAATGTCATTTAAATGTCATTAAGCGAGACTCGATGACTTAGTTTGAGAATTTCAATAGGTATACTGTAAAGTTCTCAAAATAAGTTCGAATGATTTGAATAACTGTCAAAGGATATCTGTGTAGTTTTGCAGTGTTCATTACAATATTATCAATCTCAATGAATTGGAGTAGAAGATTGATTAGAATAGGATAGATAATATAGCTTTTGAAGAGTTACAACAAAATAAGTTTTAGGGGGTAGGTACGTAGTTTACCGAATCATCCAGTATTATATATTTTCCATAATACACAGATTTCAAGTTCTCCATCTTAAAAATATTTTATCTATCTGCCGCTCTTTGCGAGTACCGCCTTAAATGAGCACGAACACGCCTCATATTGACATGTCAGTTCATCAAACACTCCAGCTGAGAGACAACAAAAGGGAACTGTTTGATAAATGAACACTGCGACAACGACAATACTGTTGTTAGAGAACAGTGAAGGGTAAGGGGAAAGGGGGGTGACGTCGCGTTCGAAAGTTGACCACGGTGCATGACCGTCAATTACGAGGATACATCAACTAAACTTTATGAATGTTGCATATTTTTACCATGGAGTGACGAAACGCATTTACGAATGACCGTTTGCGTTTCTTTCCTTATGTCGTAACGTAACGTGAGCACACGCATACACATCATTCATTCAATTCCATAAAACAGGATTTAAATATTAACCCGTTATTCAATTTGTCTTTGAACGACTGAGTTTATATAAATTAAAATACACATTTTCTATGTTATATACAATTATAATATTAGAACAAATTAATTATTATAAAATGTAAAATTATATATTTATATTAATATTGATATTAACGAATATTTTTATTTACTTTTAAATATTTTTTTATCGAAAATGACGCAGCCTTCTTATTATTGTATAGAGCCTCATCACAAGCGGCTTATCGAGTCGGCGACGCACTTGGATGACGCCTGATGTGGCTTTGGGTTCCTAGGTGACGCGACGGAAAGGGACCATAAACTGTCTGCCTATCTCCAGGTTCCTATCATAAAAATATATAATTATATTGCAACAAAATAATAGGTATAATTTCTTATACTCTTCTGTTCGTGTGTTAGTTTTTCTCGACACGCTCCAGCTTCGCTCGTGTGCAATTGGAGTAGTTAATCTGGAATAATCTATGTCAATCTGGAATAATGTTCCTGGAATAAATTTCCACATATAATAAATTTACAAAAAACCTCTCTCCCCCTTTAAGATATCTCATCTCGGCCGTAGAACGGCCACTGCTGGACAAAGGCCTCCGACGTAATTTTCCAAAAGGACCTATCTGAAGCAGCCTGGATCCACCGTAAACCAGCGCCTCTTATGAGTTGTATTCGACCATTGACCTTCTTCTCAAAGTTGGCTCTACCTAAGTGGAGTTTGGCTCTACCACGCCATCGATAAGAAAAAAATCACTGCTTTGTTTTCCTATTCAACTCGGTCAAACAAAGACAATAAACATAAAGTCAAAAAGTATAAATGTGAACATAACTTCTTCGTCTATATTTCTCACAAATTATTTTTGTTTTAAGTAAGTATCATTTTTTTTTTTTTTTTTTTTTTTTTTTTTTTTTTTTTTTCTTTATTTGGTTTGCAAAACAGCACACAATCTAACATAAAAAATAATATCAGTAATTTGGAAGAAAACTCTACAATGATTGTGCCTTTCACGATGCAAACACAACTTAACAAAATAAAAGTGACAGTAATAAACAATATAAAACACTAAAATAATAATAACATAAAGATCCAATACAAAAATAAAAGAAAAAGCAATAATACAAAATAAGTACCTAAATAAATAAAAATAATAATAAAAAAAAAAAAAACTTAAAAACTAAATATTTGTACATAATATTAAGCAGTGTCTTTTGCTAGTTCAACCTTCAAAGAGGCCAAAGAACCAGAAAAAATATCAAAGTTATTTTGTAATGCGTTAATGGCCCTACATAGGCGTGGGAGAGGAGAATGTTGGCCCAAATTCGTCTTCGATGAAGGCGGAGTGAGGGTTTTTCTGTTGCATAGGCGACTATAAGAATTCGGAACCGTGAAATTCAAGCGCTCCAGGAGATCAGGCGAGTCAATATAGCCTCGGATCAACTTAAAGGCAAATAAAGCGTCATAAATCCTCCTTACGAGAAAACAAATAAAATTTGAATGTCTTGCTTTGTTACAAGATATGATTCAACTTGGTTGTTTCAAGAAGTATTGCAATGTGTCTATAATCAAATGATAGAGTTTCATTTACACTATAAAAGACACGAACAGTTTTTCATTTAATTCAACAGTTTCAGAAAAACAAAGGTTTTTGATTTTTTTTTTGATAATTTACTCTCTAATCTCTAACAAGTTAGTTTAATTTTCTGCAAGAGGATGGCGCACATCCGTCAGACGGTCGATTTATGTTTTTACAGATGTTTAATGGATACAGTCGAAATAATAAATTGGCCACAATTTGCACATTTCATGCTTATTATTGTGTAGGTCATAATTTGCAAAAAGGATATTATGCTTTATTTATTAAAAAAAATGTATAGAAAAAAAACACATTATTTCAGAATAACGGTTGGTTGCAATATATATATTTGCAATATTTCAGCGTAAAAATATAGTAACTTAGCGATACATCTCGCCATTGAAAACACAACAGCACTTCGCTATTTTTTCGCCTTTTTTTTAACTCTCTACGCCCGACACAAACGGGGCGCTATAAGTTTAACCTGAGTATATGTGTTTCTGTCTGGTACCACGGCTCCCAAACGGATGGACCGATTTTGATCCTTTTTTTTTGTTTGAAAGCTGACATGATAGAGACGGTTCTTCGGCGTTGTGTTCAGCTTATTTCCTAGTTGACTAAAGGATCTCACTAACTTCCACAGGTTCCATTTGTTTTGAAATTTGGTTTACTGTTACTTCGGTAGTACTTCCATGACTGCAGTATTAAGAACTCTTCAGCAACTTACGGCACATATCTCTATATGTGCTGTAAGTTGCTTGGGCTCATTAGAATTGTCTCAATAGAATATGGGAGGTTAGTTATCAAGCCCTCTATAAAGTCCAAAAAAATCTTTAAGAAATACCCGAGTTTTGGCGGAAACATTTAAACCACAGCACCATTGACTAGTACCTACTAGAATAGTCTTAGGTATGTATAATTTTTTTTGTGCGACTGCATGTGTAATTTAAATTTTCAAAAAGAAATCTAGATTAAAGAGACAGACTTTTAAAAGTTAATTTAAATAATGAAGTGTTTTCCAAGCAAAAACGTGCGACAGAATCGAGGGATAGGGCGCGCGTGCTCTGATGTCGTGGCGTTGAGCGCATGAACCTCGTGAACATGGACCTGTGGGTTTACTACGAAAACTACAGGCGAAATATTTTAACGAAAAAATAACGCAATTATTACCAATAGTTTGGATTGTAGAATATTTAAAACACCAAGTATCGATCGAATTCTAAAGAGATAATGTAGGGTTCATCATCATTCGCTTCTCATTCATTAAAAACCTTTTTGTTTCTTTGTTATAATGTAACCTTTTTTTTATTTACTTATAATTACATGTACACTGGCCGGCGGGATTTTGAACAGAATGGAACGAAAAAGGGAGCAGAAAAAAAAGATGGGGGAAAGGAGGATTGACAGGTTTTCGGACGGAGAAAAGACATTGTGGAGAAATTTTAAAAAGGAGAAGGTTTACTGGTTACAACTGAGTTTCAGTTATACTTCAAAGAAATCGGAATAAACTAATCCGAAACTTATTTCGTTAAGACGACGAGTTCAGCATTAACCTCGTATTTTTGCCGAAGATCCGGTTCCAACGCTGTGCACAGCATCATCCTCATAAACTGTAGCTCTGAAGACGTGCTCATCGGAGGACAATTATTTATAAATATTTATGAAGATTAATAAGGACTGCGGTGACTACCAGTGTACATATAGGGACCTTAGTGAAATTAAAGTGTGGTGCTTCCCTCCAGTCTCTATCTTTCCTTCCATCCCGCCACCCCTTACAGTGATCTAGAGTTGTTTCACCACATTGTACGGGTCCATAACTTGAAATACGGTCCCATCCGGAAGAAAGAATGAAACTTGGCACGAATGTAGCTTTCATATATGTGCTTCAATGTTGATATGGAAACACGCTGAGAAATTGTTGCTTCTTCCCCCCCTCCCCCTTTTACCTCCCTCATTCTGGTTTTCTTCATTTTCTACAAAAACAGTAGGACTATGGAGTTTACTTTCCAAGGACCAAATCATGGTCGATAAATTACCTACAAAACGATACTAAATTTATAGTGGTAAGTTTAATATTTTTTTAAATATAGGCATCAACATATTATAAAATTATAAAAATAGGTACACTTTTTTTGTCTTGCTCCATTTAAAGGAAAATGACAAGAGTTGTCATAAAATGGGCTGAAGAGATTAAATACCTTCAACAATGAGCTACAATACGACACCTAATTCATTATAGTAGAGGCTGTGGTACCCAAGTTACAACTCACCGCGTTTGACTCCATGAAAAAAGTAACTTTTATTTTTCCGTTTTTACAATATGTTGATCAACGGATTAACGTGCCTTCAAAGCACGGGAGCTGATTTTATTGGTGAAAGTACGGGGATTCAAGCAACATATTAAAACTACCAGTCAAGTCCATTGAATATAATTATATATTATATTTACTGTCCTGTCGTTCAAGACTGATCGCTCCATCTCGAATACGCTTCTCAATTTCTTGAGTGACGACACCATGCAGGGTTTCCTTATCGGTCGCAGGCTTATTACAGAAAAAACAAACTTCAATTATTTTAGAAGTTGTAGCCCTTCTTAGGCGGCTTGCGCTACTTGACATGTCCACCAATAATTTATTGCTCACTTTAGAGCTGGCTTTTCGAATCCGGTCAATCATAGTTTTGTTATACTTGGAACGACAGTTTTTGTGAAATTTTGCTTGTCTGGTTTGCAATGTTTCCAAAAATGATCCACCTTCTTTTAGTCTCTTCACAACATCTTCAGGTATCTTGCCAAGCTCATTTAACGTCGAAGCATTTTCGGCCAGACTTATATAGCCAGCTCCTACAACTGTCCTTTACAACGCAGGGCAAACAAGCGGATCTAATTGAATTGACAGTACAAGCACTTGCACCAGTCAGTTTGTTCGTCTGAGCTTGGAGCTTTTCGTGGAGTGTATTAACTGTAAATAAATAATAAATATAAGTACACCCACTCGAAAATTTAAATTATAGATAGACCGCTTAAATTAAGTACACTTGCCCGCTTGCTGCGATGATGATGATGATGATATATCTATAATGATGATGATCTACTAAAATGATAGATCTAGCATAGTGTTCATCATCGCCATTTTTCATCATCTACGCGGTTAACGCGTAGGACGCAGTTAGTATCTAATATTTTATAAAATTGCATACAACTATAGTGACCGGCACATAACTTGGCAAGATTTGAACGTAGTGGAGGAAAGTTTGCGCATCCTACACTCACGTACAATAAATATGGTCACTGTTGTTTTCATAATATATTAAATTAATGTTTAGAGTGAGGTATAAAAAACAATTAGTTAAATTTAATTAAGAAATTTGTTATAAAACGAAATACTTAAATTATTATTAAAGATTAAATTTAATTAAATAATTTATTAAAGATACTGTCATATGGCGTCTTCATCACTTAGTCGCTTTGTAAAAGCGTTAAAAACGACTTCTGCGCATCTCGCCATTCTTGCCAACTTAGGTGCCGGGAATTATACAAAGTGAAAAAATTATTATACATAACACATATACTAAATATTTATACCTATAAATTCAATAGTCGAAGCAATGGAGTCTGGATTGACTTACCTATTTAGTTAACACTCCCATAACATAAACGTGGAATAAAGACGACCGGCGACGCGAGCGCGGGAGCAGCGGGCGGAGTGGAGAGTGCGGGTATTCGAATCGACCTTACACCCCACTCCACCGCCTACTTGTAGAGAAATTAATGAAGAACATATTGGTCTTTGATAATTTTTTCGTAGCTTTAACCGTTTTCATAATAAATTAAAATAAAGACGATTGGGTACATAAAAGGGGGGAGGGGGGTGGGAAACAATCATTTCTCGACGTGTTTCCATATCGATATTGAAGCACATATATGAACGCTACATTCATGCCAAGTTTCATGCTTTCTTCCGGATGGGACCATAAAATTATTTTTTGTTCGAGCAAGGACCCGTACTATTATCGAATGCGTATGTATCGGAAACATTTTCGAGATAAATCATATTCTAATCTTTATCTCTATATATAAAAGCAAATCCCCATTTCCCTTGGTCACGGCATCACGCGTGAACGGGTAGACCGATTTTAATTTGGTTTTCACTAATAGAAAGAGGGATAAACGGGGAATGTTCATATAAAACCCGAATGAACATATAAAATTCATATGTTCATTCGGGTCGCTAGTTCCTAATATAAGTATTATATTTTTACAATTATAATTTCTTTTCATAGCCCGTGCAAGATAATAGAAAAACAAAAGATATGAATAAAAGTAATAAAAGTTTGTGTTAAAAGTTAAAAGTAATTCGTTATAACGTTTTGTTTTTTTCGTATTTCAACATCACGTTAGATCTCGTAGAATTAAGCAATATGGAACACCACATTCAAATGCTGATGAGACAAACAACTGGTGCTAATGTAATACTCCCATGTTTTTGTAAATGGAGAAACAACAGTATGTCTAGAGGAACAGCTCTAATGTGGATTTATTTACACACACAATTTACAGTATATTTAGACAGAATTAAGGAATTTATTTCAATTAAAATTGTTATAAAGCCGCATTTAATAAGAAAAAGCAGATTGCCATAATCCGAGCTAACAGTTACGAAAGCCGTAATCCAATTTTAGGGGATTTTGAGGCACGGTCTTTACTCGCTTTGTATTTATAAACTTTTATATTTTTCTAGTTAAAATTCAAACCACCGTTAAAAACGTAAGACTGGCCGGCAATATTTTTTATTTTAATTTGAATCGAATGTCACTGATTTCTAGAAAATCATTGGTTTACATTAAAAATTATTAAAAAAATAATTAGTTGATTCAGTGAAAATTGTTATTGGTTAATCATTAAGATATTTATGTAATATGAATTTAAGTTTGAAGAATTAAATATAAAATTATTTAATATTAGCATACCTGGAATACATTATTATATTAATAAGTTTTAGAATTTTTGTCTGTCTGTATGTCTCTTTGTGTGTGTACTTATCGTGCACATCTCAGAAACGGCTTAACCGATATAAATGCGGTTTCCACTGATGTATGGTAGTAAGCTTTCCGTAACATTTAGTGTTTGTTTCATTCCAATCGGTTTACAAACAAAAAAGTTACGCGTTATACCAAATACCACTTTTTAAATTTGGCTCTGGTCTGGATCTGGAAAATAGTGGCAGGGCACACTGCGTTTCGCAGTCATTTGGGCGGCCCGTCTGGCGGCAGTAACCACTCCCTTACAGAAGACCACCGTGAAATAACAGCACGTGTGCTGTTGTGTTTCGGTGAGTGAGTAAGGGGATGCCATTTTCCTGTCCAATCCCTTTTCCTTAATCCTACTGTAGTCAGCAGCGCACTTGCAGCAGCTGTGGCGTTGCTTGTGTTATAGGCGACGGTAGCCACCTATCATCCAGGAATTCCAAATCAAAGTATTTATGCAGAAATTTCTTGTTACTACAAACATAATAATTTGATGATGAATCACGATTGCGACATCATCGACTACCTATTTACGTGTAGGCACTCAAAGCTTCAAGACATTAATTTGTTAAGGAGTGCTGATGGAGATATCCTTAAGTAGGTGCTTTGTACTCATTTGTGCCCACGTATAGTAAGATCTCTATGAATCTTGAATTTAAATTATATTTGCTTAGGTAAGTATCGAAACGAAAGTTTCAAGTAGTTTTGCCAAATGTTAAACTAAAGTACTAAGTATCGTTGGATGAGTGGTTTAGGGTTTACCACTCTGTTCTACCTTAACGCTCTGTTCTAGGGTTCCCGAGTTCGATTCCCGGCAGGGTCAACTTTGAAAAATGAACTTTTCAAATTTGGCTCTGGTCTGGAGCTGGAAAGTAGTGACAGGGTACACTGCGTTTCGCAGTCTTTTGGGCAGCCCATCTGGCGGCAGTAACCACCCCGTAACGTGAAATGTTGTGTTTCGGTGATTGAGTAAGGGATGCCAGAGCCCATTTCCCTATCCCCTCCTAATCCCTTATTATTAATCCTACTGTAGTCGGCAGCGCACTTGCAGCAGCTGTGGCGTTGTTTGTGTTATAGGCGACGGTAGCCACCTACCATCAAGTGAAGCGTCAGCCTGTCTACCGATCTTAACATAAAAAAGCACCCTAACCAGTCATCCAACGGCTCATTGCGATTGTAATGACTTGAAAAATAATAGATACCTATAATTAAAATTAAACATTGAATAAGGTTGAAAATATAGCTTCTCTATATATAAAAATGAATCCCTATTTCCCTTGGTCACGGCATCACGCGTGAACGGGTAGACTGATTTTAATTCGGTTTTCACTAATGGAAAGGGGGATAAACGGGGAATGTTCTTAGATATAAAAATTGCACCCCGGGCGAAGCCGGGGGCGGGTCGCTAGTTATTAATAAAACAGAAACATCTGCTAGCCGATCTCACCAAGGGATTTCAAAGTAGACACGAGACCTTTAGCAGAGAAGAAAACGACTTTTATTATAAATGCGAAAGTTTGTAGTGATAGATCATCATCGCCATCATCAACAGTTTATTATATGTCACCACTGCAGGGGCACAGGCCTAGCCTCTCAACAAGGGCGTATGGGCCACCACGCTGCTGGCCCAGTACGGGTTGGAGGACTTCACATGCACCTTAGAATTTCTTCTTTGGTGTATGCAGGTTTCCTCGCGATATTCTCCTTTACCGTTTGAGAGCAGTCAGTAAATGCACTTAAGGTTTTAGAAAAAAACCCATTTGTACATGGCATGACCGGGGATCGAACTCGGATCTCTCGATATAACAGCATCTTTCCAACTGCGCCATCGACCTAGTGATAGACTGATGCTTGTTATTCTTTCACCCAAGAACTGAACATGGATTGTGATGAAACTTCAGAGTTATACAGCTTGTAACTCATATATTATTATAGTAATATATTATTATAGACTGTATATTATGAAGACACGCGGACGACGTCGCGAGAAAAAGTAATCTATACTTTACTAATATATAAAGCTGAAGAGTTTGTTTGTTTGTTTGAATGCGCTAATCTCGGGAACTACTGGTTCGAATTGAAAAATTCTTTTTGTATTGAATAGTCCATTTATCGAGGAAGGCTATAGGCTATATAACATTACGCTACGATCAATAGTATTATATAGAAGCAGTGTCCAATACCGCGCGCCCCACGAGCACTCCACCGCCGTATAGGCCGCAGAGAAGCGTGGTAGAAGTCGAAACTTGGTTTAAATTTATGCGTATATGAATATACGCGTGCTATTGACTCATGCGAAATTATATAAGAGATGCCGTAGCAAATTATTATCCTCATCTTCCACTCTCCTTTATCCCATTCTCTCTCTACACTTATTTTGTGTGAGTTAGATCCACTCAACCCCTGTTGCACAAGATCTATTTGGCAACATTCCAATTTAATAGACTGTGTGCCTGTTCGACACAAATCCCATAAAAAAAAAGACATACAAAAGTTCGTTTTATTTATTATAGTGCAAATTACCTGTTACGCCCACACCGTTATCTCCCGAACTCATCGACATTGTATATTTGCGTAATAGTTACGTGAACCGTATGAGCATCGTCAGGTGATAATTGGTTTCACAATTTATCAGATTCCAAGGATGGCCGATAGTGCTTGAGGACCTCTTCACTAAGACAATGAGAAAATCTCTTCACTGAACTATCTTGTGACCGCAACTTCGTCTCCGCCCCTTTTCTTAGGAGTTAAAACATTCGATCGGAGTTGTTGCCTCGGCAGAGCCATCCCTCTCACAGGGCAAGGAGACACCGGGGAGTTTTAATGGGTAGTGCCAGTGCCGCTATGACCTAGAGCATAGCGTGGAGCACTGGTGACCACCACATACCCCTACCGCCTGGCCAGCGGTAGAAAATCTGTAAATGGATTTCTCCTTGGAAAAAAAGGAGTTAAAACATTTATTCAATATCTATACTTATATATACAAACTACATTTTTAATTCAAATGAGATTGAAATTCGGAATTTTAAAACTTTTAAGCGTCTTTCAACCTTTACGTTTATTTCTTATGAAATTAATAAAAGAACTTGCTTAAATAATAATGAATGTACGTTACCTCATTATGTCATGGTGCGCAATGTTAATTAACCTTTTGTTTCTCATCTCCGCTGTGCAACTTTGACGTTGACGGGTCAAAGCCATGACATAACATTAATAAACCGTATGACGGATGGACTGAGAAGACAATACGGTCTATGGATTGTCTATGTCTCTAATAAATCAGGCAAGTATTCGATCAATGAAATAATTCAATATGAAATGTTTGAGGTGACTCACTATTCATATCTTGTGTTTTTTTAATGTTAAGATCGGCAGACAGGCTGACGGTCCACTTGATGTTAGGTGGCTATACCGTCGCCTATGACACAAGCAAAATACCAACTTGCTGCACTCGACTCGGTGGATCGCAGAGCTAGGAGGCTCATTGGCGATGATACACTAATAAGAACTAAGCTGCAGAGCCTGGCACATAGACGCAAAGTTGCCTGTCTGTGTGTATTCTATAAGATGTACTTCGGAGAGTGTGCTCGAGAGCTGCATGAGATCATACCGCCTTCCCCTTTCTTCTATCGGACATGCAGACGTACGGCTGGTTACCATCCTCACCTTGTCGATATCCCTCTAATTCGGACCAAGCGCTTTAAAACATCTTTTGTGATGCGCACTGCTAAGGATTGGAACTCCCTGCCGGCGTCTGTATTTCCGAGCTCATATAACCCAAATCTTTTCAAGGTTCGAGTGAATAGGCATCTTCTGGGTGAGCTCGCTCCATCTTCGGCCTCATCCTTCCTACATGGATAGATGCTGGTCAAGAGCAAACCCATCATCTAAGTATAATAAAAAAAAAAAAAAAAAAAGCAACGCCAAAGCTGCTGCAAGTGCGCTGCCGACTACAGTACGATTAAGGATAAGGGATTAGGAGGGGAGGGGGTAGGGGCTCTGGCATCCCTTACTCACTCACCGAAATACAACAGCACACGTGCTGTTATTTCCCGATGGTCTTCTGTAAGGGGGTGGTTACTGCCGCCAGACGGGCTGCACAAATGACTGCGAAGACGCAGTGTGCCCTGCCACTACTTTCCAAATCCAGTTGAAAAGTTCATTTTAAAAGTTGACCCTGCCAGAAATCGAACCCGCGAGCCCTAGAACAGAGCGTTAAGGCAAGCACCCTAACCACTCATCCACTTATCCTTGACCCTATCAAGCACACTTGCATCTCCTTTTTATATTGCTTGTGTTTGTTTGTGTTATCAAGCGACCTGACTACCTCAAAAAAAAAATACTCATTTTAGAGACAGTTGAGAAGGAAATACATTTGAAAACATTATTAGATTAAATTGTATTGTGTTGAAATTACGTGGCAATGATAATTACGTATTTAATTATTTATACGTAGCACAATCTTAAAATGTAAAAGACGTCTAGGAGTAAAACTTTAGTGCTAAATTGCTATTACAAACTTTGTCAGAGCTTGCATTATGAATTTTAAGATGTCAGAAAACACTAAGAGGGAAGCGAGTGCGCTGCAGATCTTAACAGTAAAAAGAAAAAATAAGGTAGATAAATTTATGCAATAATTAACTCTTAAAACTCATTAACTCCCTCATACTCTTAATACCGTCCGTCCCTAGCAGATGCGGGCGGGCGGCTAGCTTTCAGTGCTCCCCTCCCCATACGAGTCGGGCGGGCGGATCGACGCAAGCGCACCAACCGACCATCAGTCCCTTCGCGACGCACTTAGCGGCGACATGTCTCCCCTGTGGATCGTGCTTACATTGCTCCCACTACTCGGTAAGTCTAAGTGACCTGTGACCTGCTACGGTGCATCACCGCAGTGAACCACGGAAGTGACCCAAGTGATTTTTCCCTAGGGACAGTCAAAAATATTTAACAGCTTCATTTTTGAATTGCGATGTGATTTTCAGGAATTTGTGGTTGAATCATATAAAAGTGATCATTTAATTTACAATGTGGTTCGCATTGAAAGTTGAAACACGCGTGCCTTCGTGAAAGCAGTGTTTCGGGACGTCCGGGGTAGAGAATGGCATTGATACTTGATTTTTTTGTAAAAAAAAAAAAATTAAATGAAAATTCTCATTATTTTAATAGTTTAAAATCAGCGGAAGCATTTTATTAAACAGGTGAATTAGCAAAAAGACAGACAATATTCACATAGTTGCGTAAATATTTATGGGATATGCTCATCTCCCTGATGAGGCCATTGCGAGAGTTGCAGCATGGCCCTATTGCATCTGCCTCGTTATGTTGCGCAATCACTGCACTTTCCATTCGCTAGCGTGCGCATACGACGCGATTCGACCGATCGGCCATCTCACGATATAATCGATTCCCCAGATTTGCATAAGTGATTTTCCCACGATCCGCTCGCTTTAAGAACTAGGGCACCGTGACGCTCGCAGAGAGCGGATGATACCTACCTCAAGGTTTTAAGCCTTCAAAACATTTGGAACTCACCAACTTACCTTCACAGTCGCTATATGTATTAATAATATAATAGCTAGACCCAAACCAATAAGTATGTACTAGTAACTAGGTTTTTGTTATATAGGAAATACAAAAGTAGTCTATGTAACCCTGCAAACCCAGACTAAGACAAAAATAAAAAAAACTAATCCATATTTTATCTAACAAATTATTAAATGACATAATGGTTGACAATTTAATTTCTCGACCGACGAGTAATTTTTATAATTTTATAGCCTTAAAGAAACTAAATTGAAAGAAACTAAAACTAAAAAATTCTTCATATGGGTGTAATTGACAAAAAAGCATAACCAGCATAAGCCATGCAAAATCATCATAACTCTATATTTAAAATGCATTTATAAAGCTTAAGAATAAATTACTAAGCGACAACCACGTATAAATAGTTTTAGGAAGAACTGTAACGAAGTACGAGTATAGACAGACTTGAATAGATACATATTATAGTTTTTTTTATAAATGCAAGGTTTATATATTTAACTATCCAATTATTTCCCATGATGTTTTATGCCCATGAGGGGTCATATATTGTATATATTGTTATATACACAGCCTATTTAAATTTTTTATTAATAATTGATGCACAATGAGAAAATTTTAGTATTGTATGGACACCTATATGAATCTACTTGCTCTGAGGTTATTGATCGCGAAGCGATACTGTACCTATACTTTTTGAAGTGGCGGTTTATGTCACTGAATATATTACATCGTTCACGCACGTAACGATTGTAGTGATCAAATATTACTACAAGTGAGTCATCACAACAATATTCTTATGTCAGAGTGAATACATTAGCACAATAGCTGGGACCACTACTGCATCACAACATTGCATACGCAACTAAAACCAACAACTTCCGATGTCGCAAAGCGACATATGTTTTTACATCACTCCATTTTATGCTAAATTACGTTAGAGAATCTTATAATTCACTTTATTGGGTAACAAAATGTAAAATTTACCAGGGTATGGTGAAAAACTTGTCGCTAATTTTCCTTAATATCTTTTAACACTCACACGTTTGGGCATTACGTGAAAGAGAAATGTGGTTGAGTTTTACTTCCTTTGAAGTTTTTCATTGTTGTTCGTGAATACAACAGTCTAACTTGCTTTGCAATTTATTTTTTGTTATCGGCGACAGCAGTCCCCCGGTGCAAATTGGCCTACGAATCGTCAATTTTTAGAGTTCCGTACGTCCGAATAAAAAAACGTAACCCCTTATAGGATCACTCGTGTGTCCGTCTGTCCGACCATTCCCCCCCCCCATCTCCGAAACTACTGAACCTAAAATTTTCTACTTATAGATTATAGGAAAACCTATAAGAAGTCCATGATATTAAAATAACATGGTAAATCACTCAATATTGTGCGGATAGGTAACATCGTAGGGAACCCTCTTCACGCGAGTTCAACTCGCACTTGTCCCGTTTTTCTCGATAATGTACATACAAATTTACTCTATAAATTTTGTATAAAATACATTCGCTTATAATTATTCCTATAAGTATTAATGTTTGATTCAATTTTAAAATTTATAGGTCTTAGTAGAAATGACAGAATTTCAGATCAAGCATGCTCTACATCCATTAGTTAGACACCAAGAAGGGAAACGCAATATGATTGCGTTCAAACAAAGCTAGTTCAGATACCAAAGGAACGTTTTAGGAAATTCAATTCCGAGTTATGTAAAGTCGTTAAATGTTGTCGCATTTGAACCATACTCGTATCTAGTCAGATCTATGGTGCTGTGACCTTTCGTGCAGGATGCTGAGGCACCTTGCGGCACCATCGTCGCTTCGTTGCGCAAGCGGCGCTCGCGTGCGATGTTATCCACACTGGGGTCCCCTCCCCTGTCCCCTTTCCACTCCCTCGAATATCTCGCCTGCCCCCCGCCTCTGACTCCCCTCCCCGGTACACATAGGAACATCACCATTTAACCTCCACTGGACTGATCTCACCGCTCTTTACAAACATTCACCCGAACATTATATGCACATAATAATGTTTAAGCTCTTACCAACGTAACCGCAATTCTGACTGGTCTCATTAAGTTTGTTTTCGCAAATGGGTAGCTACATACTTCTAAAATACGACTCGGTTTTTTTTTTATTTTCTTTTTTTTTCACTAGACCTTAATTTTGGAATCTCGTAATGTATTCATTTCACTTGTTTAATCTTCCATGTATAAAAATGAATGCCCCCCTGGTCACGGCATAACGCGTGAAAGAGTACAGCGATTTTAATTCGGTTTTTACTAATGGAAAGAGGGATAAACGGGGAATGTTCTTATGTATAATAATTGCATCCCGGGCGAAGCCGGTGGCGGAACGCTAGTTCTTCTCTTATATATAAAAATGAATCCCCATTTCCCTTGGTCACGGCATCACGCGTGAACGGGTAGACCGATTTTAATTCGGTTTTCACCAATGGAAAGAGGGATAAACGGGGAATGTTTTAATATATAAAAATTGCACCACGGGCGAAGCCGGGGGCTAGTATTGTATAAAAATGTCTTATGCCAAAGATTTTCAACCATATAGATCGGGCAAGACGAAAAAATCTGTAATGTGAAAATTAGAACCACGTGGTACAAAATCGCTTAGCCCATCACAACTTTACAAGGCTATTTATCTACGCTATTGCCATCCTGATTACGGCGATCAGACAGGATCAATGTTTTTGTAGGAAAATTTTCCCAATGCCCTCTCTATATTTTCTATATATTTAATCTTTTTGTCTTATTCAAAATAAAACATGGCCTTTTTTCAAATTCAAATTCAATTCAAAAATCCTCTGTTGTGAGCTCCTGCATCACGGAAACTGTCATTTGAACAAATTTAAGTTTAGTTGCATTTGAAATTATCATTACATTTATCATTATTTATAGTTATTCTATTTTGTCTGCCTATTTTATATAAAGATCAGCAAGCCGTTTGAGAAAAAAAAATGTCTTGAGTTTTCAACCTAATATTTCCTCAATCTAATATATAAAAATGAGCCTTTAGTAAATAGTTAAGTTAGTCCTATTTTTAGTTACCTTTCTCACGCGATAGCTCTAAATTTTTGCTCGCTGCTCAAAACGATCTCAATTCACATTTGATAATATATATTTAGTAATACATGTTGACAATTTGAACAAATATTTGTCAAATAATTCGAATTATCCAGTATTTTCCAAATAATTTAATTTTCTAAATATTTTAATCTGACTTTCCATTACACTAAATAATATAGATTATTTATTAGATAGCGTAAATCATTGGAAGTGTCCATTAGTTTTCTCATATCGAACGTTATTGATTATCTGTATCTATACTCTTAGTTTTTTAAACCTATGCGATGAATTTTAGGAACATTTTCACTATAAAGAAAATATTTTGTTATTTTTAATATATTATATTACAATCAATAAAATTTTTTATATATAGGTAATTTTAATTTTACGTAAATCTAATCTTATTAAAAAGTAGTTTTTATGAGAGGAATTATTCGTCAATTTTCGGGCACATGTAGGTATGTCTTGTATGTAATTGCTAATTCGTATTGTATATCAATTATTAGGAAAAGACATTCAAATTTTAAACTAGTTGTACATTTTTGCATAGAGCACGACACGTGCTCTTTAATTATGGTATCTTTAACTAAAGATACGATAATTAAATAAATAGGAATAATAATAATAATAATTAAATAAGTAGGAAACAAAAATCTAATACCGCGATGCTTATGCATACATATCATGTATATATATTCATTTGTACATATCCATATATAAATACTACAGTTATGTAAACACTTTATTGCTGTCAGTTTAATGAGCAAATATTCATAACGCAATCGGCCTCGAAATCAGAAACCATTTGCGCTCAAATCAACCTTCTTAACAAAACATTTATCGAAATATTTAAATAAACAGTGTATCGCAAGTAAGTAAACATTATCGAGCACAAAAACATAATATGAAAATTTACTTTATAAACACAAAGCCTTTGCTGTAGAAGGCATTGCATCCATATTATATTAAACTTGTTGCTCTCTTCAAAATTAAGCGAAATAAAAACATGTCATGTTTGAATATTTCTCAACTATACACCTTTGAAAAATGCTATAGCAATTGACAAGCACTTCTTTGCCAGAAAAACTTTAGACCTTTTGACGAGCCCGTTGGATGACTGGTTAGGGTGCTTGCCTTAACGCTCTGTTCTAGGGTTCCTGGGTTCGATTCCCGGCAGGGTCAACTTTGAAAATGAACTTTTCAAATTTAGCTCTGTTCTGGATCTGGAAAGTAGTGGCAGGGCACATTGCGTTTCACCGTTAGAGCAGACCGTCTGGCGGCAGTAACCACCCCCTTACAGAAGACCACCGTGAAATAACAGCACGTGTGCTGTTGTGTTTTGGTGAGTGAGTAAGGGATGCCAGAGCCCATTTCCCTAACCCCTTCAACAATCCCTTATCCTTAATCCTACTATAGTCGGCAGCGCACTTGTAGCACCAGTAGCATTGCGTTGCTGTGCGTTAGCCACCTACCATCAAGTGGACCGTTGGCCTGTCTGCCGATCTTAACATAAAAAAAATTACTCATACTGAATTATAAATGTAAAAATAACTAATAAGTATTCGCGGCTGCACAGTTGAATTGTTTTTTTTTTATAAAAGTTATTAATAACAGACGAAGCCGCAAAGATCGAATACATGTTCTTCTAAGTATAAATTGTATAATATTTGACTCGCCTGCAATAAATATTTCCTCTTTTATCTGCAAGGAACTTAAAAATATTACAAACTTTAAAAAATATAAACAAGTGAATTACATTACTTATAGGAACTAAAGGTATCTGTAAATCTACTTAATTACGGAATAAAACATGAACTTTTTACTTCGTACACTTTCACAATATATCGTTTGAGTATCGTGTGCCTACTGCACTAGTTTAATAAACTACCGGCATCGTTAAGAGTAGTGTATTTTATAAATGACTGAAGTTTTCTCATACACACACACAAAATTGCGACAATTTTGTTTACATGTGATATGTCTTTTATAGCTTCAAGAAACAAATCAATCCTAATGAAAAATATATGTAGTTGTAATGTGTAGAAAAATCTCTAAAATGACGTTCAAGCTAATAACTCGGTGAAGACGTGGCGTCACCACAACTCAGTGAGCTAATAGGCGACAATATCCACCTAAAATCCGCGATTACGTCAGGGAGAAGTAATCATTTCCTTTTCCACCCTCAACTATGAAATTTTCTGTGAATATACATACATATTATAAATATCGATAATTTTGTAAATATTGTAAATTTAAGCATTCAATGACACGAGAAGTATATGATATCATTGTAAAACCACCTAAGGTCAAGTGGTTACGAAAGGTTTACGAGAGATCGAGTACCTACCTCAAAATATATTCACATATTTTATGTTTATGATATCAGTAAGCTGATAGTGTAAATATTAGAAACTCTTTAGACTAAAAATATACCCACAACAGTAGTCAAAAACTGAAACCATTTAATTAAACGTGAAACACAAAAATTTAACGAGAAAATTAATTTTCTTCAAATAATTATAGGAGTACTTAAATCGCACTAAAATGCCTTGAATTCTTCTTGTTAGATTCGTTCTTTTGTAAAAGATTTTTATAGCAAACATATGCCTAATAAAACATTATACGAAACAACTCGCTCGAAGGAAAAAAATGGCGGATTGTTTTATTGTGACATTTGAAAAATAAAATCAATTTTTATACATACTCAAAAGTTGAAATTATCAAGAATGAGACATTAACGCAGATAACATAATAAAAATTATTTTATTTTATTTACCACAATTTAAACATTGTCACAACAAGGAGGGTCCTTTAATTTCCGAAACGGCTGAATGTATTTAGATTAAACTATTGGAAGTTAGAACACTTTTCAGAGTATAATCTACACTGCGTTTACTTAAAAAATGCGTGCATGACTTACATAAGACCATCAGCATTAACTGAGCAGTCCGTAACATAGGAGGCCTACTGCATGTGTACTTTTTTGTGTCTGTACATGTGTAAGGGATGCCAGATTCCATTGCTCTATGCCTTTTCCTGTCAACGAGTAACTTATATGAGCTTTAAACTGATAAATTGGCATTAATTGGCCAGAATGGCGCTTGTGGTAACATTGGTGTTTGGTTGGTGGTTACACAATTCATGAAATCAGCACAAATAAAACGCTATTACAACGCCACACTCCAATGCTACCTATTTACTGATGACAATGGCCTATGGCCGACGGCTCCATGAGTGGGCCTTTACATTTGTATATTAAATATGTGATATTTGTAAGCAGGGAGTGCAGGGAGGTTCGACTGCCGAGGTCGCATACTCGGTGCTTATTACGCCGACGCTAAGTCAGGATGCAAAGCGTTCCACGTATGCGTCCGAGTGGCTGGCGGTGGAATCAGAGACTTCAGATTCTTCTGTCCACCGGGCACCCTCTTCCACCAAGAAGCCCAAACCTGCACCGACTGGGGCGACGATGATCCGTTGGCTTGTCCCGCAGACCTCTACGATGGTCAGTTCGATCTCTACAAAATCGGATCCGGTGAGCTCGCTTTGCAACTAACAATAACCGCCCGCAAATATTATGACAAATAATTGAATGTTTATCTTTCACTAATTTTATTACCTAGTACTTAAGTACGTTTAAATGGAAGTCGTTTAAAGAAGAGTTACCTACTTCACTTTGGATACGTTTTCTTTTTACTTCGAAAAATTCTTTATATGTATATACATAAATGTAAATAAAGGAATAAATAAATACAATTCCCAATTGCAAATACTGGAAATGTGTTTTGTAACTTTTTGAATTTTATTCGTTCTTCCAATTTATGGAAAATTGGAAGAAAAAGTATGTAATGCCTAGAAAAATGATAAACAATTAAAATTAACTATTGAAACAAAATTTATGTAACAGAAAACTGGTATTTTCTGTCAAAATTGACACTGGTTTCAACGTTTGAACAAGTTTTAATGATAGTATTCATAAAATATTATACTCTACAAACAATATTATTAATACAAAGAGAAACACGAACAACATAATATATTTATTCTTTGATTCTCCAGATTTATCTTTATTTTAGGTTTGTGGAATTGACATGAAAAATGAACGGAAATAAAAAATATTTGACAGTAATCACATAGTCTTAATAGTTATTGATATACATACTAGGCAAACAAGCCAGTGTTTCTTTTATTGCCAAATTGCAGCATATTAAACTAAAATTAGGCATAATAATGATTAAAGTAATGACAAAAGAGTTTTATTCGTGAAAGATATTGCAACCAAATATTAATAATTAGCAACGAAATATAAGTTTACTAGCAATTTTGTTTCCATAACTCGAATACTCACCATTAGAAGCGAAAGGTTAGAAATTACATGAGCATTGTATAACAGTTAAATAGCGGATAAACGAAGTTAATTATAGGTTAAATGTCAGCATTTGTGCCCATTTTACAAGTCGCACTTTATTTATGTATTTGCGCGTGCAGCTATTCTGAATAGTAATGTGTTTTGTGTTAAACAACTTCCACGAAGCCAGTTGACTCTGTTAACAAAAGCAAATGTGTGCTTAAAATTTATATTTTTGTTATCAGAAATACATAGAGATGACAAACCTAAATTAATTAAAAATACTTTTAAAATGTCTGTCAAAGAACAGGTCAATATAAGATTCAAGGTTAACAAAAGAATCTCTGTCTGATATGATTTTTATAAAAAGTTTAATTATAAATAATTAACTTTTTAATAAAGCTACAATCTATACATGCCTTTTATAATGTGCCGCGAATAACTAGCTGCTTGGTGCGCTTGCATTTATACTGCTACTTTCGGATATTTGTGTCATAACAACGCCTGCTTGAAACTTCTGAAAAATCAACGCTTTATAAATGCGAGATTTATTAAAAGTTCAGATTTCTTCAGTAATATTTCGAATTTCATTTTTAGATTTCTTTAATAGATTTATATGGAAAGGATATTAATAATGGTTTGTTTTTGATATTAGGTTACGACACAAAGAAATTGTCCTCTCCTGGAAATCGTGAAGAAGAGTCGGAGTTTGGTCTACAACGTGCCGACACTGGTGATCGTCGTCTTGCACAAAATAACGCACAGTCCAGTGGACCGGTATCTGATCTTCGCGCTGCGCACTCTTCGGACTTCTTCAGTGGTCAAAGAGATCGCGGTCGGGACGAGGTCGCTTCTAGACCGCCCCAACAACAGCCTGCGCAGACTGCGCCTCCTCGTCAATCGTTTAGAAGACCCACAACTCAACGCACAACTCCAAGCACAACGCAATATACGACAACACAGCCACCACCCCCACCACATTTGTTAAATGTACCTCAATTCAACGTGCCCTCTCAAAGGAAACTCGTTAGAAAACGTCCCGTTTACCATACTACACCAGCAGCAGTTAGTCCATTTGTCCAGAATACACCGCACCAGCAATTCCCTGAACAACAATCGCAGCCGCCTCAACAAAATTACAATGACCGAGTTGCACAATCCAGGCAGACGCCAACGCCACCAGCAAATGTTCCACCTCAATACAAAGATGAATACGTAGAAGTCAGTCGCGTAACACCCAAACACACCAGATTCTACAACACTAATGGATCTCCTACACCATTTGTGCAGACAACGTCCACTCCCAAATTACACAAAAAAGAAGGACTTGTAGAGTTATATAACTACGAAGCACAATCGACCCCTGGATTTAATGTGCAGAAAGACAACAGACCTTTTAAAATACGCAATAGTTTTAACGTCGCTGAAATCCCAAAGGATGACTTCGCGCGAATCAATCCTAAAGAAAATGTAGAAATCAATTCTAATGGTGGAAATGTCGGAAGAGGTACTCCAACAACTGCTGATTACAACGGTCCCAGAAGTTTTCCAACCAGTACACCATCTCATAGGAACTTTAACAGCGTCGCATATGAACCAGAAAAGAATAACTTTGTTCCTTTTGGTGGGGCTAAACAGAATTATTATGCGTCTACAACGACTCTATCGACGACGACAAGCACAACTACATCACGCCCCGTCGCTCCTGCGAATTTAAATTCTATTGCATACAATACCAATATCGGCTTTAATTTGCAATCATCTAATTTTGCTGATGGAGAAGAGGATGACGGTCAATACCGCCTCCCAGCTGGAGAAGACGACGGTCAATATAGACCCGAATTATACGAACGTGAACTATTATCTGGAGCTCACTCTTTAAATATTGCTGCTAGTGGTAACAGACTACCGGAAGATCAAAAGCAAAATCATCTAAGGAAAGCAAATACTCAATCACCGAAGCCAGTGTCTCAAACAGCTGTTCCTAGACCGTTCAGGCCTGCCCCAACTCCAACTTCGCCACCGCAGACACGTGCTCCAGAGCCTGTCACGTACACAACTACAACAAAGCCTCAGACTGTTAACACTCAGAGAACTTTCGATTATTACCAAACATACACGACCACTTCGAGACCAACTCCGATAGTGCCAGAGCAACAGAACTTTGTTCCAGTAAATAACCAGCCAGTTCGACAAACGACCACTTCGGTTCCTCTCACGCGAGTGACGTCACCGGCTTCAGCGCAACCCACGCATCCACCACGTCCAACCACACGTCAACCACATTTTGCCAATCCTCCGAGGAACAAAGAGGATGCTAGCTACGATTACGCTTACTATGATTCTGATCCTGGATTCACAGAGTACGATCATATAGAAGAATTCGGGAAAACTAAAACAAAAAAAGCATAAAATTGTTTTAACATTGTAATTCACTGCCATTACAGTAATTGTAATTCGCCTCTTTGGTTATAATTTGTGCCTTTGGGAGTCTCCCATCCAAATTGTACTTTTGTTTCTTTCATTGATGATATGCCGGATAAACATAAGTATATTTTACTGACAGAAAAAAATTACATAAATTTTGTACCTTTTGAATAATTGGGGATGTCATTTGTAATTTACTACGATAATACATACACTTTATTCCCTTTATTCTAAATTATCAACTATTCAGTAACTGCAGCTGTAAATATCGATTGAAACTTTTGTAAATATTTTCATCGGAATTATCATGTCTTTTTGCTTTGGATATCTAAAGAGGCTTATCAGTAGTTACCCTAAATTATTTGTGATATTAAGATTGTTACGTACGCATCTAGCTTAGGAGAGCAAGATTCGAATAAAGAAATCACAATTTAACCTAAAAAATTCGTGTCCAAGAACGTGCTTGCCGATATATCTTAGGTATTTATTAAGCAGAGTGCGAAATAATGAATTTATTTCTAATGTACAATAGGCTAAGTTAAAACTATAGATTGTAAAATATTTCATTGTAAATAAAGTTTTATAAAAGACAATGGCTTGTGCAATTCGTGTCACTTCTCAAAGCGCGTGAGAACTATTGAACAATTTATATGCAGGTACGAGTTAGATGGCGAATAGCGACAAAGTGACAGACAAAAGATATCACAATATAACAATAGAACATGTAGGAGTAAGCATCAATAGAAGATATCGTTTTCTAATCAGTTATAAAAATTCCATATACGAAAACCAATGTATCATTCCTTCCTAGTACTATTTCTATAACATAATCAGCTAACGTGTCTGGACATAGGTTTAATCTGAAGTCACTAAGTACGGCCTTACGTCCATAGCTTCCGATTTAACTTATCTGCTAGTTAACTGCGTTTTCTAATCGAAATAAATATGGTTTATATTAGTTACTTTCAAACGAAATTGGCGTTTAATATGAAAAAATAATAATATAAAATTATATATTTAATCAATCAAAGTATGTATCATAGTGCATTGATTCCTTGGCTAAAGAAATTGTGGGAATAAAATCAATAAAATCTTTGAAGTCTCTTTGGACTGCCTCATCCGAATTGATATTTTTTCTCCTTGCAAGAAGTTGTCCAAACTCCGGAAAAGGTGGTAATCTGTGGTGTCTGTTGTGCATTGTGTGGTCTAGCGTTGTCCTGAAGCAGCAATGGGCTCGAGCAATTGATCAGTCTCGGTTGTTTAGCGGCTAGCTTTTCCGTCATGGTTTGAAATTGTTGACAATACACATCTGTCGCAATTGTTATCTAGATCTTAAGAAGCTTAGTGGATGACACCAACACTGGTCCACCACCTTTTTCCGAGTCATTTTTGGCAGGATTTGGCCGGTTCTCCTGGGATCCACCATTGTGATTTTCCGATTATCGTACAGGATCCATTTTTCATCATAGGTAACGATCGTTATTGTACCAGTTGAATAATGTGACGCAGCATTCTAAGTGTGTTTGTTGATGTGCTTCACTCAATTCGTGCGCTACTCATTTGTGACGGCTTCTTATTTATCACTGAAGCCTGCTTGTGATTCAAAAGTGATTTACGTGGATCCTCTTCCAAGATCTCTTGTTATCTGCTTGGGTCTCCGACCGTCTGTGGGGTTTGTTCTGAAAGTCAAAATTTCCACATCCAAAACATTGGAATCAAAAAAGTATCATGTTTTGTTTTACAAATTGGTGTTACGGTTGAAATTTATTAACGCAATATTTTAAAGATTTTCATGTTATAAACAAAACTTTGTCAAAAAAAAATCAAATTGCGCAAAAACAAATAATTCACTAAATTTGAAACACAAATACACGGGCAATATTTGAAATAAATTTGAATTTGTAATTCCATGGAATTGAAGTATTACATTTTCGACGAAACACTAATTTCATATATAAAGACCTAATATTACATATTCTTGTTTCTAGTACCAGCAGCGGTTCTGGCAGTAAATATGCTCTAAAAAATGCCACCGTGCAATATCAGTATGAATACTGATGTGTTTTGGTGCGTGTGTAAAAGATGCCACAATCCATTTCCTATGTACCATGTTATTTTATTCTCTTTAGCACCCACTTTTTGTGTGATCACGGCTGCTACTAGCTTACCCGACCACTATTGTGGATTTACTAGCGACACGACCAAGGCTTCGCACGGAATATATATACGCAAACTATATACGCAAACTTTCCTCGTTTATCGCTCTTTCTATTAGTGAAAACTGTATCAAAATCAGTTGCGTGGTTTTGGAGAAACAGACTAAGGAAGACAGCGACTTCATTTTATATCATGTACAGATATAGACAGTAGATAAATATATGAAACATAGATAAGCAGAGATTTAAATACACATATCTTATCTATATATTATATAAAAATGAATCCCTATTTCCCTTGGTCACGGCATCACGCGTGAACGGGTAGACCGATTTTAATTCGGTTTTCAGTAATGGAAAGAGGGATAAACGGGGAATGTTTATATATATCCCGGGCGCACCCGGGGGTAGGTCGCTAGTAATATATATAGGTACAATCTGATGAGATGTTTGTATGACAACAATGAAACATTAGATCAGTAAATCCTTTTGGAAATGTCCCATTAGTTTAGCGATAAAATTTATAACGAACTTACTTCCTGAAACGCATCTAACAAAATATCTCATCATTTTGTAACTAAATAGTTAAAAACACAAACAAATATATAAAAGTTGAGTTAGAGCTAGATTTAGATTATTCAAATGTTTATGAATGATATATTATCTGAAATGTACGTGGAGCATCAGAAAATGTTCAGGTATGCAAGTGCCCTGCTCAGGTATAGAAGGCATAGCGGATATCTTACATTTGGTTGACTACCGACATAGAGAAGGATAAGAGTAAAACAAAAAGTTTAAATACTTAATAAATATCAATAAATCGTAATGGATTTTACTTTACAACAATCGCAATGAGAATAGAATAAGTCCTAATATTATAAAACCAACTGAGCCCGCAACTTTGTACGCGTGGTTTTCGGTATAACGCGTAATTTTTTCGTTTGTAAACCAATTGGAATGAAACAATCACTAAATGTTACGAGAAGCTTGCTACAATAAATCAGTGAAAACCGTATTCATATCGGTTAAGCCGTTTCTGAGATTAGCGTGCACAATCGCACAGACAAACAGTCAAAATTCAAAAACTTTTTTTTGACCTCGGTAACGTAAGTACATATAACGCATACAAATTGTTTTTTTGAAAAAATATTTAATGTACAGTCACGGCTTATTTACGATTTAATTATATGTATACATTAGCATTCGAATGCCACTTTAGTGTCTAGGAATTGCAATGACTTTCAGTTTTTTAATAAAAATACACTCTAATAATTATTATTAACGTAATATACTTTTTAATTAAAAAAACATATTTCGATATGCTTTTGAAAATGATTCATTTAACATTAATTACGTAATACTCTTTTCGAAAAGTTTAATACACAATATTAGTTACCTCGAAACAGATTTCAATACTGCAGAGAAAAACGACAAAACCTCAAATGATTTTGTGGTTTTATTTTCATATTTACCACAAACATACACATTTTATTTAAAAAGCAAGAGAATAAACCTTTGTGTAATTGCAATGGTGTGACATCTGTCGTTAAGTAGAAGAACCTCTTCGACTTCAGGCAATCTAAAAATTTAAGTAAACAACGTGGTATACTGACTACTTAACAATAGATGCCGCTCTTACTCTTAACTTTTAAAATAAATAGAGAGTACCTAATGCTATAGAATTGGTATTTTTGTTATAAACTACCAATTTGAATATATTATCATAAAGCAGACGTAACATTTTTTTTTTTTTTTTTTCATAAAAATATCAACATTTTTACGCTATCAAACAAATTGTGACCGTGACATTATGTCCTAATGTTGTAAATATTACTGTTGCAATATTCATTTAATTAACATCTTCTTACAATTAGTCAAGTACAATGCTTACTATTTAAATTTATTTTAAAGATATTAAAAGAATTAAAAGAAAATGTTTTTAAATTTATTTATTATCCTTAAGTAATGAAAGACTTTGGTGTGCTGTTGAATAGTAAACTACATAATCCTTAAAGCCAAACGTATGCTTGAATTTGTTCTGAGAATCAGCAAGCATTTCATTCAACCCTGTCTCTTATTCGACTCCTACGTCAGACCTATACTAGAATAATATAGGTCTATTGTTTGGAACCTGCAATATAAAACTCAAATGAAGAAATTAGATAGTGTATTTAAGAGAGGTGTGTGTGTCATTTGTACAGATTTCACACTGTACCAATGACACACCTCTTGATCATAAACGAGTTCAAAAACATTAACTGTTTTTGTACAAGATCTTTAATCAATACTTTTTTACAAAATCTATAAACGAAGCCTTAAGTCTCTTTTCGTACCTTCCAACCTGTCTTGTATGTTGATTATTAATTTTCTTTTTGATGTTATTTTTTTTCTTTTCTTATTTGTATGTTTACTCCTTGCTCCAACTTCTGTAGTTAATTGATATATTTTAGTAATTAGTGGAAACTTTTCTGATTTCTATTTCCTTGTATCTATTAATCTGTGCAACGAGTTATTGTCTGTTGCCCAAATAATAATAAAATAAAACAAAATAATTTTTACGACAATGTTAACAGTAAATCTGAATGTGTAGATTTATTTGAACAGATAGATTATATTATTTGGTTATTATAATGACTATACATGGTCTCCCCTAGTACAAATGCAACCAGCCCATACAAACCTGGGCTTATAAATTAACTTACAAATAAGCTTAACCTAAGCAATTCTCACTATTGACCGTTGGTCGCATCGGTGGATAGAACGACCGTTGCGCCACTAATCATCAGAGTACTGTGAGAAAGTTCTTAACAAGATTTTGTGTCCTCCTAACGATTATGCCGTAGAGCTAGATTCTAAAATGGTAAAGCCATAGAATCTCACTTACCTTGGGGAAAATTGAATGGATGAATTTTTAATTCAACATTTATTATGCTAAAATTTCGCTACAAATTTAAAAAACTTCCAATGTAAGTAATTTTATTTTAATTTTATCTACATTTTATTTCAGTGGTAGGCACCACTAGTACATACCGTACCGTGGTCCCACCATTGGTAAAACTGTGAGATTATAGGCTCTGAAGCGAAGAAACAAGCGGTGGGTAATATGGGAATGGATTCTCGAGCATACCAATACACAAAACTACACGTGCGATTGTCTTCTTTAAGAGCGTGTTTGCTGCTACTGGGACGGATTGCAGTTTAAGACTGGGAAACGGGCAGTTTAGCTTTGCTGTAAAAATATTTAAAATGTAATCTCGTATCTTTTAAAGATTTATGATTTGTATACTTTAAAAAATTAAACGACCTCTTCGTGGTAATGCTTCATATTTCCTGATGTAACAACTGATATGCACAACCAGTTGTGCCAACCTGAGTATAAACTTAGTGACACAACTAAGCACAACCTACTTGTAAACCGCAAAGGGGTTTTATAGGAGTTATTCTTCTGGTACTCAATGTTCATTCTTAAAAAAAAAACGCAAAAAGAAAATATTTAGAAATTTATTCAAGTAGACATCAACAATGAAATGAAATCTACGTATTTCCACCGTTACAAAAAATAAACATACAATTTTCTAAGGCAATTTCCACACTTATTAATATTTTCCGAAGTGTCTATACTACTATAATAATACATTCATTAGCGTTTATATTTAAAGGGCACTTCTAAAATTGTACCCTTTAGTCCTTACTTAGAATTTTAAGTCCGTGACAAATTTTTGTCTAAGTAAACAAAACATAAATACATTTATCATATGAGGATAAACAGATTCCATTACTCATAGAGTAAACTGTTCAGTCTATTGTAATAAACCTTAACTCTTTATTTGCAGATTCTATGTCGTTCATAATATTGTTTTTTTTTAACATAAAATCTTTATTTGAGAAAATTCTTAATTTTATTACACATAATTTCAATGTAAACTTTACACCAATAAATACTAGTATTTTGAAACAAGCTCACTTGCATTTTAATTTATTAAGGCTTAATATCAAAATAATGATAAAGCAAAGAAAAGCTTTTATTCAGTTATAAGGTTAATATACTGGGCTAACATTAGGATGATATTTTAAAATAAATAATAATGCATAGTGGCTCGATTCAGGACTCCGAATATGTGAATTTGAATCAAATCTTCAAATAAAATAGATTTTTTTATGATCCGTTGTATTAATGAGAACATTAAATTACCGAAAAGTATTATAATTATGACGAGGTTTTTTTTTACTATTTATAACAATTTCTTTTCTTTCTTAATAATTCTATAATAAACAAGATTACATACCAGTTGCAATTAATTATTAAACAATTTACGACCTTAAAACACGCATGTTCTCCATTTTGGTATAGTAGTTTAATTTTAATTATGATTAACATGAAACTCACAAATTATTTCAAAATATAAAAAATTGCAGTAATGCGAATACTTAAGTAACTATTTCTAGGTATTGTTTGTGGCAATTTTAGATATAGTGACATGAGAATGATAAAAATTAAAATCAATTTTCACAATTATATTAATGTTGGATTTTATTGTGTTAAATAATCAAGGAGCTAGGGCTATGCTAGGGATTACACTGTGAGATCGAATCAGGAATGAGGAGATTCGTAGACGAACCAAGACTGCAAGGTTTTATGTTTCTATTGCTAATATTAAAATAATACTTAATGAGAATTATAAGGAATAAATACAAAGTCTTTACGTTTACAAAAGACATATTCGTAATAAATTTTTGGACGAAACAAAAGCTCATAAAATAATTTCCTTAGGTGGATCCAAAGTTTACATTTTTCAGATACTGAAACGGTCTATTCCCATTGGTTCAATTCCGAGTTCAATTGATTGAACTACTAGGACTTTTCAGTCCCAGTAGTAAATTCTTTTTCGTACAAAAATATATTGAACACACAAGAAATAAAACTTGAAAATACTAAGTCCTGGAGCAGTTGCTGCTCGAACAGCAAATCGATCAAATAAATAAAACGCAATCGGTGTTAAGTTTAATAAATTAAATCTAATAAGTAACACTAAAAACTATTAAAAATGTACAAAATTGAGCTTTCACAGCTTTCAACCGAGACAAACTCTACAGTTGCAGCCGATGTTAAATCACATTTTGTTAGTGGGTTCATCGTATAACTACGTATGTACTAAACAGTGTCACTGCGACGCGACCGCGCTGGCCATCCGTTGCCTGACGTCACCGAGGGTCGAGCCATTGCTGAACCCGTTAAGCAATGGCAATTTCATTTCCTTACTCTCTTGTCTTGTTTCTCTCAGCCTTTCTTCTACTTTCTCCTTGGCCTTGGCGTCCTAAAATAAATTAGAAATAAGTCAATTTCAGTTTACAAGAGTTTTAATATTTTTTGCAAAATTTTACACGACTGTCTTACCTCACAATTAATTAATTATTTAAAACTGCCCAATGCCTTCATTGATAATAACTTGAGATATAAAAATTACCCAGGTTTTTTATGTTAAGTTCGATTCTTGACGGTACAGTTGCTGCCAGTGTTCAGCCGGCCATAGTAAGATTAAGGATAAGGGATTCGGAAGGGATAGGGAAATGGGCTTTGATATCCCTTACTCACTCACCGAACTTCTTGGTAGTTACTGCCCAAATGACTACGTCATCAAAAATATCCTAAATTATCAAAAATGGAAAAATGGATTACATTTAATTAAATTTCTTTGTTTCAACAAAAAGAAAATACAATAATTACAGTCACTCAAAAAATAGAATGAGAAGATACAATTGATAAGACTACGTCTATTTGTGGAAATTCTACTAACCGCTCTGTTTAGTTCGGAAATATATATTTACTAACTACTTTAATGATGAAAAAAAAAAAACAAGTACCTTCACTTTCTTCAAATAAGCCTGCTTGTAGAAGTCAGAGAAGAGATAGTAGAAGAGAACGGCATGCATTCCGATCCACCAGACGAACGCGCGAGGGTAATCGCAATCGATGAACAGAAGTTGGAACGCGTGAAGGAACACCAGTACAAATTGGACCTGCAAAAATATACAGCTTTATTAATTGTAATATAAACATCTATTTCTAGATTTTTTAATATCTAAACTATTTAGCAAATGACTTCTTTATATCATGCCTACCGTGGTTATAAACTTATTAAATTAAATACTAGCTGAGCCCGCAACTTCGTACTCGTAGCGCATAGCGCACGGTATAACGCGTAACTTTTTTGTTTGTAAAACAGATTGGAATTAAACAAACAATAAGTGTTACGGGAAGCTTGCTATAATACATCAGTGAAAACCGAATTGAAATCGGTTAAGTAGTTTCAGAGATTTGTGGGCACAAACGCATAGACAAATAGACAAAAATTCTAAAAACTATTTTTTGACCTCGGTAACATAAGTACAACGTGTACAAGTAGTTTTTGAAAAAATCTTTGATGTAAAGACACTGCACCTTTACGATTTTATTATATATATGGAATAGAATATAGATATTCAGAGATCGTAAAATACTAAGTAAATAGTCTATCGTCAATTAGAAAAGCTGTTTCTACGATGACGACTTCCGTAGTGGCTCTTTTAAGAGATTATTATTTTCGAATAATACAAATTTAACAGGAAGTTTTTATGAATAAAAAAGATGTTACGCCATCCTTTAGTACACAATTTTCTTTTAATTTAGTTTTTCATCGTTGTTGTGAATCGTTTGCTATATATTTTAATACCTACCTAATTATACTTTATTATATATTAGGTATTGATTTCAAATTAGAATAGTATGAGAATGTTTTTGAATAATCTTTAGGCGTTTCTTTTAACTAGATGAATTTGGTTTGGGTTTGAGTTGAGTTTCATCTCAACATTTATGTTGGGCTCTTATCGTGAGATCGTGAATTGAGCAACACACAATAATATTTGGTCTGCCTGCATTTACTTACCATTTGCATCGCAGTCAAATATTTCTTCCACCACAGATACTTTTGCACTTTGGGTCCGAGGGCTGCCAGCAAATAGTACGAATACATTACGATATGTACGAACGTATTCAACATGCCGAAGAAAGTGGAATGGCCACCTGCGAACAATAAAAAAATATTATTTTTACAGCCAATAAATAATCTATATTAGATATGACGTGCTTAGCTCCCTAGCTCGAAGTTTAATAGAAACACCAGATAATTCGTGACCGGACTACGAACAGAAACTGCACAGTAATAATAACTTTAAAAAATTCAGAACATACAGTAAAGAAATCAACTCCATATTGATCCTACTAATATTCTAAATTTGAAAGTTTCGGAGGTTGATTGAATGGTGACTGTTGCTGCTTCAAGCAAAAACTGCTTAAAAGATTTTCAATAAAACTTTACATAAATATAGTTTTTACATCAGAAGTTGCTCCACAAAAGCTAGTGTTTTATAAATGCAAAATTTACGTATGTTCATTTAAAATTATATTACACTATTGGTATAGTTCTGAAAGGAACTTTAAGAGGAAGACTACACCAGGACATCTTAAGCAAAATGTACCGATCGGTCTATAACTAACAGCTTTTAACTTAATAGAAGGCCTAAAATATTACAAAAGGACTTCGGACAACAAGACTATTTCTAAGTAACTTTAGCCTACGCGCGTAAAAAACCGACAGACAGGTAGGCAGAATCACTTTAACATTTATAATGTGATACTATGATTATATTAGGTCGGAGAAAAGTCTTTTCGCATATAGTATGTATACACTTGTAATAAAATTTCTTTGGCTGTACTATTTGTGTCTGGCTGGTTTTGATGACATTAAAAAGGTTACATCTCAAAAAAAGAAACAAATTAGTAAAATGTTGTGTCCAGCTATTTTTCATTTGTTTTTCTTTCTGTCAAAATAAGTGAATGTTAATGAATAAATTCGATACATTTTAAAATTATATTACTTAAAAGAAAAAATGCAAGGCGAGCCGCAAAAATAAATTGGACCTAATAGAGTAGTACAAAGTTGGTTTAAGCGTTTTCAATCCGGGAATTTTGACGTCAAAGATGCATCTCCCTCTGGTCGCCCTGTTACAGATAAAATGGACGCCAATTTTTAAAAAATTGGAGCAAGATCGGCATGTCAATAGTTACAACATACCTGAAGAACTAGGAATTGACCACAAAACAGTTTGAACTAAGCTGGGTACACAAGAAAGCTCGATATTTGGATGCCACACGAGCTCACTGAAAGTATGAATCGTATACTCATTTGCGATTCTTAATTGAGACGTAATGAAACCGAACAGTTTTTGAAGAGATTGATAACTGGTGATGAAAAGTGGATCACGTACGACAAGAACGTGCGAAAATAGTCGTGGTCAAAGGTTGGTAAAGCTTCACAGACTGTGCCAAAACCCAGGATAATTCGCAATAAGGTGATGCTGTGTGTATGGTGGGATTGGAAGGGCATTGTTCATTATGAGCTTTTACCGCCGGCCAGAACCATCGATTCGGATCTCTACTGCTAACAACTGATAAGATTAAAGCTAGAAGTTGAGGGAAAGCGACCAGAATTTATCAATGTTTCACCACACACATCTTTAGCCACTCAGCAAAAATTAAGAGAGTTTGGCTGGGAGGTGTTAATGCATCCGCCATATAGCCCTGACCTTGCAACTTCAGATTTCCGCCTGTTTCGGTCTCTTCAGAATTCTTTAAGCAATGTCATGTATCGACATCAACATCTAGAGAGGACTGTCAAAACTACTTGTCGCGACATGTCACTACCTACAAGATGGCAGAAAGTCATCGAACAAAATGGCATATATTAAACGTAAATCAACTTTGAAAAAAAAAAGTCTTGAGTTTTCATATAAAATGCAAAGAAACTTTTTCCCCAACCTATTATGCATAGATTTCGTTTGTGGTTAATGATTAAACCACAAAAACGAGCCCGTCAACTAAACAAAAGGCTTTATTTATTTTTTATTAACAAAGTTTTTCTTTTCGGGTTTTATAATCATCCTAAATTGTTGAATATCCAAATGTTTCCTTGAACTTTTTATGAAGATAATTCATATCATAATGTATTTTACCAAGTTGCAACGTGCTTTTATTAAAAAGTTTATATGAACTAAGAGATAAGATGACGAAGTAAGATGTGCTAATGCAAGAAGAAAAACTCTAATTACGTGTTCAGAGGAAAAAATTTATAACTTCTAAATATATAACGTATAACTAAATGTATAGTGTATAAGGAAAAATGTATGACTTAACTTACATTTTGCATAGATGTATTTTTATTTAATAGGTTTTGTAGGTATTTGTAAAGTATTCATGTTTTTATTTTTATGTATTTTATATTATCAGATTAGTTGTATGCTCGTAATGCAAGCTAATGCTTATACTTAAATATATAAGTTTCTTATTTAAATTATTTTTGTAATTCTTTTTGAGAAATAAATATGATTCTAACCTTAAATATGTATATAAAATTATAAAATATCATTTTATTGACTTTTTAATTAGAGAGCCGCTCATGCTGAAATATTATGATTACTTTATAGTAAGTATTTGCGGTAAACTGAAATAAGAATTGAAGAATGCACTGTGGATTTTGAAGAGTTTAGACTTTAGACCAGCGGTGCTCAAACGGTCCTCGATCTCGGCTAATATTTGCAGATATCGGCCGATTCACAATTTTTGATTGATGGCGACAAGCCAGAACAATCCCATATTAAGTTTTCATGTCGAAAAACTCACTGCTGGCAGCGAAAAGCGGCTTTATTAAAGGAACGCTCGGTATTCGTCATAGAAAAACCGCGGCGCTTTGATTCCTGTAGATTCATTTGAAAACTTCTGGCGGTGATCTACATCTATATACACCCTACCCACCTACACTAGTTAAGTTTGTGCATCACACATACTTGCGGCATCAATCAAGTCGATCGTTTGTAGTCTAGCAATTTTGAGGTCGATTGCAGTTCAAATTTGAACACCACTGGTTTAGTTTAGAGGATAGGAAAAGACTATGGTATCCTTTATGCTCATGTGCTGTTTTTTCACGGTATCTACTGTAAGGGGATCGTAATTCAGTGGGATTCTATGTAAACTACTTCTTTATTTTTCTAGTGTCCTAAAACATATATTAGCTTGCCTCTAGCTATAAATAAATTGGCCAAAATTAAACACATCAATTAATGGCCCCCAATAAGCACTTATAGGCTTGTATTTTGCGATAACCATACAACGGACGAGGGAGTTTCCCCCTCGTCCACCCAGACTTTCAGTCAACCTTGAAAAGTTAAATTCCAAAATTTGACCTGCCGGTAATTGAACCTGGATCTAAAGCAAAGTGCTAAGGCAAAACACCCCGATAAGCTTATCTAAAACAAGCATAGAGTCCGTGGAACATTATAATTTTTGACTTGTAATTATTTCAATTGGTGATTGAAGATATTTTGCTAAGTTTTAACCATAGATTTGGTTTTGTATGATTTATTAATAAATCATGGTAGAACCCCCATGACTCCTTCTAGGAGAACAATTAGGTCAGTCAAAGTCAGTAGTTAAATCTGTGAAAAATTTTCCGGTTTTATAATAGACATGACAACCTTTTTCATGTAACCTAACTTAAGAGGAAAGAATAGCTTTGCGATTCTAACGAAATAGGTATTTAGGAAAACACATGCTATCGCTCGTGCGCTCATGTCCCCGGGAATCGCGCACAACACATACAAATAGCCTCACGCACACATCGACGGACGCTGTTAGTTGACGAGCAATTACGGCGGAAGGCGAACTCTTTTATTTATTTAGTTATTTGTTGTGGCGTGCCCGAAACTCCGATATAAAGAAATTGAAGATTATAGTGATAATTTCAAGTAAGTAAGTATTTTATTTATTTATGTAATTAGTAACGATTATTTATTATTATTTATTATTTATTTATTTATTTATGTAATTAGCCAATTTCCCTATCCCCTCCTTATCCTTAATCCTAATCCTTACCCTATCCTTAATCCTTACCCTTATCCTTAATCCTACTGTAGTCGGCAGCGCACTTGTAGCAGCTTTGGTGTTGCTTGTGTTATAGGCGACGGTAGCCACCTACCATCAAGTGGTCCGTCAGCCTGTCTGCCGATCTTAACATAAAAAAAACGAGTGTAAGCTAATTTGATTTTTGAAAAATCGGCTTTTTGCCTAAATGTCTGACATTTTGTATTTTAAGTATGTATCTATATGATATTTACGAAACAAAAGATTTTTGACTTTGTTATTGTGTACGAAACTGCTGCATGTGCTACTATAATAATTATAACTATAATGTTTTCGTGAAATGCTAGATATTCGGTTTTGTCAAAATCAAAGTCAAAAAGTCGGTTTTAGGTCGGCTCAGGTTTCAACCACGTTTCAGCTAGGTAACTAAACAATTTTTAGGTACCTTGGTAGGTAGATGTAAATAAAATTATTTTTTAATTCCTGTAGATATAATAGTCACACGATAATGGAAGCATATTATAGAAGGGGCAAAAAGAAACGAATACGCTTATGTGTCCGCCGGAAAAAAATGTCACTTCGCCAGAAAGGCAAAGAATTGGTTTGTAGTTTGTACACACCTTCTCACAGTCAATCTAACTCACAGTTATACGAGTATAGCCTAAATATATATATTTTTCAATTCTTATTCATGGACAGTTAAAATGAGTAGATAGGTAAATTAGACACGTTACACACGTTACTGTTTTTTTTTAGAGCTCCCACATCGCTATTCGTGCATTATTCGTCTATATTCGGCTATTTTCACGAACAAGACGAATACGCGAATACTAGAACACCTACTATACGCCGGCTTGTCGCCAATACCGGCATTTATAATGTTTTCATTAAGTATTTTTTTCGTGTGGGAAATTAGATAAAAAGAAAATCATTTTAGAAAATATTTTATTTTATTTCTTGTCCCTGTGCACCGGGATCAGTTTCTAAGGGAAGGGTAACTGTGGAACCTACATGGAACGTAGTCCGGCACCCACTAGTTATGTTTTGGCATTACGACACGCACGGTTTATATTTATAGTTTGTAAATCATCAGTCTTCGAGAAGACAAACTTTAACAAATTCGATACTCCAAGACAGTGAAGATCATCAATACAATATTGATGATCTTCACTATATACTACACCAACGACTTCAATTTCAAATTTTCACCTAATACGATCGAACCGGTCAGTTTTTTTGTGACAACCATTAAAGAAAAATAATGGAACGTGTCTTGATTAAACATTTATTGCGCAAAAAAATTATTACGGAAACAAAAAAAAAATTGATAAATATTATGGGGATTCTGCTCTGTCGATTAAAATGATTCATAAGTGGTTTACTGATTTTCGCTGTGATCGTACAACCACAAGTGATGCTGTGCGTTCAGGACGCCCAGTTGAGGTCACTACTCCAGAGATGATCGCTGAAATCCACGACATAGTGTTGAATGACCAAAGAGTAAAAGTGAGGGAGATAATCGAGATAGTAGGCGTCTCAGACGAACGTGTGCGCAATATCTTACACCAACATTTAGATATGAAGAAGCTCTCCGCTCGATGGGTGCCGCGTTTACTGACCGTTGATCAAAAACGTATGCGTGTCACTACTTTGGAGGCGAGTTTGGCGTTGTTTCAACGAGATAAAACTGAATTTTTGCGTCGTTTTATAACAGTAGACGAAACATGGACCCACCACCATACCCCAGAAACCAAAAAACAATCGAAACAGTGGATTGCTACCGGCGAACCAGCTCCGAAGAAGGCCAAAGCAGTTTTATCGGCCAATAAAGTGATTATTTTCTGTTTCCTAATTTAATAAAATGGCTTGGTGGGAAAAGATTTGGCTCCAACGAAGAGGTCATGCACGAAACCAATGCCTATTTTGAAGGGTTGCCTAAGTCGTGTTTTATGGAAGAACTTTTATGATGATACTATATTAAGCAACAATAAAGATCGATAAATTATTCGTTGTTCTCCACACTATTTATAATTTTAATTCATTCGTTACACAGCTGCATTGACATTTTTTTGAACACTTTATGCCATTTTATGCGTTATGAAATGGTTTTCGTATACAAACGAGCAACATTGTCACTGATAATGTACGAGGTGCAAGTTTTACCTAGCTGCAGCTCCTAAACTATAAATTCTACAGGAAAAAGTTTCGAATGAAATTTATAGGAAATTTTATGCTCTACAAATTCAGTTATTACCATTTTTCATTTATCATGAACCGTTAACTATATATTTAGCAAAAACCATATTGTAAAAAGTTTGAAGCGCTACAAATAAAAAACTATGCATTTTATAGAAAAAAGTTTTAAATAAAAAAAGATGGCAAATATTATTATCTACAAAAATTATCTCCACTATTTTTGTAGTACGATGCGCGATTCGTGAGATATTCAATAAAATGTGTTTTTCAAGATGGCGGCTGACGCTCACAACCCCCCCCCCCCCCCCCATGAACTTGGATTTGCAATCAGGGGACACCCCTGAACATATTCGAAAAAAAAAATAGCCGGTCCCGTACATTTCAAAAAAAAACCCTCTGGCGCTTGGACTATACGTTGAAAGATAAATAATACTAATTTAGTTAATTTTACTCCTTGTTTAATTTTACCAGACTTATCAATCCGCCGAACTTACTCCCAACATTTTTGAAACAGATAGATATCGATAACGCGGGTGGGGATCCCATCTCTACTATCGACTTTTCCATTGACATCCCTATAATACGTGATGCTTTGCTTCCCCCCCCCCGACCCCCAATCGTGCGATAGAGAGCGTTGCAACTCGCGACTGATAATAGGTACTTTTTTTGATGAAATTTCCATTTCGGGAGAAAACGGTTTCCACTGACTAAATCTTAACAAATCACTTTGATTTTGATATCGATCGTTTCAGCACGATATATTCTAGGTTTATAGGTTTCGTTTTTTTAAAAAAATTGCACTGTTTTTATAAAATAAACGGCTTAATTCGACAAAGTTTTAATCACAAAAATTAAGTTATTTGAGGTGCCTATAAGTTTGAATTTATTGCAAATTTTGAAAAAAGGAAAACCTATAAACCTAGCCTTTCATTGTGTCAATAACATATTAAAAAATCATGGAGATTGGAAAATATTTAGAAGTGGAAAAACATTTTCTCTTTTTGTATGGACGAATACGTACTATTCTTTCCTCTTAACTCATTCAAATAAGTTTGGATCTTTTTTTAATATAAATATGGACATAGACATATAGAATTATAAGCAAAAAACTTCTTCGATTCTAAGAATATCTAGACAGGTTTTTTAGAGGTATTTCATCTAAGTACTTTGATTTGTATATCTACGTACATAATAAAAAAATATATTAATATAATGAATTCTCAGGTATTACGTAATATGGATATTGCGTATTTTATTTTTTCATCATACGTATCTACTCCATATCATGGCCTCATAGTTTAATAATATTCAATGTTAACAATGAAAACAATTAAATGTTAAAAATGACAAACATCTACACGCTTACTGACATTTCATAGACTTTGACGTCGTATTTAAACTGACCGTTTCAAGTATTTTGATATTTCCCACAATTTTATTGCACTTTTTAATAATTATTTTCTTAACGAAAAAATAGACATAATGATAATAATAATAATAATGTCCATAAAAAATATATTTAAGCCTTTTTTGAATTAAGGATGATTTATATTACACCGGGCCGTGTCCGTCCGTCCCCGGCCGTGCCCCGGTCGGGGCCCGGTGAAGATATTGTTAGTATGCGTTTGTATGAACCAATCGGGCACGGACACGGCCCATTTCATAAAATGTTTGTTTTCACCGTGCGCTCGGAGACAGCTTCGCGAGGCCCGCTCGGAGTATAGTATTAGTTTTTTTAGTGGTATCATTTAATGTATATTTAGTTTCTTTTTTAAATTGTTAAAATTGTAAATAAGTAAATTAACCCGAGGTTGACTGCCTCAAGGTATAATATTTTTTCAATAATATATATTAATATATTTCTGGTAGGTATAATATATTTCTGCTTAAATATTTGTTTCAAAAAAAGAATTTCAAAAATATCTCGGGAGCGGTGCGTCGCAGACCCTCCGTGTTGGTACTCATTTAAGAGGTCTCGGGGAGAGGAATTTTTCGGTGAAGACGAAATTTCGAAATTCGCATTTTTGGACTTTTCAAAAATATCTCGGGAGCGGTGCGTCGCAGACCCCCCGTGTTTGTACTCATTTAAAAGGTCTCGGGGAGACGAATTTTTCGTTCACGAGGAAATTTCGAAATTCACATTTTCGTTGAAAAACAAAAAAAAAACATCTGTTTAAAAACAAAAAAGTTATGCGTTATTCGGAATAACACGCATACGAAGGCACGGGCACAGCTAGTATAGTAATATTAATACAAAATAGTATAATAGTATGTGGAAATGACAATGCACGGGTAAGGCCCGGTGGCGGCCCGGCGGTGGCGGCACGGTGACAAATAGCAAACCCGGCCGGGGCACGTTGAGAAAAACCCGGTGAGCGCCCGGCCCGGTGTAATATGTTTCATCCTTTAGACGATTATTCTCTATTCTTTTTGCAAAATTATATACACAAACTTATATTTCCTCGTTTATCGCTTTTTCCATTAGCGAAAACCTGCAAAACCCAAAAGGCGAATTTGCGGGTAATTATTGTCGCTTTATAAAATTTTACAATAAAATCGTCAAATCACAATCAGAAATCAAATTATATACAACGGGACTGGCAGGATCTGGGGCTATCAGGAATCACCCGATATATGTATGTAGTATTGCATATTCAAACACAAGAGCATATTAATAATAATACATATTTCCATTAAATGCAATAGTTTTATGCAATTTTCCTTAATCCAACAATTTGCATATTGAAGGTTTAAAAAAATACATATTATTTAATGATAATAAATATAAACACAGATTCTATTTAAAATAATATTATTGATCATAATAAATAAATCTATCAATGTTACATTAATATAATGACTATTATTTTAAAAAAAATACAGGATTAGACAAAAATTTGTAATACTAAATCACAAAAAAATTAACACAAAAAATAACGATGATAATCGAGTGTGAAAAATCCTATTAGAAAGAAATTCAAAGATTTTTTACTGACCTGGGGTGAACTTTACTCCGAACCACACAGACATCGGCATGATGCCATGGTGGATCACATGTAGTTTCGACACCTGATCGAACTTTTTGCGCATCACAAAAAATATCTGAAATTATAACAAAAAATATGTTTTCATTTTTTTGCTTTACAAATAAGGGTTATCAACTTGAATGGGTCGTTCCTCATGGGCAATTTCAGCGTCATCAGCATCACGCACCGAAACAATGCAGCAATCTATCGTCTATTTCACTGTGGTGCTATTAAGATACATTTCATAATTTCTGGCGGAAATAAACAACACAAGCACATGCATCCGTGTTTGTCTGTTTATAACAAAAATATTAAATATACAGAATATAGAGAGGGCATTGGGAAATTGTTTTCTATAAAATATAGATCCTAATCGCAATCAGGATGGCCGTGGCGTAGCTAAATAGTCTTGTAAAGTTGGTGATGGACTGAGCGATTTTGTACCAGGTAGTTCTAAATTTCACATTACGGATTCTTTCGTCTTGCACGAAAGAAAAAATATTTGGTATAAATCTTTGGTTTATACCAAAGATTTATACCAAATATAAGTACCAAAATTTTAGTTTTAACCAAAATATAATTTTAACCAAAATTTTAGTATATCTAAAATATACTAAAATATCGCGAAGTTTGTTAATTGGTTATAATTTGTTTTAGCTTGAAAGATATGTCATAATTTATAAAGATACGTAGAAAAAATCACGCGCAAGAGTATATGTAAGTATATGTAAATTCTGATAAAATTATTGCATAATAAAGGTTACTTAAACCAAATTTTCTATTCAATTAGTCAAAAGAAATTACCATTGTGTCAGCCTATAGCTTCACATATTTAATAGCTATTTGAGGTAAATGAAAACAAACGTTTCATCAATCACCCTACCATAAACAACACATTAATTCGCTATACGAAAGGAGATAAAAAGTTTTCAACACTTAGTAAATGCTGAAAACAATTCAAGAATACTCATTCTAGTTTGAAAGCAAGCACTGCAATATAAAGAACTAGGCGAGAACGCCTACAAAACACTACCGTAAACAACAGCACATGTGCAGTTTTGGGTTTCTTATTATGTTCTACATATATTCTAGTTTTGCTTCTAATTCATTACCTCATCAGATAGCTAGAATTTTAATTTTATGCCTGACGACAGCGCCTCTACGATCGGCATGATATGGCAGTTATGTTATTTACATTCCAATACGTATATAATACGTCTACTTGTCTGTCGCATAAGATACGACAAATAGTTCAGAAGAGATCAAAATAAATAGAAAAAAATTAAGTGGATAGTTCAACAGTTAAGAATATGGGTGAGGTTGTAAGTAAGGGCCTTTCTAAAAGGTTCTGTGTGAACGATTCTGAGGCCCCTGAATTGTTCGCGGTTTAATTCTTATTATGAGTTTGACTTTAAATAGTTGTGTAGCATATAAGTTTCGACTGTCTGGTTACAATAATTTATTGTGCCTTTTTTGGTATTCCAATAGTTTTAAAACTCAATAAACCCTAAAAGAAAATAGGTATCTAATTTAGTGTAGATATTATCTGTCCTAGAATGTTTAGAGGTTCAGAATACGCCTACAATCAATATTCAAATACCTAAATGATTGAAACAGAAATATTAAATTTTATGAAATATTAACTTGACCTCAGTTTTGCATTTTATGATATTAGCTACAAGATATCATAAAATGCAAATCTTCATGTGTTTGTAATTATAATGTATTGTGAAACGTTATAAAAAAATCTTTAATAAGAAGTTGTTATTTTCGTTGGTGAATCAAAATTATCTGTGATAACATAAAGAAACAATATAATTTCTTATTTTATTAACTACACAATCAAAATTCTGCTGTTGCCTAATTTGAAATTATGGATTATATTTCAGAATAATTTCAAAATTTTATGTTGTAATAGCATTTAAGATTCTTTACGTTCAGGGCTAATATTGGACCATGCAATTTATTGATTTCCAATATACTCTTTATTAGACGACTTGATAACAAAACTTATTTTCTCTAATCTAAGTACTACAATAAAAATAGTCACTGTCCGCCTCTGTCTGTTTCTAATTTCTTTTAAACCACCCAACAAATTTTTATACGGATCTTTAGTTTAGTACTCATCATTTACAATACACGCTTTCGCTTCCAAATAAGTTTTTAAACGATAATTACTAAATAATTAACACCTAGACTTTGTTTTGTTTAAAAAAACTAAGCAACCAGACTTATCGACAGATTCATAGTCAATTTCTTATACTATAAGTATGTAGTTAATAGTCCCGGACTTGACTGCAGGCCTGTGGGAAAGTTCGCGTATGGTGATTTTTTTTTTTTCAGGAAAGCTTAATAGTAATCTCAGTGAATATTTTAGATTTTTCATTTTCCAGTCATTGACATCAATTTTTGTATGAAAAAAAAATCTCTTCAAAAACCTATCGAGTGGGGTATCAAATTAAAGGGCTTCATGAGCTGATTCCAACATTACATTTCAGCCAGTTGTTTCGTAAAAAATAAAAAATAAAAACATATTCAAAACACACCAAGTTTCGGGTCTTCCTGACAGGAAACTGCTGAATTCTTAAAATATTAATGCTTACTATTTTTTTTATCTTAAATTAAATTAACGACACGTGCAGATGGTTTATTTGGCCGATGGTTAAGATTACATCATGTGGTCAGAGGTCTCTACGCGCATAGTTTTGCTTTTTTGCGGTAAGTATAAAATGGTGGATATTGCCATGTTGCCAAATGAATCGGTACTATCTTGCTCCTTATAAATAATTTTTTCCCACAAGACTGCAGCCAGGTCCTGGATTATAAATATACCAAAACATTTTCAAAGTGCAATTCGTTCAAAGAAATTAATCGCATAACGATTTCAATCTTTCAGAAATTATCTAATCTTCAGACTACTGAACCGTTTCCTAAAAATATTTTATTAATAGATTATAACCCCTATTGGATAACTAGTCACCCGTCCCCGGCTTCGCACGGATGCAGTTTTCTCCTGCATACAAAAAACTTCCTCCTCCTAAATCGTATCAAAGTCCATCGGTGGCTCTAGCATGAGTTTACGATACTACACTCGCTAGCGAAAATGTTTTTTTTAAAAAAAAAAACATTTTCGTCGGCGTTTTACTTTGAGCAATTCCTTAAATATTTTTATAACTGAAATATTTAGTTTAGTATATATATGTTATTGATTTAAGTATACCCTGAAAATATAGTATACTAGCGACCCGCCCCCGGCTTCGCCCGGCGTGCAATTTTTATATACCCTAAAACATTCCCCGTTTATCCCTCTTTCCATTAGCGAAAACCGAATTAAAATCGGTCTACTCGTTCACGCGTGATGCTGTGACCAAGGGAAATAGGGATTCATTTTTATATATAGATACTTTTAACCGATAATAAGATAAGCAATAGCATAAGATAATGAATGTTTATTTGAAAACATATAACGATGAATCGACACGTGTAAACAAACAGTATAAATGTCCAATAATTTGATGCACATAGTCAGCTGAGCAGCTGTACTTACTCGTTTACGAACAAGCCATAGAACTTCCTAGAAACGTCTTGTTGAGATGAATTAAACTAGTCATGAATCAACTCGAAGTGGACAAACAGACGTGTCCAGTTAGATAGTTGTATGTAAATATAATAGGACGTGACCATGTCGCTTGCGGAAATAAACAAAGCGACTAAGATTATGCGAGCCTTGAGATTTACAAGAGCAATGCGTTAATCTGCACCATAAAAATATGGTACAATTATTTCTAAGTGCGTTAGTGTTGTATGTAGATTACATTTACGACTCTGTCGCTCAAATGTTCAAGGAGATAATGTATATATATAAATAATAGAGTCGTTGTACCTTTTATGTAACTTTTTAGTGATGAAAGCGTAACAACAATTACAGTTAAAACTTTATAACAGTTCATGTCGTATACCATATAAATAAATTTACAGTAAAAAACAATTCTAATTGCTTGACATAGAACATAGCATGTCTATGCTAGACATAGACATGAACATAAAACTTTGACATATATTATTATTTATTATTACTAAAGCTCTTTATTTGTACATATAGAAAAAGAATTAAAAAAAATTCATATTTCAAGTTCTAAAACTGTCACTGTCGAGTGTAATAAACTTCTCTAAGGTACCTAAGAGCTCTCGGTTCTAGAACGTGTAACCAGTAAACCATCAGTAAACACATTATGGAATTTGGCTCGAGTCTCTCATATCTATTTTATCCTTGACTACTAATTTATGTTTTATGTGACAGTGTTTCATAAACATAAAGCTAAACTTACCGTGTCGAAGAACTCCGTGAACTTCGAAAAATAATACCACCAACATCCGCTTGCCGTCTGCAAATAATAACAATTTACATTTATTATTATAGAATAAATATTATAAAAATAATAATTTAATTTAATTAAAATTATACTGATCCAGTAAATGTATCTCAGAAACTTGAAATTTATATAAACTGTTGAAATATCCCAATATATGATTCTAAAACAAAAATCTTTCTATGAAATTTTAAATGAGACCTCAGAAATAAAGACCCAATAGAAGTAGTAAATGTGATGCCTCATTCACTATAAAGTATTGGTAAAAAATATTTCGTAAATAATATTTATAAAAATTAACTACTTATACCTACTAAACATCGATGCTACTCAAGTATTCCATGCTACTTTTTTGCAAGTCTAAAGAATATTTCGTAAGTCAGAACGTCACAAGAACATAGTCAGAACATAGTTTAAATAAAATTATTCGACAAGCCTCGTGTACGTAATGTTTTATTTTATATAAGGTAATCCACAATTACTCCTCTCCGCTCCCTAGAAATGAGCGAGCTCATTTTATTCTTTTTGCTCACTTAACCCTACTCAGAGTCCTTACGAACAAAACCGTTTTAGAAAATGAAGCCTGTTCGCTGAAGATGTCCCTAGTTGTCGTATAGTGGCTAACGCATGGCAGATATTATAATATTTATTGAACAAAAATATAGTTATGTATATCAACTACTTGCGTCAGACTGTCGAGCGGTCATCATCCTATTGCAGAATCGTCTTCCTATTACGCTGCCTTACTTCAGGGTGTATATTGTTCCGTCTATAGTTTTTGTCGGTCTGAGATTAAATGTTGGTATGTGTTTATACTTACGAATTGAACATAGTTATGGACTCCGTTTAACTCGTAAACTGCATAGGTATATTAATTTTCCACCCCTTGCAATGGAAACCCCCCTTTAATGGGGTTAGAGATAAGGGATTAAGAAAGGATAGGGAAATGAATTCTGGCATACACACTCACCGAAACACAATGCTTTTACATATACAGTAGGTAGGTTTGTATGATGTTATTTCACGCTGGTGTTCTGTGAGTATGTAGGTACTTCCTGACAATTTAATACGCTCTATGTTTCTGACTACTTTTAAAAAAGAAAACTACTCTAATGAAAGTTATTAAATGTATTGACAATTTGAACATCGTTATTTAATTCCACTTTTAGGATGATCTTTAGAATGGGGCGACTCTAATTATTAGATTGGAGTATAATATTAATTCATAGCCCTTCAATTAACTTTATATTATGTACCATAAAAAAAATTGTTATTGTAGTGTATAAACAAGTTTAGAGTTGAACTATATAATTATTATACAGTGGAATCCGTTTATAATGACATCGAAGGCACTTAACAAACACGTCATAAATGAGCGGACGTCATACACCTTTTTTAGGTTCTATTGAAAAATACTTATTTTAATAGAAACATAGCATATTAATCAAAATAAAAATTGCACGTAATAAATGTATGGATGTATTTTTTTTTTTTCATTTTTTAATTAAGAAATCTGTAATTTTTGTCTGCTTTTGTCAAATTATCATTTTCAATATTGCTATGAACAAATCGAGATAATAATTCTGCAGCCTTTAATGCCTCTTCTACGTCAGGCAATAGTTCTTCCTCGACTTCCTATTCCCCATCACTTTCGTTATGTTAGGCAATCGGAATGTGACTTCATTTTCGCAAAATGAAAAAAAATACATAAGTGAGTCAACTGAATGATTTGACCGACCTACATACATACCTATACATTTCAAGTCTATTACTCACTGATATTCAAAACAAAAACGAGCCACGTGCCGATCGGTCATTAACCGGACATAATTTATTAAAAATGGGTCATAATAAGCGAAATGTCACTGTAAGCGACGTCATTAAAAAATGCACTCAAGACACATTTTCTGTTAAACTGCAAACGACTTTATTTGTTTAATTTTTATATGTAGGTTTATCTTATATTATATTATATGTTATATTATGTTATATTATATTTATTAATCTATCATATTAATTTGTGTTATTAATATTTGTTTATATTCAATTTATGTACTAGTAATTATTTATTAGAATGTAAGTTTATGATGAACACTTTTACCACCCACATTGTTTTATTTTTCATATAACTTTCCTTACCATAAGGCCCGATAAGACCGCCTTTTGTGCTCTTGCTTGTGTTTACTTATTCTTTTCTATATGTTTATAGTACAAACAAAGAGTTAATAGTTCGTTGTGTAATTACATCATAATAAGCGGATGGTCAATATAGGCGGAGTCATTATAAACGTATATATATAAACGTATATATATGTATATAGTTTAGAAATGTAAACGCACTGGAGAGAACATCCAAAAATAAATTTTCTTTTCGAGATATAAATAGTCTTCACGTAAGGGTATAAAATAAAAACAAACTCACTGGTTGAACGGTAAAATGCAGATTTATAAAGCAAAAGATATGTAAATGAAGCTTACTGACGTCATTCGGTGTTTATAATAAGAAAATTTTACGCACACTGAATTGTTCCAGATCAATACTTGATTGGTAGGAAAAATATATTATTTACATATTAAAAAAAAACAGTTACGAACTTGCGCGACTAGTTAACACACTAGTCTGGTCGAATCGGATGCTAGTTTCTAGAAAAATAAACGTTATCATCGTGATTATTTAACTTTTTGTCAAAACAAAGGCTTTATTTTTTTTTAAATGGTTTTTTTTATTGTCGTGCCGTTTGAATCATAAAATAATGGAGTTTCTATGTAGCTACTTTAATTAGAAATAATGTTTATTTAAAAAACCTACCACTCTTACTAATACGATTTAATTTGTACTAAAATATGTTTGTAGACAAGTTAATTCATAATTCTTTGCATTTTTAATTATTTTTTTTAAATTTAATTCAAAAAATATATTCCACTTACTGTTACTTATAAAAAACTAAATAATAAAAGACAATTATTTATAAAAACGTAATATGTTTTATTTATAATAATAATAATGTTATAAAACGTACCTACTGTTTAATAAAAATTGATATTATTAAAATTTTAAATATATATTTTTTATGTTAAGATCGGTAGGCAGGCTGACGGTCCACTTAATGATAGTTGGCTACCGTTGCCTATAACATAAGCAACGCCAAAGCTGCTGCAAGCGCGCTGCCGACTACAGTAGGATTAAAGATAAGGGATTGGGAGGGGATAGGTTAATGGGCTCTGGCATTCCTTACTCACTCACCGAAACACAACAGCACACGTGCTGTTATTTCACGACGGACTGCCGAAATGACTGCGAAACGCAGTGTGCCCCCCCGCAGTGAGCTACTTTCCAGCTCCAGACCAGAACCAAATTTGAGAACTTTATTTTTCAAGTTGACCTGCCGGGAATCGAACCCGGGAACCCTAGAACAGAGCGTTAAGGCAAGCACCCTAACCACTCATCCAACGGGCTCGTCATATTTATATTTTTAAATTTATTTTCGATTAGATATAACATAATTTATAAAATACAAAAAATACTGGCTTATTAAAATGATAAATATCTACACAGAAATAAAATAATACAAATAAACTTTTTTTTATATAAAAAAATGCAAAAATGGCCAATGTCAAAAATGTGACGTTTCTTTAAACATTATTTATTTGAGTATTTCTCCTTATCAATATTGCTAAATGTATTTGACAATAAATTTCAAGAACCGGTAACATTGTTTCTCCAGAGATGGACAGACAACATGCCTCAAAGGTTTAAAATTGGTTCATGCAAACTTCCTTGCTTTGTCGAATGCAAAGCAAAAGGTCAATGAAAAATGCGGGCGTCGCACTCATATTCATGGGGAGGCGTGGACGAACAAGGCTATACCAGTATATTGTAATGATCCTAGGTTCTTACCCGCATCGCGTGAGGTGACCTTGAATAGTCGACGGGCTGGCATCGAAAGCTGTGCGTCGTGAACCATCCAGATGCCACCGCCTGAACAAAAATAAAAAACACGGTTTGGTTGCACTGCTATATGTCAAACGAGTTTATAATCATACATCTATACATAATATAATACAATAGTAAACGTGCCGTGTCTGATTTTTTCAAAAAAAAAAAAGAATTTGAACACGTTGCACTTATATTATCGAAGTCAAAAAAATTGTTTTTAAAATTTTTGTCTGTTTGTCTGTGCGTTTGTTTACGCTAATCTCTGAAACAACTTAATCGATTTGAATACAATTTTTACTGATGTATTGTAGCAAGCTTCTCGTAACATTTAGTGTTTGTTTCATTCCAATCGGTTTACAAACAAAAAAGTTACGCGCTATATCGAATACCAGGCGTACGAAGTTGCGGGCTCAGGTAGTACGATAATAAAAACGTTGTTTGTCTGTGTGTTGGTGAACGCTAATCTCAATTCAGTTTTCACTGTAGAGCAAGCTTTCACTGATATTAAGTGTTTGTTTCATTCCAATCGATTCACAAACAAAAAAGTTATGCGCTATTCAAAATACCACGAGTACGAAGTTGCGTGCTCAGCTATTAAAATAATAAATTTATTTGTCAGTGTGTTTCTGTGTTTGTGAACGCTAATCTCAATGCAGTTTTCACTTATGTATAGTTAGAAAGCTTCCCGTAACATCTAGTGTTTGTTTCATTCCAATCGGTTTACAAACAAAAAAATTACGCGCTATACCGAATACCACGCGTACAAGTAGCGGGCACATCTAGTACGAAAATTAACTCGCTCTTCCCTCGGCTTCGTTTCTTGTATTCGATTAGTGATTATTTATTTAATTCTGCCTAGAAACAAAGTTAATATATCTTTTTATATTTCTGTATTAAAAATATATGAATATCCTATAGGTACTAATATTGAAACTAACTTTTGGCCACGACTTCACCCGCGCCCTCTTCTTAAACGTTGAAAGATTTATTCATTGTCTGTTGACATATCTAATATATTTTTACCAGGCGTTGATTTTTTATTTTTATCACAAGAGGATCCCTCGGGAACAGCAGTTTTTTCTGAATGAATGGTATGTCATTGTTTGTATCCCTGGCAACGTGTATGCAAAATCTCTGGCGATCGATAAAGTACTTTCGGAGATTTGCGATTTTGAATGATTTTTTTTTAATGTTAAAATCGGCAGACAGATTGACGGTCCACTTGATGGTATGTGGCTACCGTCGCCTATAACACAAGCAACGCCACAGGTACTGCAAGTGCGCTACCGACTACAGTAGGATTAAGGATAAAGGATTAGGAGGGGATAGGGAAATGGGCTCTGGCATCCCTTACTCACTCACCGAAACACAACAGCACACGTGGTGTTATTTCACGGTGGTCTTCTGTAAGGGGGTGGTTACTGCCGCCAGACGGGCTGCCCAAATGACTGCGAAACGCAGTGTGCCCTGCCGCTACTTTTCAGATCCAGACCAGAGCCAAATTTGAAAAGTTTATTTTTCAAAGCGACCCTGCCGGGAATTAAACCCGCGAGCCCTAGAACAGAGCGTTAAGGCAAGCACTCTACCCAATCATCTAACGGGCTCGTCAATTATTATGATGAACATTAGATTTTAGTATAAAACAGAAAAATTACTTACCTCAGAAAAAAGCCAACAGCTGAATATTACTTGAAAGAGATTGTAAACTATTAGTACATTTTTCAGCTCATAAGGTTTTCTATTTTGCATTAGTTTCGGACCAAGTATCTGAAAAAAAAAACATGCTTTTTATACATTGTTTAAGGCATAATTAGAGAATGTATAATGCATGCATAATAATCTCAACAATTATGCGTGTATTGTACACCTTCTGGTGTCTATTTACAAATGTAAATAAATTAGCTATTATTCATTAAAAATCCAAGTTTAAAATGAACCCAGTTTAACAACAAGCAAAATATTTTATCGTTTATTCTAAACTAGAATGACGCGTCTCGGCTTCGCCCGGGAGCAATTGGAGGCTATATACCCTATGTCCATGTGGAATAATGTACCTTTCAAATTTAATTTAATTTAATTAATTTTTGTGTTTAATTAATTTTTTAATTTAATGAATATTTGAATTTTTCAAATAGGTCCAGTGGTTACCCTCCACATATAAATGATGGATGATTAATCGTCAAATTAAGATTTTCTACTATTAATTAAGAAAATTACTACACTTTTTCAATGTTCATTATTGTTTTAAATTTCTTCAGAGAATGTAAATTAAGTAAGTCGTCATTTCTAATATTATCAACTTACTAAAGTTTATAACTTTATACGGAAAAACATTAGATATTACATTTAATAACGAATTAAGACTATTCCCTTTGTAATTAAAACAATTGTTAATTATACTTCAAATTACTAATAAACAGACGGTGTTTTATTTGGGGTGAGAAGTTAACTATCAATTAAAAGAAACTGCGATAATTAAAAATGTACTCAGCACTAAAAAAATATGTGAGTTAAGTGTTTGGGTGAAAGGTCAATACGCGAAATCATTGCCAGTTATTAGGAGCAGGATATAAATATGACCAGGAGTAACCAGAAAAAATTTCTAACAAATCAAAATTTGAGTACCTACCTCAGGGGCAATTTTGATACAAGTTTCTAGAGGATATGAAATATAAATGTGTATAAATGTGTTTTAGACAATATTTAGGAAAAACCTTTCAATTTTAAATCTGTTTCGTTATCTACGAGAAGCTATAAAATTTTGTTGTGCAACAAATTGCACCTTAATTCATAAGTTAGGTTGTGCTCATTTTGGTAAAAATTGTGTTCGGTCTGGTGTTAGTCCTTCTCTTAATAAGGTAAGATAATTGTTTGCGCAAAACTCATATTGTACGCTTAAGTAATCAAACATGAGTTCACACTTGAATTCGCGAATGATAAGGATACTCTCGGAATTTCTGGCTTTTAATTAACACATAAAATTGTTTATCTGTTAACTAAATTTAGGTAGCAACTAAGAATAATATAAAATTACATGTAGGTGTCATTTGGACGACCTTATAAAACTTACATAATATTCGTACAAGTACAAACTTACAAACAACTTAAACTTACAACTACTTACAAGAGAAAAATCCACAAAATACGCAACTTTTCAATTACTTAACAAAGTTATAGAAAATATCAACAATAAAACCCCTGTAACAGCGATATTCTTTGATATGTCAAAGGCTTTTGAGTGTGTTTCACATCAGCTCTTGCTACAAAAATGTGACAGGTACGGGATACGAGGAAAGCCTCCTAATTGGCTCAGAAATTACATATCTCACTGAACACAATATGTGCAGCTGACTAACCACAACAGTAGAAACATGAAAAAAAAAGTACAAATCTACAGTAAAGACCATCAAATGCGAAGTTCCGCAAGGGAGCATACTTGGCCCACTGCTCTTTATTATATATACTTATTAATGATTTACCTTTGAATACAAACTTACCACTGCATCCTCTATGCAGACGACGTATCAATAGTACCTAATACCATGTACTGATATTACAAACATACAACACTGATATTAATGACGGAATTATAAATATAACCGATTGGCTTAAAAGCAACAATTTGAAAGTAAATACGACAAAGACTAATTATTTACAATTTGGTAATAGAGGAGCAAAAACCTATAATTTACAGATTGAACACAATGGTAATAAAATAGAAAAAAATTCAGAGACAAAATTCTTAGGTTTACCTATCGGCAAGCACTGCACTTGGAAATACCACTTAGCGCAACTTATGTACGAAATAAATCTATTCATTCATATACGCATTATGGAGACATAATAAAATCAATAACAGGGAAACTGCCCTCAAAGGCATTATATTATGGGGTAACTCAGTTGAAGTTGAAAGGGCATTCATTACGCAAAAACTATGGATCAGGGCAATATGTGACGTACCAGCGACAACCAGCTGTAAACCACTCTTTCAAAAATTGAAGATTGTACCTTTTTAGATTTATAGATTTATCCATTATTGTACAAAGTTTTTTTTACTTACTTTTACTATGAAGACGTATGTGAGACATATAGCCATTGTAGGAAACGGTGATGACATCATTGGCCAATCTTTGACCCTCTGATCGCTTTTGTTGTCCATCAAGTCGTGGTAACCCGCTACCAACCTTTGTAACACCTCCATTTTCACTGTAACAAAAGAAATTATATTAAATATAACACTTTGTATTTTATTATTCTCTTTTTCTTTCTTTGCTTTTAAATTTATAACATATATAAATATATCACTGTTTACTAGCAGCGTAAATAAAAAAAGAAAAAAAAAACACGACATTGAAATGCTCACATCCGACCAGAAATAAATGAATTTCCCAGATATTTTTCCTCGGACTATTACTCCACCTAATACACAAACGGTTTACTTCTTTTATGACAGCTATTTGATAACATCCAAATAAATCAAAGGAGATTTCAAAGAGAAGTTTATATACACATAGAAAATAAACTACTATAAGTAGTATCTCTCAAGACAGACGCAAATCGCGATATTTTATTTTACTGAGCGGTTATCATAGCAATAGTAATTTAAGTATTTAAATTTTATATCTACAGCTAGACAGTCTAAATGAGTCCTCGCCCGCGCTGTACAGATAAACGATCTATTTATAAACTTACTGGTTAGACTGAATCATATTGAAACTTAGAGCTTGTCATGCAACCAATTACTCAAAAAATTTGATACACGCGTTTAATACGTACAGTTTAAGTTAAAATGGATACACAAATTACATTCTAGAATTTACGGCAAAAACGAAAGCCGACTTCCATATTGAAGTGAACTGTTTGACTGCATTTGACTTTATGAGGTTTACCTTCGAAAGCCAAGTTTAGCGAATGTCACGGTGAACGGGATGCAACTATCAATGTGCACATTGCATTTTTGATACAGCGCATACCGCGTGCATTCAATCAATCACTCTTCCAACAACCCCTTATTACTCCACTGACATAATTAATTTACTCTGTGTGTTTAAGGAAGAAGGCGATGTTTTTATACGAATAAACAATTTTGTATATTTATACTTATTACCTTTAAAATTTATTTGTATATTTAAGAAAATTTATTTGTATATATTAAGACTGAAAATCATGCTATTTTCAGTTACCGTTACTGAAAAAATATAACATTGTTTCCATAAGATTTAAGTTTATTATTGTAACTACAGCCAAAATTTTAAGGTCAATTTTTTTTCACAATTTATTTTTAATTTTCGACGTATTATGTCTCATTTCGAGCTCTTTCTATATATTTTCTTATAAGCATGCACTGACCTATTTATTGCATTCTTGTAAATTTATTGACCGTCATTTTGTTTAAATTAAAAGATAAAAAAGATGCTTCAGTAATCTCATACTGATCTTCTTTAAAAAGACGCCCTTTTAAAGAAGATCGGTATGAGATTACTGAAGCACGCGTGCTAATGTATTTCGATGGGTTATGGGATTGTTAGATTATCCTTTATCCCACAGGTTGGTAGCCCCCTAATGTCGCTAATGTTGTTTATTGTGTTCCTAGTCAATGAAAATCGTCATTTGTCTTTATCTTATAAGATTGACATAAGATTGAAACATTGGTAAGGACCTACTAATAAAAGGATTACATTGGAATTTTATTATTCGATTTTTACAAGAAAGATCTCGAAAAATCTTAATGTTATTTGTTCTAGTGATTTGCATAAAAAACGTGATGGTAAAATGATTAAAGGCATGCAGAAACTATGCATAATACGACCTCAGCAACACAGGTATACTTAAATGGTGTTAAGGTACACCTGGTAGTTACGCAACGCGAATGAATTAATCGCGTGGGACTTGATCCTTGTGTCCTTGTGTATAATAATTCGCTTGACCGAGTTCCTTAAAACATCTAGGCTTGCCTATCATTCATTAAAAGCAACAAAATAAATCTAATATCTACGCGAGGACTGGGTTTGTAATCTGACCCCTTATAATAATTGACAATATTGTCCTTATGGATACAACTATACACAGTCATATAGTAGTGAGACTAATAAATTACTGCGACAATGAAATTTCCAGACTAATAAAATAATAATAAGGGCCAACCAAATAAACTTTATAAGTTGAAATTTTACTTTGGAAATAAAAACATTGGATCCCTTTTTCTAATTTATAATTTTGTAATAATAATTGTCTTATAGCGAAGAGCCTCGAGCAACACCTGCAGAGGCTCTCACTAGATGGCTGGGTCAAGGGGCAGATACAGAAGGCGGTACTTCTTGACACGGCACGAATAGTCAGGAGGTTCCTCACTCTGCAGCCTTAACCACTGGTAGCTTGGGCCTTGCCCACTATTAGCGGATATCTAATTTTAAGTTTTTTATAATATTTATATCGTAAAAAATTTAGAATTAAGTATAAATATAAATAAATGTAGGTACATAACAAAATAAAATAAACCAAATAAATGCAAAAGTGAGTCGCTTTCACGCCTTAACTACTCAACCAGTCATCGTGAAATTGAACACATTGTGAGGAATACAAAAAAGGACGCAGGCTTGTTATTATTTATTGTTATGACGCAGGGTACCTTTAAAACCAGAAAGAAATTACTTTGCCCGAGGGATCATCTAAAAAATATAAAAAAATTCAACGCCTCGGGTTGAATAAATAATATATAAATGAGCAATAAAGATTGAATAAATAATTGCTCATACAATTTTGTTAAGCGTTTATTTTATTTATTTATTAATGCACGGACAAAGTCGCGGGCAAAAGCTAGTTGTCAATAAAAAAAAATTGGGAAAAGCCATTCTTTTTCTTTTTTTTAAATCTTCTTACTTTCCTTTTTACCATGTAATTTTTGGTCATAAACTTCTTCATTTAATGGCCTATTTCTAACATATAATAACAATAAAATTATAATAAGTAGATTTATGTCTGACGAAACACCAAATAAATTGTATTTCCCATAAATAACGTACAACTATGTGACATGCTAAACTGCATACGATAAGCAATGAATAAATTGTTGATTTGCGATTTTTCTCGAACATTGCAACTAACTGTCGACCTTATTAACCAATGGAAAAAAATAAACAAGAATTGCCAATAAACTTTTGTTTACGAGGCAAATTTTATTTTCTTTGCGTAAACCAAATAAAACATTGTGCTATATTTAGTTTGTGTTAACTTCTACATAAACGGAAAAATACTAAGACAATCAAGCCCAATTTATAACGTAATCAGAGTATACACCACGCATTTAAATAACTTTAAACCGACAAAAATTTCCGTGTTTACTCTAAATATTATAAATATTTAAGATTTGGAAACTATAGAATACTAAATTACAAATTAAGAAATGTTTAAAGTACCTACTTTGTTTGTTAATTTATTTACGCAAATAACAACGGAATTAATTTCTTGTTTTGTAGCAATGCTGGTTGTTATTTTACGATGAAAATGTCATATTATAATAATATAATACTTATAATAATAAAATATATGAAGATCTGATGCTAGGTGGATACAAAAAAGGGAAATTAAGTGTATCTACCCTGACCCATTTTTACACACTTTCTCTATAGTAGATTATAATGAGCGTCGATGGCGCGGTGGGAAAGACGCGGCCTATCATGTCGAGAGGTCCGAATTCGATCCCCGGCCCATGTACCAATGGGTTTTTTGTTAAAACTTAAGTGCATTTACTGACTGCTCTCAGAATAAATTCTAAGGCGCATGTCCAAAAACCCGCACTGAGCCATCGTGGTGGATCATATATCGTCCTCGTTGAGAGGGTAAGCCTGAGTCCCTGCAGTGTTATAGTAGGCTGTTAATGAAATTATAATGAAAATACAATCAATCCTAATATTATAAATGCGGAAATGGGTTTATTTGTTTGCTTCTTACTCTTTTACTTACGCCTAAACTACTCAATCGATCATCGTGAAGTTTCAGGGGTAAAGAAAAAGGAAATTGGGTACTATAAAGAAAAAGTATTCACCAAGAAAAAAAGAACAGAACGAAGTTGCGACTAAAAGCTAGTGAAAATATAAAACATGAAATTGTTTTAAAGAAAATAAATTATATTCTGAAGGAGGAAGCGGGCGAACGCATTTGATGGACAGCCGCTTCATAAAGAATGCTATTTGCAGGCAATTCGTATGATTCGTATCGTACGTATATTGCAAGGTTTTTGTTAATATTATTTTAATGTACTGATTTAATTTTATGATTAAATAAATCGTATACTATTGTTGGTACATCAATACAAAAAGATTGGTTATTTTGGAAAGGTTCTTCTTCCAAAATACTTATGATTTTAATATAAGCCGATCTTTTTGAGAGTTTAGTAGGCAAATTTTATAGCACATTAAAAAAGTAGAAAACCCGTCCTAATGACAGTAACCACCTTCTTATAGAAAAATATCGTGTTTCGGTGCTTGAACAAGGGATAAGAAAGCCTATCACCTAGCTTAGTTTTGTTCCTACATTTTTATTTAATACTAGCTAAGCCCGCAACTTCGTACACGTGGTATTCAGTATAGCGCGTAACTTGTTTGTTTATGAACTGATTGGAATGAAACAAATACTAAATGTTACGGGAAGCTTGCTACAATATAATAGTGTAAAGCGCTTTCAAATCGGTTAAGCCGTTCAGAGATTAGCGTGCACAAACGCACAAACAGACAAAAATTCTAAAAACTATTTTTTTTGACCTCGGTAACAACGTACTCGGTAATGTGTACAATTTTTTTTTTATATTTAATGCACAGACACGGCTAGTTTACGATTTTATTAAATGTATAGACATAAATTGACCTCAACGTCCACCTGTATGATACCCTTCGGTATAATACAGGTGGACGTTAGTCCACCTGTATAAAAAATGCACACAAAAGTCTGTGTTCCACATCATTTAAATATAATCAATGATTAAAAAAGAAAGAATAAGTGTGCGATGAATTTTCCATGATTATATTAACTTCAATTTTAGGTTAAGGTTAATGTATACTTACTAGAAATAGTAAAATAAGTCTTATTAATCACACAATAAAGTTTCAGTTTTATTTTTAATCTAATAACTATAAGGAAGAGGAAGCTTGTTACAGAATACTGCAGTTGTGTCACTGGCCGAGTGACCATGAATAGAACGCTAACTGTTGATTCAATGACTGATGACTGTTATGATTGAGAAAAATTATCATTTTACTTGAATGGTGTGAATTTATGTATTTATAATAGACAGGCAGACAGACGATCACTATCAAGTGATGGTAGACTGCCTATAACAGAAATATAACGGAACTACGGGGGTAGCACGATAAAGATACGGGAATGGACTATTGTCATCTCTTACCCATGAACCAAAATAAAACAGAGCTATTATTTCACGGTGGTCTACGCAGTTCATGACGTTTCATATCGATTGTCTATTCCATTACTATTCCACCATATTATCTTGTACTTAATATTTCCGTTTAGTTCTACTTTGGAAGAATATTAAAAGAACTACATGGAAAATATCCTTTGATCGTATATTGTTTGCTATGTGGTGCAAATATTTTATGTATTTATGACTATGACTAAATAACATATTTCTCATTCTTTTGTTTATTATATTATGTCTTGTATGTTATATCTTTTATGTTATTTATGAAATTGAAATTGTAAATGCATCTGTTTTGGTATATACACTTGCATTCTAGGATATTTTTGTGAATCATGTTTTTCCTTATATTATTGTTTGTTAACAATAATCGTGCTTATATTTTTGTTATAAAACACAACTTAGGTGTACGCTAGAAACTTAATTGAGTTTATAGTACAACTAAACTCTGTACCACCAATTGTATTTTGTGTTCGTGTGTAAATAAAAAAAAATAAAAAAACAATTTTTCCTGCATTCCTTTTTTCAGTATGCCCTGGCCCTGGAACGTATAAATTTTTACCAAATATTTAAAATGTCCAATTTAATGCCAATTTTCAAAATTCAATTATCAAATCATTAATATATCGATCATCTTTCACCTTACAGTGATATTACTAGATTAACTTTTTATTTTAATGACAGATTTCTGTTTCAATGATAGATTTTTACTTTTTCTAACACATCGGCAAAAATTTTAATCCCAAAAATAAAATCAGATAATGGAAATTGCGATAAATAGCCTTAAATTTCGCTTAACTTCTGAAAAACTTTAAGAAAAGTTCAATTCATTATTTAGCGTCCATTTATTTAATTCTGTTCTCAATATTTCTGCTCGTATTCCACTAAAATGTTATCGTGTAAATGACCCTTATACCAAGCCTTATACCAGTTTAGTGACATTGTATCCGGCGAACGTAGGGCATTATGCTCTCGCTAACGAGTTATTCAACATACGAGTATGTAGTTCTGGAACAGTAGAGAACTAGCCTAGTGGCTAATATAGGCGTTTCTATTTATACCCCTTATTAAAAAAAATCGCTTCGTAATCCGTTTGTGTAATTCAAAGAAGTAACTAAGCGGGCGAAATCGATCAACATTAGAAGTCTTTCTTTTATACTACTTAGAGATTAATGCTTAGTATAAAAGAGTATAAAATAAAAATTATAATAGTTATTAGTAATATTTATAAGACTAAATTATATTCGTAACAATAAAAACCTACTCTATGTAAATTTATTATTTTTTAAATTATTCTTTCTGCGTTTTTGGCTCATCTATAAAAATTCTTAGTACCTAACTAGACTCTAACATGGTTAAAAGTCCCTCCGCTTATTCCTGATGATTTATGGAAATTAATAAAAGATCGACCATGTAGCCGAATTGATCAATTATATCACTATATATTTTTGAGTGCGAATAAACGAGGCTTCTTAATAGTTTAAGGATATCATTCAACACTTTACGCTTGAATAAAATACTCACTTTTCGTCACTTTCGGGAGGAACTAATTATATAACTGCAAGGTTTTCGACTGATTCTACTTAGGCTGAATAGGTATTTTCATTTGCCATTTAGCTGTACGAATGACTAATTAGATTTTAAAAACTATGTAGGGATTAGAAAACATTATATATATTTTCCAATTTACTTCAAACCTTCATCAAGTGAATGTTGAAGTTATTCAGAAGTTCTTCTTCTTCTTTTTGCGGTGCCTCTCCAACTAATGAAGGTTGGCATCAACCAGAAATTATTACTTTTCAGAATTCAACCACTTAAATTAGATTACTGACAGATCAGTGATATACCTACATAGGTATGTACCCAGTGAAGTTAGTGCTACTTAAATTAAAATGAATATATATAGTAATTTAGGTTAAATTCAAATTACTCCTTAGTCTTACGACCAGATTATTTATTTATAACTTTATACGGATAAAACTACTTTTCCAGATAGAGCTTTAGTTAATATAAAAAACTTAGATATATAGATTATAGGTCGATTATGGAGCAGGAGTGATTTTAATAAAACACGAACACCAAAATATGGAGGTTCTATGCTTTATGAAGATATCATACGAGCGCCGCGTATGCCTATTGTTCGTGAGTTTATTGCGTATCGCCAAGCGGGTATCGCATACACACGACGTCGTTGAGACTACGGTCGCTCGGCCGGCCCTGAGCGTGGGCCTCGGCGATATCATCCCGCGCTATAATTCTATAGGAGACCATGACATTACTCATTAATTACCCATCAATTTCACAAGTACACGGCACGTCAATATTTGCATAATTTAATCCAGTTATACTCTACTGTTCGTTAGTTACGCTTCTAAAAATCTATTGCTACTCGTTAATTTTTTTCATGAATTATCATTTTATAATTAATATAATAACAATTGATTTCTTATTTTGCCTGCGACATCGACAGCGTGTTTATATAGGTAATGCAGTACACATTAGTAACAGTACGATAGTATAGTATCGAAATGATTATGATTGATTATGATTAATAACTAATACTTAATAAATAAAAAAACTAAACTCTTTTGTCTTTGTCTCTTTATACCTATATAGATAGATACTTAGATTTTTAGGTAACAGAGACGATATTCCAATTTGACGAGCCCGATGGGTGAGTGGTTAGGGTGCTTGCCTTAACGCTCTGATCTAGGGTTCCGGGGTTCAATTCCCGGCAGGGTCAACTTTGAAAAATAAACTTTTCAAATTTGGCTCTGGTCTGAATTTGGAAAGTAGTGGTAGGGCACACTGTGTTTTCGCAGTCATTTCGGCAGCCCGTCTGGCGGCAGTAACCACCCCCTTACAGAAGACCACCGTGAAATAACAGCACGTGTGCTGTTGTGTTTCGGTGAGTGAGTAAGGGATGCCAGAGCCCATTTCCCTATCCCCTCCTAATCCCTTATCCTTAATCCTACTGTAGTCGGCAGCGCACTTGCCGCAGCTTTGACGTTGCTTATGTTATAGGTGACGGTAACCACCTACCATCAAGTGGACCGTCAGCCTGTCTGCCGATTTTAACATAAAAAAAAATAGATTGTTAAAGCTTATATATGTTATTCTAATGTATAAACTATATTACAGTAAGGTTTCATCGAAATTCGTTTAATAGTTCACAAAATTTCGCATTAAATTATTAGTAAGTTTAAAGTTCATCCATAAAGAAGCCAGGTTGACGCCATATAAATTAAAGTCGCTGCCCGTCTCTCTCTGTTTCTCTGCTAACTCCTTTTAAACCACCCAACAGATATTAATTTTTTTCACTAATGGATATTAAGAGTGATAAGCGAGAAAAGTTTGCGTATATAATTAGCAGAAAAAACTTGATCCGTGCTAACTTATTAAAGTTAAGTAAAATTAAGTATAATTTGTTAATTGTTAACATTTATTGTTAACATTCGGACTTTGATTTTATTTAATTTTTTTAAATAAACTAAAATCCGCATGCTTTATTTTTCATAATCTTCTTAGTTACATTGAAATTTTTAATCCATTTTAAAGAGCCCAGATAAGTTAAAGGTTCCGTTAAAAAGTTCCATGTCGAAAGCATGGAACTTTTTATATGACTTGATTATAACTTTTTTATGCATTGATTTTCCTACTTTCACTGCAAGTTTAAAAATGTAAGAACCGACATAACTGTAGCAATATAAAGTCAGATGTTAATCAATGTTTCTGAACTTTAGTTGGCGATGTTGAACTTAACCGACAACGCAGTTTATGACGAAGTTATGGCGCGGAATATAAAATGCTTTTAATATGCTTATCTTCTCCTTTTGAATTTTTTGAAGACAACGCACTCTCTGATGTTACAAGCGGTTCTTAACCTCAACATTTTTTTTAAGACTGGTCAGAATATTTGAAGTTAAACTCTCTTATATTCTCTCAAAAACTTAAAATTTTACATTATCCTCGTATATAACAAGTTTCGGAGGTCTTTATTACTTTTTTAATATTTTTTGTGACATATTTAAACTGTCGGAATCCCAAACTTTTTCATTGTCCTTGTGTAAATAAAAGAGGTTAAAGGTTCCTTAACCCTAAGTAATATTTTTATTACAATCTATTTTATCAACTCTCTTAAACATTTGATTTAAGTTAGTAATGTTAACAAAATTACTTCAAACAACAGCTCAAACTGTTTCAGAGTTTAAAAAATTAACGAATCCGTTAAAATTTTTAAATAAGGTTATATTAATTTATATTAAACCTTGGATTATATTCGATTTCGAGGTAACTTACGGCCAAACACTCAAAACCATATTAAAAATGTTAATAAATACTTATTAATTTATATTCTTAAGATGTGTTGTTAAATAAAATTAATAATTCTGTTAAAATTGCCTCATGTGTATGAGAGGGCCTTCCTACTTCTTCAGACTTTTATGAGTTCGGCCGTTAGTGACTCAAGTGTTCTATATAAAGGACGACGCTCAAGGCTCAAAGTTTAACAAAATATGTAACATATTAAATCCAAGATTTGTAAGAATGGAAGAGCCTATAGAATTGGCAAACTGAATGAAAACTGGTCATATAGTTTGCAGAATTGTCAACCCCTGGGAAAATAAGGCTCTCTAGTGGAGGCGACGTAGGTATTAGTAGACTTTACTTTGAACGGTCAGGTGGACTTGTAATATACCATATTTAATTAATTTAGATTTCATTAGCATTAAGATATTCATCTTCGTCCGTCTACTTGCTATTTTTGCCAGAGAGCAGAATATGTCTAGCCGAATGCAATAAGATTTTCCTATCCATTATATATGTGTGTATCCATTATTTTGTGTTAACTTTCTGGTCGAAATTAAAAATCCTTTAAAAATAATCATTCCTACTATAAAAACACAACCCAGTTTTCTTACTTCCTTGTAGCTTTTGGTCTATTGGCCGTAACAATGTCACAGGGCTCCTCCGAGTTATAAGGTCCAAACTCATTTTAGTACCTAGTATGTCATTTTAAAAAAAGTCAGCTCCGACGCACGATTATAAATTTTCCTCGTGTCAATAGACTCATTTTATAAGTTCAAATAGTTCATTTTTTTGACGAAAACGTCGTTGCGCCGCCGGCAGATTATAATGCGCTTTCGTTTCGTTCCTCCACGCGGACATTAAAGTGACAGATAACGTAACGCTTTTTAGTTAACGCTTGTATTAATTTTATTCCTCATAAAATTTCCATACCGGGGGCCTTACCTGAAAATCTATTGTTAAGGAGTAAACTCCAAAAAAGTTCAAAGTTGATATATGATTTTATAAACTCTTATTATTCCTACAATTCGGCCACCAAAATAAAATACTTGACTTACATTTGCATTTATGTTATAGTAGTTTCTAATACTTTTAAATATATTAGTTTGTTTATTACATAAAAACTTTACCTCCTGTTTGAACTTCGAGCAAAAAGGCCCCCCGATAATTTGATACAGGGCCCTTTTATAATTTATTTTATTAAACTTTATTAATGCAACAAATCAATTAATACAAACCATCTAGGGCTAAACAGTACTTAGAAATCCAAATAAATCGATAAATAATAAACCAAGATAAAAACCTTAAGGATTTTCCAGGATTTTTGCGCACAATATCAATTACTTGTCCCTTACACTTTACTTGGTATAATAATATGAAACAAACATCAAAGATTTCGTAACAATTGGTCTCACAACTCACAATCCACAAGAATTTTTCCAAGTGACAAACGCCTGTTGAAGGCTTGTCAAAGGTAAATTACAGGTAAAACACACAAGGTTCCAGTCCACCTGAAGCGATCGCTCACTTGATATGACGCAGCCACCCACATACATGGACGACTAGCGTTTTATTCTCACGTCTCATTATTGCACGTCTGCATACATACATTTTTAACCGTGTGAAGTTCGTATTAAAAAATCATCACAAGGTAACCAGTACAGTGCTACCGTGCGCATGTTTCGAATTAATTCTATTGATTTGTTTTCGAATTAGTACGATGAAGTAAAAAAAAATTTCTACTATTCGATTGGCTAAGCAAATTGCGCATCGAGTGGATATTATGTACAGTCTGATAGATAAAAACTGAAAATAATTTATTTCGAAAGTTCTTAATTGAAAAACAAAGTTACTGGCTTTAAAGGCAAGACGATAATGGCGGCAAAGCTACAGACTCGAGGACTGGTTTCTTGTTCATTTTATTTAAGGTGGAGACAAACGCTAAATACTAAAAATATCCATAAGATGTTACTAGAAATAGATAACACAATTGCTTTGAATCGAGACGGTTAATGGGAGTTCCTTGTATTCATTAATATGAAAATAATTTATTGTCCCGAAAACAATCGGTTTTAGGCCTCATTGAAAGCAACAGAATGAGAGAAAATAGTATAAAATGAGTATAATTTTTATGAAAAAGCGGGAATGCGAACTCACAAAAACAAGTAATACCTGGGAAATGCAAATACATTAGCGACCTTGTTAAAATAAAGCACAAGGAAAGAGATATTGGCATCCCTTACACATGCGCCGAAACACATCAGCAGTTGACTACGGAACGCAATTCAACTCGCACTGCCATCGAAATACCTATATTTTTTGTATTTATATTAAATGTTTACACAATGTTGATAATTCTGAAATTAAATTATCCATTATGAAAATTTAACCTATTTTTCTATACGGGGTTTGTGGGTTCTTTAGATTATACATAATGTCTAAAAAATGAATTGACGGACCACAAAATCAATCTCACGCTTGTGAGTAAGTAAATCTGCGTGTCCTAGAAAACTAACAATCTTTTAAAGAAACATCAATCTTTATCATATTGAGGAGATTATATTGAGGTCGATGATCGTGACGGCAACGCCTCATGTTATGATCTCTATTAATGTTATTGCATCTCCAATTTCCTTGATGCAGTGACGGGTGCAGGCGATTTCCAGTTGCAACACCAGCTAATAAGGCGCTGCGGTTACAAGTGCGCACGAGTTGAGACTGACTTGCGCCATCTCTCGTTCCGGCGACACTTGACACAACACTCCTTGCCATTTCATCAAAACAAACACGTACCAAGTTCAATGTCGCAGATTTTATGTTTTTGAGTATCCAACATGACAATATCAATACAAGACAATATCAATATATAATTATGGATCTCTAAAGAATATCGAAACGAATTTACGATTTCCAGAGAAGTTATTCCGCAACAAACTGTATATTGTTCCAAAAATGTTAATATCCTTATTTCATTAAGAACTAAATATTCGTTGTAAATTCGTATTCGTATGCTTATTTTCAATAGAATAAATTGATTAAAAATGAGAAAAGGTAAAATAAAAGCATTTCACACGTTAACTATATTAGAATATACAAACCGTTTATTTAAGTAGAAAACTGGGATTATTATTATAAAGTAAGTGCACTTCTGCATATGGAATTATTTTTCCAATACAATGAAAAGATCCTTAGATGTAACCGAGCACTTTAAAAAAAAACAGGACAAGTGCGAGTTGAACTCGCGTGAAGAGCGTTTCGTACGATGTTACATATCTGCAAAATATTGAGTGTTTACCATGTTATTTTAATATCATGGACTTCTTATAGGTTTTCCTATAATCTATAAGTAGAAAACTAATTTCTGTATATATTTTTTTTCAAAATTTTATGTTCAGTAGTTTCGGAGATAAGGGGAGGGTGGGGGGGGGGGAATGGTCGGACAGACGGACACACGAGTGATCTTATAAGGGTTCCGTTTTTTATTCAGACGTACGGAACCCTAAAAATACATTTTTTTATATATAGTTTTTGGCAACTAATACTAGACTAAAAAATAATGATACCTGTTTTCATTAAACGGACTGATTATGAATTAGAAATTTAGAATTTTCTTATACCTACTGTCCCTATTTAAAAAAATGACATTTTAACATAGTTTTATTTGTAATGACGTTAAATTAATAATAAAAAAACATAGTATATTTAAAGAAAATAGAATATTTAAAGAAAAATTTTGGAATGCAATGAAGTGTATTCTCATTGATAGGTAAGTATAACGGAACAAATTCAACTCTACACAACGCAACTAATAATTACAACGGAAAATATTTTTCCATTATTTATGGAAAAATATTTTTCCCGTATTTATGGAATGGTAGCTGTACTTACCTACTCACTATAATTATCCAAAGAATTGTTATACTCGGTCTTTGCAATAGCGTTAGCAAACATTTAATCTTAACCTAGCTGATTCATGCGGAAATTTATGAATAAAAACTTGTTTTGTGACAAGAGATAAGCAATAAATGTAATGATTTAATGTACCAGAAAACGGCACATTAACTTAAGTGATGTTTATATTTATGTAGGCGATAAAGTCACACTCCCATACAACTTACATACTCATAGCATTACAGCAAGTTGAAGATTGAAAATAAAGTTAAAGATTGTATTGTATTGTGATCGCATACAATAAAGTGATTGCCAAACGCAAATGACGTTGGCAATCACTTTGGCAAGATCGGCAGACAGGCTGACGGTCCACTTGATGGTAGGTGGCTACCGTCGCCTATAACACAAACAACGCCAAAGCTGCTGCAAGTGCGCTGCCGCCTACAGTACGATTAAGGATAAGGGATTAGGAGGAAATAGAGGAAATGGGCTCTGGCATTCCTTACTCACTTACCGAAACACAACAGCACACTTGCTGTTATTTCACGGTGGTCTTCTGTAAGGGGGTGGTTACTGCCGCCACACGGGCTGCCCAAATGACTGCTAAACGCAGTGTGCCCTGCCACTACTTTCCAGCTCCAGACCAGAGCCAAATTTGAAAAGTTCATTTTTAAAAGTTGACCCTGCAGGGAATCGAACCCGGGAACCTTAGAACAGAGCGTTAAGGCAAGCACCCTCATCCAAGCGCCTTCAGACAGGCGATAAACTGATGGTAAATGGCTTCAATGGTCGCTTAATATAAACAATGCCACCATAAGGGATACAAGAAGTTCGTCGCCGAGCTTGAAAGGTTAAGGCAGTGATGCTCGGACCTTGAGCTGCTGGTGACTACAAACGATCGACTCGGTTGATGCCGCAAGTATGTGTGTTGCACATACTTAAGCAGTGTATCTAGGTAGAGTGTATCATGACGTAGGTAAGGCATAGCTGTAGGTCGCTGCCAGAAGTTTCCAAACAATTGGCAGGATTCAAAGCGCCGCGGTTTTTCTGTGACAAATACCGCGCGTTCCTTTGATAAAGCCGCATTTCGCTATTAGCATGGGGTTATTCCAACATAAAAAGTTAACAATCAATCAATTTATTTGTAACTTATAAAACAGAGAGAAAAAATAACAGTAACACCAAGAAATTAAGTTACAAAAAGGTCCCTACTAAGTATTTTGCTGGCATAGGCCAGCACTCATCTTCTGTAGGAGCTTTTAATTTAACTCACACATGGCCACGCACCATGCATGTACTCCCTAACAAATCGAATAAATATAAATAAATGTAAAAGCTTGCACGAATATTAAAAACATTACTTTAAAACCAAGTTCCCTGCCGCACATAAGAAAATATAGAAATGCCCAAAAAATAATAGGTACCATTTTAATTAGTTTGTCCTAAGATAGAGGATCTTGGAATTTATAAAAAATTGCTCTCTATTTTTAAATCCTCTTTTTCCTGAATGTTAATTTAAAAAAAAAGATTTACTCTAAATTCTCGAACAGTGCACTGATTTGTTATTAACAGGCATTATTTTGACTCAAAATATGTGATAACGGCCAATATTACCCGGGATCGACTCAAAAACCACTCGCGTCGATTGCTTTGATTCTGTTTGAACTCTCGCGGTTTAAAGGTTAAAGAGGAGATTAGAAAAGAGGCTCTGACATTTCTTACTCTTATGGTCTTCTAATAAGTGGTGATTACTGTGTACTTTGCCGCTAAATTATAATTAAACGTAAATTTAGAAACAAGCTGTACCAATACACTATGCAAAGTAATAATAATAATTGTCTAACTCCTCATATAAATTAAGATAGAAATAAATGGAATCGTAGTATTCTTTGATACACTCAAAGTGTTGACTAAAGAGTTTTTAATTTAAATACAGACTGGTTGTTGCGTTAAAGTGATATATTTATTTACCCATTTTATTTTAAAATATAAATTATAAATTAATAAAATACCAAACGCTGACCCGAGTTGAGAAACTCACTTTTCCACAATATACAACATGAACAATAAATAAAACTGAGGTGAATATTTGATTTTTTTTTCTATTTTTTCACTAACAAAATCTATTAATGGGATTTCAACACCACAGAAAAGTTAATATACACAAGAATACAAGTGAAGGGCAAAATTTAAAGGCCGCCAATGTGACAATGTTTCTCGCAAACTTAATTTCTATTTACAGAAAGTAAGTGCATTGAAAAGTGTTGCAATTTATAGTCAATATAAGATTGGAAGTTATTATATGCTCAGTGTGGTAAGACACTGTTCAAAAAGAAATAAGGGTCTATATAGTTAACTTGACCTTTGAGTTTCATACTCTCACTTAAACTCCAAAAAGTAAGTCGCAGTACTATTATCACACAATCTTTGTTGGAAGAAATCTAAAGATTGTGAGTTCCTTTACACTATCGCCAACAACATCTTAAGGTGGAGACAAATGCTAAATATTAAAAATGTCCATTGTTTTATGAAGATGTTGCAAGAAATAGACAACGCAATTGCTTTGAAAAAAAAAACATATATTATACTTAAACATGTGAAGAACCAATTGTATTAAACAGAATTTTTCTTAAAGTAACAGAAACTCCACAAAAAAAATTAGAACACAAGAAGAATTTGACATATGAATCCTGTACCTATTAATAAGTTAATGTCAGTTTAAAAATTGTATAAATTTTTTTTGTGTGTATTGTTCTAACGGTGAAAACACAATTTCTACGCTGTTGAATTGTCTCTGCCGCCAGCAAGTTCTAATGTAAATGTCATTTGCCCAAGTGAAGCCCTTGACTAAAATATAAGGTTTTAACTTACGTTTAACCAAAGATTTTCAACGTATAGATCGGGCAAGACAAAAGAATCCGTAATGTGACATTTGGAACCACGTGGTACAAAATCGCTAGGAAAAATTTCTCAATGCCCTCCCTATATATTCTATTTATTTAATCTTTTTGCGTTTAACAGATATTCTTGCCGTACTTTATATTTTCAATGTTCTTTATTTTAAAGGTTGGTGCATAGATCTAGATCATGGTTGGTTACGCAGACAAGGCCTTCTTTAAAAAACCGGTTGTTAACCAGAGGCCTAACGGTCTATTAGATATACACTCGCCCATTACCAGAAGCAATTCCATATGGGTTGCAATGCAAGTGCGCTGCCGAATTTATTAGATGAAAGTAAGGAATAAAAATAAAAATTAAAAATATGTATTTTTAATTCGTATTTGTATGAAATTGTTGACAATTGTATATTTTTTTTTTAAACTTTTAACATAGATAATATGCAACATATACAGCTGTAGATACCTGTAATTGGCAAGTAAATGTAATGTCTATATATATTTTTCTGTATGACTTGATGAATTTTTGCTGTGCTGTTGGTATTTCTACCGAATAAAATAAAATAAAATAAAATAGAATAAGGAGAGCATAGGGGAATGAGGTCTGGGATCACTCACTCATCGATACATAACAACTCACGTGGTGTTATTTTACAGTCGTCTTATATGGCTACTTCTGGTGGCGGTGATCACTGCCACCAGCAGACGAGCAGCCCAGTTTATTACTATGGAACGCAATGTGCCCTACCATACTGTAGACTTCTGTAAGGTGGTGGTTACTGCCGCCAGACGGGTTGCCAAAATAACTGCGAAACCTGAATAGATCCAAATCCAGAAAAGTTGGCTTAGCCGAGAATCAAACCCTAGACCACTGTGACAGAGCGTTAAGGCAAGCACCTTGACTACTCAACCAAGGGGTCGTCAAGAGTTAAGTTAAACGTATGTTACCCTAAAAAATGGGACAAATGTGAGTTGAACTCGCGTGAAGAGTACAATGCTACCATAAGGGATACAAGAAGTTCCGTACGATGTACGTACGTAGGTACTCAATATTCCGCACATGAGTGATTTACCATGTTATTTTAATATCATGCACTTATTATAGGTTTTCCTATAATCTATAAATAGAAAACTAATTTCTGTATTTTTTTTAAATTTTAAATTCAGTAGTTTCGGAGATAAGGAGGGGGAATGGTCGGACAGACGCAGGAGTGATCCTATAAGGGTTCCATTTTTTTATTCGGACGTACGGAACCCTAAAAACCATAAAATAATAAATATGTTAATCGCTGCATTTTGTTACGCCTTTTTATAGAAAACAATATTTTGAATTGTTTTAATCTTGTTATGTTAATTCACCCCAAGTGTGCAAATTCTTTTTATTGCATATTTAAATTCTTACTACCACACCTGTCCAGTAGAGATTCTAAGCTCCAAGGTCAAGCGGACAGACATTTCTACTGTCATTTATCATACTGAAGACACCGTAGCAGTTGTATGTTTGTTTATTGATTACTATTTTATAAAAAAATCTGTTTTACTATTTTGTGCTAACATTTTCAAGACTAATGGTTTCATACAAAACTATAATGTTTATGTATTTGTAAAAATTGAAATAATTTATTAAGACTCATAAAAATCGAAGACTATAAAAACCTCCATGAAACAATCACGAGCGTTGAAATCCCGAAGCGGAACCTCGTGGAGGAAAACAAGTACTCCAAACCTATAGGAATAAACGAACACCCAAAGAGAATGAAAAAGCGTTGTACAAGTATAGCAATGAACCTCTCTTAACTGGCTTTTCCACTTAAATCCCGCGATATTTTTAAATTACTTACCAATGATTGTACGATTGAACCATAATTGTTTAGTGTGAGCGAAATATTTTTCTACAATATTATCACAATTTTATTAACTTTTGAACTGAATTTGACTACTTTTTAAATACCTCTAATAAACTTTAACGACGATTAGTCACTAATTGAAATTGATTGGAATATTTGTGGTGTGTAATGCAGAAAGAAAGTGGACACATTAGTACAAGTTGATAGATTAAAAATTAATTAGTTGAATAATGATTAATAGTTAAAAATTAATTAAATTAATCATTATCACTTCTTGTAGCAATGAATCTTTAGCAAATAATCTTGTAACATTAATTCTTTGTAGAAGTAAAAAAAATTCTATTGCTTGCAACAACAGACAAAAATCATATTTATTAGTTTGATATATCATATTTATCTCACACATAATTGTCCTTTTCCACGAATTATATTTTATAAAGAGACGCGAACGAAGTCGCGTGCAAAGCTAGTATACTTAGGTATATATTTATACAATAAAAAATAGTAATCACAAAAATAACTAATACTTTTAAAAGAAAACCTCGTCGGAAGCTAGACCTCTGTGAAATCAGTATTGCTAAGAAGATGCTTTTTCCGGTAACGAATTATAAATTATATTCGTTATTTTTAAAACACCGATATTATGTTTCATAATCGCAAAATTCTTTTATATTACAACTGAAGTACTTGAAATATCATTGATGCCGTTCAAAAAGCATTTTAAAATCGAACTCAACGTGAATTCTTTCATTTATCGTCGATATAAACGAACCGGTGCAACGTCTTCTTGAAATTTTAGGAGTAATATAAATAAATACAGGATTTTTATAGTGACAACTGCATTGAACGCTTCCAATAATGTTACCACACATTGTAAAATATGTAGGTAATAAAATTTTCAACCTAAAAAGGAGAATGCCCATCAGCCATTAAAAAATGCCTGAACCTCAAAATGAAAACTACAGGGCTACAGCCACACTACAAAGAGCCACGCTTAGTGCTAAGAGCTAAGTTACTCGCATGATTGATTATAGTAAATAGACATATCGCATACTATTGCATTGGCCACACTGCAAGCGTTGTTACAAGGTAGAGTTGATAAAAGTCTCGTGACTTTACAATTTAAAATGGAACAAGTTCTAATTGTTTAAAAAATAAATCGATTTTGAATTGTATTATACTTTTGTTCGTTCACATCAAAAAACGGCGCGAAAGTGAATTGTGTGTCACCAAGCTACGTGGCTTGTATGTGACCACCTGCCTATATCTTGTACACAAGCGTAGCTCCTAGCTTAGCTCGAAGCTCGGCACGTGTAGTGTGACCTCAGTCTAACATACGCAAGCAAGACAGGGAACAAATTTAATGAATGAATGATTTTTAATAATATACACATATGTATTATTCCCGAAGGAGAGGCAAAGACAATTTAGGCCATACAGGTATATTTCATTTCACAAAAAATGTGTGCTTAACAAATTTTAAAAAACTAACAAACAATAAAAAACTTTTAAAAAAATCTGCAGAGCTAATAATCGGTTGTTAATGTTGGATTAAAAATCAGTAATAAAGATTGTAGCATAATATAATTTAGAATTTAAGTTTGTAACGAATGTTGTATGTTATCTATGTTTGTAACACAAACATGATTATTAATTTGGAATGATCGTATCGTTTATAATCTTACGGTTTAATCATGCACTGTTTACTAATAAATAATATTAAGCAATAACTAGTAAATAACTGAATTATCTAAACTTATTAAAGTCAACTAAATACAAAATAATGTACCTATTTGAAATTAGATATCATTTAAATATTTACATTTTAGTTAAATATTTTTAGGGTTATTTGTGAGTTTATGGCTTTGCAAAGGGCCTTTAAATATTTACTTGGGTTAAAATAAAGGCGTCTTCATATTATAGAAAAGCGTCAGAAAAAATAAGTAAATTATAGAAATTGTATTGGAGTAAAATAATAGTAAATAAATAAGTAAATCTAAGGTAGGTATATAAATAGATAAAACATAGGTATATAAAAAGAAAATGAAAAACCTTTTTCTCCTTTTTTGTTAAGTTATTTTCTTTTTTTTTTCATTTGTAACTTTTGACAAGCTTTAATTTTATAAATGTAACGACAAGCTTTAATTTTAAAAAGCTTTAATTTTATAAATGTAAAATGTAGTTATTTTTTACTCTCCCTACCATCGAAATGATGAAACAATGGTTGACTAGTCGCCTTACACAGTTAGTAGAAAAATAATAATTGTCACCCTTTTGTTATACTAAATAAGTCCAGTGGTTTTTTTTTAAATCTGTGCTTCAAATTCAAAGCCGTCGAAAATTTAGTTTATCTTCTATGTTATTATTATATAATAGTTTTACATATATGACTTACCGGCACAATTATATTTCAAACACAAATTCACTATTCACTTCTGCAATAATAATTTATGTGCTTGCAAATAAATAGTGCAAAATCCGCAATTGAACTGCGAGGCGCTTTTGTTAGTGCGCGGGACACTATAACTCTAAGTAATGCGGCGCGCGCGCTGCGGCCAGCCGTATATATCATACCGTTTTTGACGTCATATGCAGAAAGAGTAAGAAATCCGACACAACATTACACTATCAACAAAGCAATTAACAGAAAAAAAAATTGTAATTATGATCTCTTGGCGAAAATTATTTTAAAAATTATGACGGACATGAGATAAAAAAATTTTTATATGGAGAATACTTATATTTATGATTCTTGAAGATACTGTTTCTCATGAAGTTCAAGCTCATGTTCAATAATAAAGAAAGTTACCTATTATGAACCTTTTTATCTATGAAAATGAAATAATAAGTGAAGATTGTATTGGACAAAAATAGAAATTTATAGATAATTTTAAAGAAATGAATATACCTAACTTGTAAGATTATAACTCTGAACGAATTTTTATGTCTTTTCTGTTATAATTTAAAAAGTTTAATATTTATAAACAGTTTTCTCACAATATGAAATATTTAGTAAGCACCAAATAATATCTATATTGATAGCTTTTTGTTATGGTTATATTAATTTTGAATGTTATTTTAATAAATAATAATTCTTAAATACATAAAATTTAAATTATTTGTCAAATATTATTAAAAAATATGTTTTTTTTTTCAGATAAAATGATCCATTGTTATTTATTATTTAATTTACATATGTACAATGCCGAAAAACTTATTATGTTATTATAACATTCATAAAATGTTTAAAAATCGAAGAGTTATATCTTTCAGCAACAGTTTTCAAGATGCTGTTGGCGCTAGCTCGTGTCCTCTCTAACAACGACGACGTTTTCTTTCTGATAATTAAAAAGAGGCGACCCCAACAGCATCCTAAAACTATTGTTGTATTGGATTTGCAAGACGATGGATTTCTTGGTGTAATTGGTCCACAGATTACTCGTGTCCAGATATTGAGAATATGCTTTTAATAATGTAATTTTAACTTGATCTGAGTATTTTATAATATTTTATAATAGAGATAAATTAGGTAATTTTATAATATTTATTATAATAATTGTAAAAATTAAAGTAGAACTAGTAAAAGTAGTGTTATTAAATGATTGGTTTAATTAAAAATTATGTTCAATGTCGTAAAAAATTATTAATTATTTTAAAGTCTTAATTTAAATTTGAGTTTTAAAAAAACTGAGTATCCAAACAAAATATTAAATATTCAATATCTTAAGGAAACAATTTTCTTAATATACAATGCATAGTTTTTATTCCATTAAAATAAAGCTTTTCCGAAACCCCAAGACTAAATTGCATTTTATGTAATAAATAACAATATTTTAACTATTTAAAAATTAATGTGTTTACGTTTTACAGATTTAAAAAGATATAATTTTTATAAACAGAAAAGATTTGGGCAAAAATATATGATTTCAATTTAGTATTAAACTGACTCACCTTCAAAAAATATTTGTGTATGAACTCTGAAATAATTTATGGAATATGACATGTCGATCTGATCAAATGCCGTGAAAGAACTAAGAAACGTACGTCGTACTACATCGTTAGACGTTGAGGAGAGATTAGGCAATGCCTCTATCTTAAATAAATTTTCACTTATCAGACACGAATTGACTGTTGTCTTATCTTTTATAAAATTTATGATGTACAGACCTACTACACATATTTTGTGACCTACCTTGTTTAGGTATGTAGGTGTAATATACCCGCATCGCATACCTACATCCATTTTAGTCTGTTCTTTAAGGCTTTACGGTCAAGTGGGTACATCAGTGAACACACACAAACACATTAGTTAATTTTCTCTGCATAGAAAATAAAATTGTAGTTTTATAAGAAAGTAGCTGAACTCGGCCACGCTTCGCAGGGCTATATATAATACTACTACGCAGGCTGGACACAGCTTATATATAATACTATTTATCGTAGCGTGATGTTATATTAGCCTATAGCCTTCCTCGATAAATGGACTATTCAAAATAAAAAGAATTTTTCAATTCGAACCAGTAGTTCCTGAGATTAGCGCGTTCAAACAAACGAACATACTCTTCAGCTTTATAATATTAGTATAGATTTTAATGAGCTCCTATAGGGTTCAATTACCGGCAGAGACGGTAATCTTGGAAGTTAACTTTTCAAAGTTGAATCTAGTATGGGGTATTTCATTGGCAGCAGCTCGTCTGGCGGCAGTAAGGGGATCCTTACACTGGGATCCTACAGGGGATCCTGTACTATTGTACACAGTGAAATAACAGCTTGTGCGTTTTGGTAAGAGAGTAAGGGAGGTCAGAGCCTATTTCCTCATCCCTTTCTAATCCATATCCTTTATCCTACTAAGGTCGCCGGCGCACTTGTAGCACCTGTGGCGTTGCTTGTGTTGATAGGCGACGGTAGCCACCTGAAGACTTTTACATGAATAAAAAATCCAGTTTTTTTTTTTCACTTTGGCCATAGCATACTTGACCCCAAAGCAATCCCTGAGGATAGCTCCTTTGAAGATACTCATATTGTAGCCGGACTTTGTTGTACAAATCCCGCTTGTTGTACAAAAAAAAAAATTGTACAAGTTAATGTCACCGAGGTCAAAAAAATAGTTTTTAGAATTTTTATCTGTTTTGTTTGTTTATCTGTGCGTTTGTGCACGCGTTTGTCCCGCTTTCTTGTTATAATTGGCTTGTTACGATTTAATTAAAACAGACATTAAAATCTAATCTTGAATTTGAATCGTGTCTTGAATTTTTGTATGAATTAGTAAGAAACTTTACCTGCGACCTAATTTCTAATATCTTCGACCTAAATTCTAATGCTTCATCATGACATAACAATTTGGTACAAACTTAAAACTTTTAAGCAGATCTATAATCCTATAGACGGTAGACTCGAATAAACGTGCACCCAAATAAAACAATTCGAATTCGACACTTGTAATCTTCTGATTTTAAGTGGTTCGTACTCATTTCGTATCAAAAATGAGAGCACTCTATATAGGTTTTTCATCAACTAAAGGTCAATTTATGTCTAAATTTGTATTCGCATTTAATTTTTATTAAATACTAACTTTTGCCTGTGACTTCGCACGCGTCCATCGGGAACGGTACGAAGGGTATGTCTATGTCTTTTTCTGAATCTTTTTCTGGTTGAGTAGTTAAAGCGTGAAAGGCATGCGAACAAAGAAACCTGCTTTCGAATTTATAAATTAGTTAGAATTTAGAACAACATTTCATTCAAAAGCGTTATTTGTATTTATTAGCGATATTTTTCATTTTCACACATGAATTTATTAGCAAAAGAAGATAAAAATCAACCTATTTATCAGCTTCTTTCAAACTCAGAAGGCTATTCTTTAAAACTTATGTGAAGTTGACTCATCTTTGTTACAATACCTACTTACAATACAGTACGTATTGTAAGTTACTTACAACTTACTTACAGTCTTCTACGGAATTCGATGGCTTATTTTCAAACCTCTTTCGTCACAGGTAACAAACAGGAACAAGGAACAGTTAACAGCAACAGAAAGAGTAGAAATATGCTAGCATCAGACGGTAGAACTAGTTATTTTGTACTATGTACGGAGCGAGGCTCAAAATTCCGTTTAGAAGCCAATTAGTGTTAATTGATTTGGTGATCAACCTGCATATCAATTTTACACTTATATTCAGATATTATTATATTTAGTTTTTTTTTGTATATTTTGTAAAAAATATATCTACGTATTTAGTCATGCAATTAATCTTCGTCGTAGAAGAATTTGCATCTACAAACAATATTAATCATGTCGTAAAAATTTTAACATCTTTTGACGCTTTGAGTGGAATCTTCATTTTTAGCTAAATATTTAATATTATTTTCGCAGAATAAAGTTTAAAAAACAGTGTGGCAAGATGTAGTTACTCTGCAATAGATTCGCACATACATATGTATAATAAAATCGTAAAGAAACCGTGTCTGTACATTAAATATTTTTCCAAAAAAAAAACATTTGTACTTAAAAAATAGTTTTTAAATTTTTTATCTGTTTGTCTGTTTATCTGTGCGTTTATGCATGCTAATCTCAGAAAAGGCTTAATCGATTTGAATGCGGTTTTCACTGATGTATTGTAGTAAACTTCCCGTAACATTTAATGTTGATTTAATTCCAATCGGTTAACAAACAAAAAAGTTACTCGTTATACCTAATACCAGCTAGGCGTACGAAATTGGAGGCTCAGCTAGTAAATACATAATAAAAAACTTTAGGGCTACCAGATTCCATTTCCCTATCCCTCTTACGCTTCATTCTATCAGGACTTGCCTTATAAACTGCTGTTCTCTTATATTTTAAAAATATATTAAATATAAAATTATATTATATGTGACCATGTCACAACCAATATTATACATTGAGTTTACAACATTTTGATTTATTTAACCAATTCTTTAATCTCAACCACTTGTATATCCTTTGTTATGTTGAACGTAGCGACTATGTTGTCTTGTTTAATCTGACTGCTGTTTCAGCTATCTCGTTCATTTTTTTTTTAAATTGCACACTTTCTTCTCCGTTTATTATTATTTTAAGTTAATTTTCTTTAACCAATTTTTCATAAATTTCTATTTCCAGTTCCAGACGTGCCAACGCAAATCTGGATCACTGGAGCAAGATGTTCTACTGATTCCTGTACCCCAGGCTCGTACAGGCAGTATAGAATATTAGTAAGCGCAATCATTTTGCTGCACCAGTCTTAGCGATGGCGTTTTTCATTTTCTTTCAAATTATGGGGTATCCATCTAGCGCAAAGCTTCCTAAAAATATTCGTATAGAGTTTACGCACTTGACTCATGCCAATGCCAAAACTGACCGAATCTGTTAGTATGTCACTGTTTTTATCTGTTTTAATTTAATAATTTTGATTTGTCGCCGTTGATGGACGTCCTTTACGAAAATCATCAATGAGATTGTTGTGTATTTTTTTCGCACTATTTTTAAATGAACACAAAATTAAAAAAAGAAAACAAACAAACGTCAACTGAATGAAATGAATTTACGTGAATGAATGAAATTACATCGACAGATTCCTAAAGAGTTCTTAATTCGAAATTTATATTTATTTTTCATTTTTGTCTTTACTTTCTTGCCAGTTCTAAAAACTTTCAGTGCGAGTGCGGCCTATATTTTTTGCCTGAAAATGATGTTGTTATTAATTTATAATTGTTCAGTCTTGACGTAAAATGTAAATAATTTTGTGTGTGATAATCGTGAACTTTATATTTCTATCGCATCATCAGTATACTGTTTGGAAATGAACTTATTTTTTAAATTATTTGATTATAGTAATGAACAAATCATTTAATACTGCTTAAAGAGACGCTTGTTAAAATATTTGTCAATACTTTCATTCAGATAACTGACCTCGCTATAAAAATGAATTTGATTTAGGACTTCAATTTGGGAAACACTTTAATGAATCAAGTAATTAATGTTCAATATTCGAATTTAGGTATTAGTATAGTGGTGATGAAATAATATTTTATTGTTCTTTGATATTTATTGCAAACTTAAAACAATAATGGGCTTTCAACACGTTCAGGGATATTACCACATAAGATCAAAATCGAGGACCGATTTCTTAAATTAAGCTAATTTGTACCTAGTTAGACTACAATAAAGTGATTTTAATGAAACAGCTAGGTTTATTATATAATCTTTCTTTTTAATTATTTTTTTAAATTATTTTTAGCTAAGTAGCTATTCCACATTAGACCACGGTATGATGCAGAGAACCAACTTCTATATTCACCCATTTTAATTAACTACTTCTAACTCCATGGTTAGAGTCGAAAGCCAACTGAAATAGATTGATTAATAAGTAAGTAAAGGATATGAACTTGTAATGGTTGAAACTTGTACCATTAGGTAAGAAGAAATTACTGGGAAAATATCGTGTAATTAGTAATGGGGTTTCATAAATATTTAAGTTTCATAGTATTAAAAAATCTGTTTGAACTGTGCACTGTCTCAAAGAATGGAGTACCTACTGTATTCGCGTTCAATGTGTCATTTTTTTAATGTTATCCCCATTGAAATATTCAGAGAAAGTCACTGAAATTAAGAAAGATTTTTATTACCAAATAAGTGTAAGTTAAAAGAAAAACGGGATATGATCCCGTTTCTGTAAAAGTTTTAGGACTTCTGATCAAAAAAACGCGACAAGTAGTTTTAGCAGTCCTTTCTTGATGTTTTAAGTAGTGGCAGGGCACACTGCGTTTTCGCAGTCATTTGGGCAGCCCGTCTGGCGGCAGTAACCACCCCCTTAGAGAAGACCACCGTGAAATAACAGCAAGTGTGCTGTTGTGTTTCGGTGAGTAAGTAAGGGATGCCAGATCCAATTTCCCTATCCACTCCTAACCCCTTATCCTTAATCCTACTGTAGTCGGTAGCGCACTTGCAGCAGCATTGGCGTTGCTTGTGTTATAGGCGACGGTAGCCACCTACCATCAAGTGGACCGTCAGCCTGTCTGCCGACCTTAACATTAAAAAAAACCTGACACTGCCCAAAGAATTCTGAAGAGACCGAAACAGATGGAAATCTGATGGTGCAAGGTTAGGGCTATATGACGGACGCATTAATACCTTTCAGCCAAACTCGAATCTCTTAATTTTTGCTGAGTGGCTAAATATGTCTGTGGTCTAACGTTGTCGTGATGAAAGATTTCTATTGATCAATTCTGACCGCTTTCTCTCAAGATATCAGAGATCCGAATCGATGGTTCATTTCAAATGGGTCAAAACTGTTTTGTGGTCAATTCCCAGTTCTTCAGCTATGTCGTAACTACTGATAAGTCGATTTTTGTCCACTTTTTCAAAAATGGCGTCGGTTTTAACCAAACAGGGCGACCAGAGCGAAGGGCATTTTTGACACCAAAATTCCCGGATTGAAAACCCTTAAACCAACTTTGTGCTACTCATACTGACACTGCATTAAGTTCATAAACGTCACAATTTTTTTTCGCGGCTTGCGTTTAATATATTATTTCCTTTTTTGTAATAAAACTTTAAAATGTATCGAATGTCTTCATTAGATTCACTCATTTTGAGAGAAAGAAAAACAAATTGTTTTTAAACGGAAAACAACATTTTAGTAATTTGTTTCTTTTTTTGAAATGTAACCTTTTTAATGTCATCAAAACTAGTCAGATACAAATAGCACATCCAAAGAGATTTTATTATAAAGTACATACATACTATATGCGAAAAGAGATTTTCCTCGACCTAATATTTCATTAAAATCGGTGCAGTAGTTTGGATATTTAAGAGAAACAAAGGGATAAATTTTAATATGAATACTTTTACAGTCAGCAAAACAATTTATTGATTTGTGCTACCTTCCCCAGTATGTATAGAAAAATCATTCTGGATAACTTGCTACACAATAAAGCCATAACTTGTAACAAACAAATTAATATAAAAGAGGTAAGTAATCATTTTTTATTATGTTAATGAAACGCTTACCTGTCATCACAGAATGACACAATGCAATCAAATAATTGCAAGTTACGCAACATAATCAATAATTGACGTATTTAAAGGTCATCGAACGTACTTGAATGCGGCGAATTCATAATTTACCACATATAAAATCATATTCCTCTACATAATTGAAACATATATTGTAAATTATTAATTCAAGAAGTTCTTGAAACCGGCCAAGTCACATTGTTCGATCGAATGAGTTCTTTTTTTAAAGATAAATTGCAACTTTCATACTAGACTATATAAAGTCGCTGCCCGCCTCTGCCTATTTCTCCGCTAACTTCTAAACCACCCAATGGATTTTGATGCGGTTTTCGCTAATTGAAAGAGCGATAAACAAGGAAGTTGCATGTAATTTGCAGAAAAAAATCGCAAATTATGCACTAGGTATAATGATATACCTAGTTATATACCTTTAATACTAGGTATAGTGATAAAGTGCCGAGAGAGGATCACTAGTTATAAAATAATGTCGCTGCCCGCTTCTGTCTGTTTCTCCACTAACTTTTTCTAAACCATCCAACGGATTTATGATACGGTTTTCACTAATGAAGGAGCGATAAACGAAGGAGTTGTTTATAATTTGCAGAAATAAATTTCATCTATGCGAAGCCGGGTAGGGCGCTAGTACATCATTAGTTTCAGCCTAAATTCGCCACAAAATAAAAATAATGCAACATTCATAGCACACCAAAATGTTGTAGACTTTAAATTCTTTCATAAAATTTAAAATTGTTACTACAATTTTTTTTAAGTCAATGTCGCAGGCAGACTGATGGTCCACTTCATGGTAGGTATTAGCTTCCGATCCGACGCCTATTTGAAGCAACACCATGGAGTTTACAATGTACGTTACCATTTCCCAATCCACTCCTAATCCCTTTTCCTTAATACAGCAGTCGGCAGCGCACTTGCAGCAACTTTAGCGTTGCTTGTGTTATAGGCGACGGTAACCATCAAGTGGACCGTCAGCCTGTCTGCCGACCTTAACATTTAAAAAAAATATTAAGAGATATAAGGATGTATAAGAGTAACAAGTTCTGGCACCTCTTACTCACTTACCGAAACATAACAGCACACGTGCTGTTATTTCATGGCGTATTTATTTAACTGCCGCCAAACGGGCTGATTAGTTTATGACTGAGCAATGCAGTTTCGCCTTGTCACTACAAAAATTGTGCTACATTTTTTTATGTTAAGATAGACAGGCTGGCTGTCTATTTGATGATAAGTGACTTACTGTCGCCTATAACACAAGCAACGCCACAGGTGCTACAAGTGCACTGTTGATTAAGGATAAGATTTAAGAGAGGGAAATGGGCTCTACATTATAAATTTAAAATAATTTAATTTGACTATAAATAAAATTGTTAGTCTACGGGGTGGAGAGATATTTTGCAGAGTATCTTTTAAGGATGATTTATATTACACCGGGCCGGGCGCTCATCGGGTTTTTCTCAACGTGCCCCGGCCGGATTTGCTATTTGTCACCGTGCCGCCGACGGGCCGCCACCGGGCGTTGCCCGTGCCTTGTCATTTCCAAGTACTATTATACTATTTTGTATTAATATTACTATACTAGCTATGCGCACGACTTCGTATGCGTGGTATTCGGAAAAACGTGTATCTTTTTTGTTTTTAAACAGATTTTTTTTTGTTTTTCAACGAAAATGTGAATTTCGAAATTTCGTCGTGAACGAAAAATTCGTCTCCCTGAGACCTCTTAAATGAGTACCAACACGGGGGGTCTGCGACGCACCGCTCCCGAGATAATTTTGAAAAAGTCCAAAATTTCGAATTTCGAAATTTCGTCTTCACCGAAAAATTCCTCTCCCCGAGACCTCTTAAATGAGTACCAACACGGGGGGTCTGCGACGCACCGCTCCCGAGATAATTTTGAAAAAGTCCAAACATGCGAATTTCGAAATTTCGTCTTCACCGAAAAATTCCTCTCCCCGAGACCTCTTAAATGAGTACCAACACGGAGGGTCTGCGACGCACCGCTCCCGAGATATTTTTGAAATTCTTTTTTTTTTGAAAAAATATTTAAGCAGAAATATATTATACCTACCAGAAATATATTAACATATATTATTTAAAAAATATTATACTTCGAGGCAGTCAGCCTCGGGTTAATTAATTAATTTATTTATTTATAATTTTAACAATTTAAAAAAGAAACTAAATATACATTAAATGATACCACTAAAAAAACTAATAGGTACTATACCCCGAGCGGGCCTCGCGAAGCTGTCTCCGAGCGCACTGTGAAAACAAACATTTTATGAAATTTCGAGATTGGAGCGCTCCGGCCGTGCCCCGGCCGTGCTCCGGCCGGGGCACGGACACGGCCCGGTGTAATATGAATTGATCCATACAAAAGCATACTAACAATATCTTCACCGGGCTCCGGCCGGGGCACGGACGGGGCACGGCCCGGTGTAATATAAATCATCCTTTAACAAAAAAAATCATTACACCTGTATCTTTGAGTCTTTTCAATCTGATGTGTGTATGAATCGCTGACATGCCTTTGTAAGGTAAAGTCCCAAAAATTAAAAAAAAGGTAATTTAATAAAAGTGTGTTTGTCAGTTAGGACGCACGACTGGAGTTAATAGGGAATATGCACATTTTTTTTATATTTTCATACGATAGGTTATAATAGTTATATAACCGTAAAAAAATATACAGCGCCAAAAAACAGAAATTTGGTAACAAAAAAAAAGTTAAAATTAACTAACAGCTACGGGCACTTTAAACACCCGCCCTTTTGGCGCGCTTGTCGTGACGTCAAAGTCTACAATACAATCAAATGTTAAAAATCACAAACATCTACACGCTTGTTGACATTTCATAGACGTTGACGTCACATTCCATAGTCTTTGACGTCACATTCGATCTGACCGTTACAAGTATTTTGAATTTCCCACATTTTTATGCACTATTTAATAATTATTTTCTTAAGGAAAAAGAAATAATATTAAAAAATATTTACATAGACATAATTCTAAAGCAAAAATGTTGATAAAAAAATATATTTAAGCCTTTTTTGAATTAAACGCATATTCCCTATTTCTTTAAACGTATAAAAATTTCCTGGTGTCAATATGTTAGATAACTGAAAACCTAATTACTTTATATTATTTAGTTACATTGTGCATACTCAGATGTCACGTGTTCCAACAAAAGTTTTGTTACTTACATTCGGTATACACAGATGTCGCTGCGCCGCCGGCAAGTCATAACGCGCTATCGTTTCGTTGCTAAACTTTTCATACAAGATACGCGGACTACACTTTTCATACAAGATTTCACGTTTGCTTTTATAAGTCCAGAGAATAATATTAGGGAACATAAATAATGTGTCAGCTGTCGAACAAATGTCAAAGTGACAGAGATAACGTAACGCTTTTTAGATAACGTTTTTTATTAATTTTACTCCTAATAAAATTTCCATGCCGGGGGCCTTATATGAAAATCGATTCTTAAGGAGTAAACTCGAAAAATATGTATATTAGAAAATGTTGCTTAATTGCTTGCTCCTTGCTCTTAATGTGAAGGAAAACATTTCGAATAACCTCTGAATGACTCAGTAAACGAGCACTCTTTGAACACATCACTAGTTATACTCGTAGGCATGTTATATCTAGTCATAGTTAGTGGCCAGAGTGATGTACTTCCTCATACAAAGCTGTTGGCATCTGCCCAGCAGAACGTATATAGTTATATAAACATGTTCAAGTTCAAGTAGATAGTAGGTGAATTAATCATAATATTTTTTTATTCCTAAGAAGTTTTTTATTTCAGTTCCTTTTATTTATTTTATACTTGCTCACATAATCTTGCAGATTCAAATTTTGGTCGAGCCAACACCTTTGAGTCTTCCATTTGACGACCAGACATTCATAGATTTGACGGAAAAAAAAATCTATACATAAAATTGACACAGATATTGAAACGTATTGATTGTGTGAATGCGATCAATAATCTGCGTATTTCCACTGTCCACGTGGACTACTTTACGCAGTACATAATTGCTTCAAAATGAGATATAATTGGAGCGAATAAAACGTAGCGACAGTATTTTTCCATAAACTTAAAATTAACCTGTCTTCCATTATTATCATTTAAATGTAAGTACCTACATTTTAAATTGTATGTAACTTGTTTACGATGTATCCTATGTAAGAGACGATATAAAACAACCAGAGAAGTTATAAGCCCATCTTAAATAACTCTTAAAATATGATAACTTATTAGTTGGTGCCCGCGACTTCGTCTGTGTTGAAAAGATATAAAGTCTGAAAAAATATATAAGTAAAGCAATATAACGCCTGAGATCTTTAACGCTGTTATATATTTGACAGGCGTTGAATCTTTATTTTTAGATAGCTGGTGCCCGCTTGGAATATATAGCCTATGTCCATCCTGAAATTCTGTGAGTATAGACAAGGACTATGGTGGCAGGCCACCAAGACCTTTCGGCAGACCTAATGCCTAATCCTGTACTACCTAATGCCTAAGTATAATGCCTAATGCGTAATTAAATACTTGGTCGCGTCTTCCCTTTCTGACGCGATCTAATGATCGCATCCCCCAGCATTACCTCCTCACTCAAGGACCGTTTCTGCCCCCGATGATTGCATCCACCTATAGCACCAACAACGGTCCCTAGTGATAGTTTGCGTATATTAGGTTAAAATCTAGTATATGTAAGTTAAGGTGACACAACAATAAACAATTAATACGGCTGTGATTGCATAGGAAAACGAGAGCGCGCTTGCTTAAGTCGTAAGGTTGTAGGCGACAACTAAAAAAACTATAAAAAATATTTTAAGAAATCCAACTGTAAAATTGAAGTGTATGCTTATACTAATGTACATAGAAAATTTGGAGTTATAAATTGGTTCCGTTTGCCTGTAAAATGTAAATCTGTGTTTTAAAAGAGGTTTCTTTGAATTTTTTCTTTTGTTATAAAAGTTTACCAATTGTGTAATTCAACTGACAAAATGAAGTCAGCAACATGAAGAAACCTATTACCAAACATAAATTTCATATGTTTTGTCATTGCTGAAAAAATCTAAAGCCTGCCACCAAAATTTCCAATTCGATGCCTTAATTTGTAAGCGTTGAGCGCTTCACGCTCGTCCAATAGTCCGGTGTCCCTTACGATCCTCGGATCAAAAGCTATATATAACACATAATACGAGGTTAGAGTTTAGTAAATCAGTTGTTATCAATGTCTATGAAGAATTCTAGTAAAATCTCCGAAAAGATATAATACCAAATTTTCGCATTCAATCTACTTACAATTAATGGCAAAGTCCCACTGATTAAAACCTTAGGAAGGTACTGATATATTGTAAGCTAATGGGAGAAAGTGGGCTGTGTTTAGAATAAATAATACTTTTCTGCACTTACAAGGTAATTCGTATCAATCTTCTGGTATCAACCCTTTTCGTATCGATAGAAGGAAACAAACACGTACCCATCTTTGTTCTTTCCATAATTCAACTCATAATACAATAAAGGCCGCTCTCCACCAAAGCGGAGAAGAGACGAGAAGAGACGGAGAAAAGCGGAGATGTGTTAGAAACAACCAATAGCATTTCGTTATTTACTCATCTCGCCTCCGCTCAGCTTCGGTGGAGATCGGCCCATTAAGGGGGTGGCAATTCTCTTAAACAAAACTGACGGACCAAGTGTGTCTCTTTTTTTTATATTTAAAACTTGGGGCAAAATTTAAATTAAAAAGGAGTACGTTTAATGCACGCTGTAAACCCAAATTTAGCATGGACGAAACCGCCAAGCACAGCTATTAATTTATTTTGAACTCCAATAAAAAGGATTGAGCAAACAATAATTATAATAAGTAAGCATACATCGAGTCGAAGCATAACTTATTTATTTTATTTGACAAACGCATGAAATTTTTTTATTTACACTAATATAACATACATACTTCAAACTGTTCTACCAGTAAATTGAACTTTGAACATAAGTTTGTTCACGAAACACTTATATCCACGTATAATGTGTGGAATATCTGCGTATAACGATGCAAACGGGCATCGAGTTCAAAACCCGTGTTTTGAAATAGGGTTTCCCGCTAAACTAGTTCCAATTTATTATTTAGGTTTATTATTATTATTTTGTGTTAAAAAACCCATCAAAACTATAAAATATATAAATTTCATTATATAATACCTAATTTGCTATCCAAAGTCTAAAGTACAAATTAATCACACCGGCTAAAATAAAATAGTGTATGGCATCTCCGACGCACGAATGGAATTTACTCCACGCCGTATTAGTTAAATTAAACGTATTAGTTACTTTCGGTATACACAGATGTCACTACGTTTTATAAGTTCAAATAGTTTATTTTCGACGACAGATGTCGCTGCGACGGCAGTTTATAACGCGCTATCTTTTCGTTCCTCAATACGGAAAAAACTTTTCATACAAGCTTTCGACGTTTTCATTTATAAGCCCAGAGGAAACCTCTGGTGTTGCTTGTTGTACTACAATAGAATTAGAGAACATAAATACATGCATCAGCTGTCTACATACACAAAAGTCAAAGTGACAGATAACGTAACGCTTTTTAGTTAACGCTTGTATTAATTTTATTCCTCAAAAAATTTAAATACCGGGAGTATGGAAAATTGATTCTTAAGGAGCAAACTCCAAAACCTATTTATATAATGAAACACTTCTCTATATGGTCGGAAAAATTGATCAGGAAGGAATATAACTTGGAATACTGACCTATTTTAAAGTTTAAAATTTTAATTACTACATAGGTTAGCTATTAACCTGTCCTGGTTTGACTTTCCCGCATTCGCTTTTGTAATTTAGAGTCTGTACGTACACACAAAAACCTGCGTAAAGTAGCGTCCGCGCTACGTCGTTAGACGCATCGCAGCGTGATGCAGCAGACACCCCTTTCACGTATTCACTGTACCTGTGCAATGTGCCTGTGCTTTGTGTAGTAAATAAGTTTTACATTGTAATGCTACGTTAAGGGCTTCACTTGAGCAAATGATATTTACATTAGAACTCGCTGGCGGCGAAGACAATTCAACAGGCCTGGTAATTGTGTTGTTTTTTTTTGTTTTTACCATTAGAACAATACACAAAAAAAAAAAATTATTTATACAATTTTTTAAACTGACATTAACTTATTAATAGGTACAGGATTCATATGCGCGCAATAAGCCGTTTTCGAGAGAATTTTCAATAAAAGTTAAATTCTTCTTGTGTTCTAACTTTTTTTGTGGAGTTTCTATTACTTTAACGAAAATTCTAATTAATACAATTGGTTCTTCACATTTTTAAGTATAATATATATTTTTTTCAAAGCAATTGTCTTGTCTATTTCTTGTAACATGTTCATTAAACAATGGATATTTTTAATATATAGCGTTTGTCTCCACCTTAAAACGTGCGCGTCGCGTCGCGTTTAGGTGTGATTTGACTCTTATTATGATTCCATCACTTTTTTCCAGTTCTATTCTTCCACAATAAAAGAAATTGATCAGTATTTAATCGTACTGCCATAGGACTTATTCCTCTATGAATATTTTTATCAAATAATATGCTACACTCAAACGCCTAACTACCATAGAATCGCCTAGTTCACAAAACATAGCTTTAAATGGTTTAGACACAATAGATGCCTGATTCAGTTAATCACGATGGGTAAGGTGGAAGGGAAGAGATGGTCTGGATGAAGGAGGAAGTCGTGGTTAAGAAACATCCGGGAGTGAACTGGAATTTCTGGAACGACTATTCCGCTTGGTTCTTGACAGAGACCGGTTCAGGGGAGTTGACGGCCAACTTTCAGGACTGAAAAGGCACTGGCAGAGAGAGAGAGAATACCACTTTTATATTATGCAGTTACCACTTGGAGTTCTTTCTTTGCCAAAATTTCTTCCATTTCTTATACAGCTTAATCCATTGTCACTTCAGCGTCTATTTCTACTAGCTATGGTCGGTCACTTTTTAAGCTTAGTCAGACAGACGACTCAACCTGTGACTCAACAGATGTAATGCCAAAAGACCATTTATGCCTAGTTGTGTAAGACTTATACATATATAACTCGAAAAGCACCACAGTTGACTTTTAAGAGTGTAGGTACTTCCGTCACATGAACTTTCAAATGTTCTTCATAAAGGTTCCGGTAGTGAAATTTCAAAGCCCGCACCACAATAATGTGTAATTTTATAAACCCAATACATGCTTACGTATACCTTTGTGTTGAGTCAGCACTGGTAACATGTTTTGATTTAATATTTTTGTAGATGCCAGTAGTAAATTGGGCAGCTCGTCTGGCGGCAGTGACCACTCCCTTACAGAAAACCACAGTTAAATAAAAGCATGTGCGCTGTAGTATTTCGGTGAGTGAGTAAGTTCTATGGCGTTGATTGTGTTACAGGCGACGATAGCCACCTACCATCAAGTGGACCGACAGCCTATCGAAAATAAAGGTAATATGGACTAAATAATATACTATATACCTTTCTATACTTGTTTACAATAGCGCCCAGAGCATACACTTACAATCGACCAGCTCAATATCATCGTTTTCTATTCACAGTCTACTATGATTCTTCTTCAAAGCTTCACGTCTGGTGGTTAGGAAAATCACTCAAGACTTGTTAATTCACGCTAGTTTTTTTGCTGCCTATGGCCGGTTGCTTAATGGCAGGGCGAAATGACAACTAAAAAACAATGAACACATGTTCTAAATATATAAATGATTATGCAAAATATATTTTTGTTTAAAATATGAAATGCAATTGAGGATTGTGCAACTTTAATGATCAACATTACTATCAAATTCACTACGCAGTAATAAGGTACGTGGTGATACAATATAGGAATCGAACGTGTGTTATCTACCCAAACGTAAATTAAATATACCTCTGATTAGGTAATGTGAATATAAGAACGAGATTTCTTTTGCAGTTAATCTCTAAGAACACCTACATCCAAACTAAATCAAGGTCAATTTTGAAATCACGTGAAAAGTAGAAGATTAGGTTAGTCTATTAACCAACAATTCAATTATTTACTGAAGAGTTAATAGAATTAATAAAAATATGTTAGTAAAGTTAGGTAAATAAAATAATAAACATTAATTAATTAACAAGTTCATGTTCGATAGCCTATAATATGTCTTCGCTGCAGGGGCACAGGCCTACCATTCCAAAAAGAGCGTATGGGCTATATGGTCCACCACGCTGGCCCAGTGCGGGTTGGCAGACTTCACACCGCACGTTTTCCTTCGCCGTTTGAAAGCAGTCAGTAAATGCACTTAAGTTTTTTTTTTTAGAAAAAAAATCCATTGGTACATGACATGGCATAACCGGGGATCGAACTCAGACCTCGCCGCGTCTTTCCCATTGCGCCACCGACACACCCGAGTTTATAAGTATTAAGCTTCTAGTACAGCCGTACGGTTTTTACGGTTGAGTTGTTGTTTTTGACGAGCCCTTTAGATGAGTGGTTAGGGTGCTTGCCTTAACGCTCTGTTCTGGGGTTTCGGGGGTCGATTTCCGGCTGGGTCAACTTTGAAAAATGAACTTTTCAAATTTGGCTCTGATCTGGATCTGGAAAGTAGTGGCAGGGCACACTGCGTTTCGCAGTCATTTGGGCAGCTCGTCTGGCGACAGTAACCGCTCCCTTACAGAAGACCACCGTGAAATAACAGCACTTGTGCTTGTTGTGTTTCGGTGAGTGAGTAAGGGATGCCAGAGCCCATTTCCCCATCCCCCTCCCAATCTTTATCCTTAATCCTACTGTAGTTGGCAGCACACTTGCAGCAGCTTTGGTGTTGCTTGTGTTATGGTAACGGTAGCCACCTACCATCAAGTGGACCGTCTGCCGACCTTAACATTTAAAAAAAAATGGCATAACCGGGGATCGAACTCGGTCCTCTCGACATTGATTGGCCGGGTCTTTCCCACTGCGCCACCGACGCTCCTGCGTTAATAAGTGTTAATTCTTCTAGTACAATTATTGTCCTTAAAGCTGGTTCTTTAGTCAAAAAGAATAATGAAACATTTGTATGTTCCATATCGCACTGTAAGAACAAGATTTTGCTAATCGTTTGGGATCCAACAGTTTTTCTACGTATAGCCTTATATGTGTATACGCATATGTATAATTGTGGTAGTCACCTACTACAATATTTACTTGCACCATTCACTTGCAACGTCTAAACGCATCATCTTAATTTTCGTGGACTGAATAAAACAAATCGAAATTCATATGTTTTCGTCAAAATGCCTAAAAGGGTAGTCGCTACACTTGGCTGTTTAGTTTCATGGCACCTCTTAATTAATTTACTAGCTACCGTAAAATTTCATAACGATAAATTGTTTGGTCACGATACCTATCTGAGAGTCAATTGATTTGAAAGTTGAATGTATCTGAGGATACCTACTGTGCTTAAATTATTTAGTAATAGAATTTATTTATATAGTAACCCGTATCGCCTTATGCTCGTATATTTTGTACTAGCTGAACTCGGCCACGCTTCGCTGCGGCCCATACGGCGGTGGAGTACGCGTGGGGCGCGCGGTACTGGACACTGCTTATATATAATACTATTGATCGTAGCGTAATGTTATATAGCCTATAGTCTTGTTCGATAAATGGACTATTCAATACAAAAAGAATTTTTCAATTCGAACCAGTAGTTCCTGAGATTAGCGCGTTCAAACAAACAAACAAACTCTTCAGCTTTATACATATATTAGTATAGATTTCAAATCTGCTGACAATATCTTTCAAGCCGTGATTGCGCTGAAGCACAAACAGTTACTTGCACAACACACATATACAAATACACACACACACACACACACACTCACACATACCCTAACCCCACACAGATCCTCTCTCGCTATATTTTATTTGACTACTTAAATTTAATATCTGTGCACATAATGAAACCATGTAAGTAGCATTGTAATTAGTAATACTGTCTCAATTTTATATTTTCTGTATTTCTGTAGGGTGTTTATTCAAATAAATTCAATATATTTAGTCCCACTGCTGGGCACTGGCCCCCTTCTACATTTGTAAGAAAGTTTGTTTATTAGTCATAATTCCACAGATGACATCAAATCGACAAGACTCAAAAGTGGAGGGTGGCCCGATAGGGATTTCATCCCCCGTCAAATATGTTGGCGACAGAACATTCGTCCCAATGACATGCTGATACAAATTATTGAATATGTTTCAATGTTGGCATGCTTATTAGAGGTCATCACCAACTAAATTAAACCTTTGGTGGCAGGCACACTGCTTTTCGCAGTCATCTAGACAACCCGACTGGCGGCAGTAACCACCCCTTTACTTTACAGATCACCACGTGACACCACCGTGAAATAACAGCATACTCGTAGTGCTTTGTGTTTCGGTGAGTGAGTAACGGATTCCAGAGCCCATTTCCCCATCCTTTCCTAATCCATTATTCTTAATCCCACTATGGTCGGCAGCACACTCGCTGAGCACCAGTGGTGGTGCTTGTGTTATAGGCGACTGTATAGTCACCTACCATCAAGTGACATCACCTACATTAGACATTGCCAGAAATCAAATTTGGGTTCCTTGTAAGAAAGCTAACAAATGGCACTTTTTTTATGTAAATTATTTCGTTTAAGTATATAGGTACCCGTAACCTTTTGTTTATTCCTTCAAAAACAAGAATGTACTTAATAAAAATGCCATAACGTAATAATTGCTAATGCAAAATACAGTAACATTCCGTGAGATACTAAATGGGAGAAAAGCAATAACAATGAAAGTAACCGGCGGGAACTTTGTCGATTACATCTCAGACAGGTTCAATAAACGAGGTACCACTGTCATGGTTATATTGCAAAATTTTTTTATTTCATCAATTAGAGTTTTTTTTTTAATAAAGTAACATCAGAAAAGTTGTTTTTATTCATTATTTTAAAAAAGAATACAATATTACTTTTAGTACCTACGTTAGTAAGGTATCTACTTAGGTGGTCACTGCATTGACGAACCCAGCATTGGGGAATACCAAACGAAAAAAGAATAGTATGTTAGAATAGTATCGATTGTCTCTTTCAAATATAAATATGTACCCACCTTATATAATATCTTTCAAATATAATATTAGGAAATATAAAACAGTCACTCCGGAATCCTAGTTACGCGACAAAATAGTAAAATACTAAAAATATTTGGAATATTAATTCCAGGCATTTTTGTTATATTTTATAGCATTTTTTTTAGCATCGTACTTCAAGAAATAAAACAACATCAAGTAAAATTTGTCTTTATTTATTATAAAAAAGCCATTAATTGTTATTTACCCAACGAATTTTAAAACTAAAGTTTGCCGTACCTAACAAAATTAGGATCATTTGAAAGAAAAAGTTATAATTAAAAATTATAAACTCAATAGAACAAAAACTTCTATTGAAACCATTCTAATGAGCCCAAAGACGCTTTGCTATAAATTGCTAAGGAGTTGGGTATTCCGCAGACTATGCTTGATGCTGCAGCATCAGGTCAAAGTTATCATGTCATGGAAATACATACACCAAATTTCAAATCAATCGAACATGTGAAAGTTCATTGACTCTCTTCAACTAGGAAATGAGCTGATGATCTTCAAACGCCTGGACAGATCTTCATAAATTCATAAACACCATGTCAATCACGTCAGCTTTCTAACAATAAAACCGTTTGGAAGCTATGATGCCACAGACAGATTAAACTTATAGCACCCCTCTTTGCGTCGGGCGTTAAAAATGCTTTATATCAACAGTAATGTACTGCCATCTATTAGTATTAATTACTAAGTAGATGGCAAGAGCACAGGCAAACACATTAATCTTATTTACAGCTACTCCTTGACAGATGGCACCGCAATGTTTTGAATTAAACGTCTACGAATTTTATAGCTTTATATTTATAATTTTGGCCTTGGTGGAATAAAAAAGAGAATTATTTTGAAAACTACGCTGTTCTTAATTTATTGAGACCCTTGTCAGACTGATCAGCCTGAATCGCATGATTTATTTTTAAGGTTCATCCATACAAAACTATTAATTCCATGTGATATCGGTCATGCAGACTTACGGCATTCTCATCTTGTCGATATCCCTCTAATTGCGACCAAAGCTTTAAAACATCTTTTACAATGCGCACTGCTAAGGATTGGAACTCCCTGGCGACTTCTGTATTTCCGAGCTCATACAACCCACAACCCAAATATTTTCAAAGTTCGAGTGAATAGGCATCTTCTGTGTGAGCTCGCTCCATCGTCGGCCTCATCTTTCCTACGTGGATAGATGCTGGCCAAGAGCAAACCCATATTTAATTTAAAAAAAGTTAAAGTACGTGCGAACATTCGATTCATCTAGACATTAGAAATACAAGGCATGTTTATTTAATAAAGAAATTTACCTATCTACCCCACGGAATTCCCGGTGTTTCATTTTTGATAAAAAAGGGATTTTTCATGGAGAATAGAGATAAGAAGGACCAACCAACTCTAAATATCCGTGAGCCTCGATTAAATAGGAATCACAGTAGTAGCATTTTATTTATGGTGGTTTCATGAACTACTCAACCACAGTATAATAAAGAATACTTACTAGCGTAACTCAACTAACCAATCATATCAAACACCAATGCTACATAAGCGCCATTCTGGCTAATTTGTGAACCACTTGTTAGAATCTCCTTCCTACGGGGTAATGAAAACTCTTCTACACTGTGCACAAGTATCTTATAATCCCAGACTCATATTTTTCACAACTATAATATTTCTCTAAATAAGGTGCCCGGACATACAACAACGTCCCCGCTCGAACGCCTCTGTTTTACTCGCGCAAACCTTTTTCTCCCCACCAGATGGCGGTATCTCGGTTGCCAGTGCGAGACTCGCACAGAATACGCCTTAATTATGTTGAATTCTAACACACGGTTTTAATGGTGGTGGCTTGACAATTTTTGATAATAATATTATATTTTTTTTTTTGTGTAATTGAGGTAGCGCTTGACCACTATCTCACCTGATGTGAGGTGCAGATGTGGCCAAAGGTGGACCACGCTTACCTAGTAAATGCCCATTTACCCTAGTTTTGAAGACCCCGAGGTTGTAGTTCTGTGGGAACACAGGAGCAGGCAATGAGTTCCACTCCTTAGCAGTTCGAACAAGGAAGGTGGAACTGAAACGCTTTGTTCGTGATCGAGGTACGTCGACCACGAAGGGATGAAACCCCTGCCCACGTCTAGTGGTCCGCAAGTGGAACGGTTCCGGTTGGATTAAATCGTACAGTATAGATGCACACTCTCCATAGTGTAGACGATAGAAAATCGATAGGCACGCTACTTTTCGGCGATGCTGCAGGCTTTGAAGTTGGGAATCCACAAGTGTGTCGTTGCCAATAAGCTTCTTTGCTCGCATTTCAATCGAGTCCAGTGCGGCCAGTTGGTAACGGGCAGACCCATCCCAGAGGTGACAGCAGTACTCCATGCAAGATCGGACCTGTGCTTTGTATAAGTCCAGGAGCTGCCTCGCAGTGAAATACCGTTTAACCTTGGAAAGGATGCCCAGCTTTTTGGCAGCTGTTTTGGCAATGGACTCGATGTGCCTACCGAAGTTCAGATCGGCTGTAAGGTCCACACCAAGGAGTTGGAGATGATCCGAGATTGGAACAGTCACTCCCCGGAATGACGGGTTCAGGTCAATTGGATTTCGTTTCCCTGAAAAAAGACACGCTTATATAAGTTAATTCTCCTTATAATACGGGAGGTAGCTTTGCATTTTTACTTGTTTATGAATATTCAATAATCAGCAAAGAGAGCGTCAGCTCTCGCACCCGTGGTGGAGCTAATGATGACACCGGGTAAAAGGCATTGAGTTATAATGTACTAACGTACTAAAGATGCTATCCTAAGTACCTACAAGTTTTGTTCCATTTTGATAATAATAGTCATAAAATACTGCAGCGCTAAATTATGAAGTCTAATCAAACGTTTCAAATATGAGGCGGTAGATTGCTAATCTATGATACACGCCAATAATAATGGCACGGCGCCACGTTTGCGTAGTGATGTTTAATAAATAATACAAATGAGCATAAATAGAGTGGTTTTTTTTTGTTTACCTACTTACAGGTGAAATGTCACACCTTGATTTTTTTTTCCTAATATAATTGGAGTAATCTTTTATAACGCAAAATGCCCATTTTGACAACTTCAATATTATATAAACACATCATATCTGTTGGAATTTCGAAGATTGATTGATTTTGATATGCAGTGGATATGCATTATGTTGTAGACCGCAATGCAATAGCAAAACCACTTGCTTTTATAGTACAGTCATTCTATGAATGCGTTTTTGACATTTCTTTATGTCCATTGCATAAAGTTCATTGCTTTTTCGATTGCTTGCTCTGTGAAATTGCATCGTGAGAGAGGGGCCCTCGGACTCGGACCAAGTATCAGGGGCCTCAGTATCTACTATTAGTTTGAGGGGGGCCCTTTCGGCCACACCGACACTAGAGAATATATAATAATACTAGCGCCGATACCAGTGGGAGACTTGTTACTATGACATTTCGGTACCGGACCAGGGCAGTGTGCAGTATAATTTTATAGCATTATGCGTCCACTGACATCGGTGCCGACTGCCGACGCTGGGCTGGGATCGATGACAGGCCGGGTCGGTCACCTTTAATTCCACCGGTACTTAAAACTGAGATTGCTTACTTGTCCAAATGCAACGCTACCTCCCTTACTATTGCTATTACCTCTAATCTCCATGGGGCGAACTTTCTAAGAAAATCCGCTAGTATCCTTTCCTTTCGCTTGATTCGGTAATCTTCAACAAGACGGCGGTGTTAGCTCAGCCGTATGCTAAAAAATCCGTTTGTTTTGACTTGACATTATTATAAAATTACGAGGTAATCTGTGGGACTATTCCATATACTTCATGATATACTGTGACTGACTACTGACATCTGACATTTAAATTTTGACAAGAGTTACTGCAGGCGCAGGCAGGAGGGGTGTAAAAAATTGCAGTAGATAGATTTGTCAATTTTTTTTTAAATTTTAACTTTCATTGTATTATAATTATTGTAAATTAATTAATTTAATTTTGTACATGCTTTACGTGTTATCGAAAGATGAAGACGTTTAGTATATAATGGAATTTATCTTAATAGCAGCTATTTTTATAACCTAAATTAGCCATTGAATGAAAAAATAGATGGAGAGGTAACAGGCGGTGAAATATTGAAGTTGGTGTTCAGTTTCTAAGACGGACGGCGTGTTAGTGCAACAGAATACAGTCCAAGTTCAAATAGGTATGTATTCAATTAGTTTATTAGTAGTTTGAACTCCTAATTATACGTCCAAAAAATTATTGTACACGCCCACAGTCACAAATTTTCTCATTGATATTTACCCTTATTTCAACTAAATCTAGTACTGTAATAATAACTGTAATGAATGATGTTATTTTCAATTATAAAATTATTTCGAAAACGCCCGAAAGCATCCATAAAACATAATCTTAATGATTTTCTGCATACCAATATTAACTTTACCTAAATTAAACAATCCCCGCCCTATTTTCACTAACGATTTTTTTTTAGTAATTTTGCTCATAGGAATTTAGAAACTTGAAAAAATTTAATGACTTATAATACTTCTTGAATATGAATATGAATGAACTCTGGAACTTGAAAATATGTTTTCTTATGACATAAATTTTGATTGATTTTTAAATATTATGTACAAATAATTTTCCGAGAATTATTTATCCAATCGGACATTCCTATTTTGCAAATATTTCTATAGCTCCTCTTCCCAATTTAAATAATGCTGAAATTCATTCTTATCTATTTGGGATATTTTTAACTATTATGCTGAAAAGTATAAATTAGTTATCTGAAAGTTTGAAATAAAATTTATTTTACTGACCTGGGTTCCTACTTTCTAAACAAGTTTTAATATTTACTATAACTACAAACATACTATAAGTTGTTTGTTTTAATCTGGTCGAGAAGTTTTTATTTTAAAAGCAAGTAAGTAGTTACTTGCTTTTTATGAAACTTCATTTGAATCAAGATTACAGTTGATTGGTTCATCATTTTTATTACCTACTGTTATTCCCTTTAACAATCCTCAAATTATATTATTAAATTTTTTTAAAGAGATTTTACAAAAGTAATAATGATAAAACAAAACAAAATGCACGACATAACAATAAATGTTGCTGGCATAGTACACACAGATGTGGTAAATACATTATTTTTCAAATGTTAAATACACAAAGTCTATCACTGTAACATAAATTTTGTTGTAAGCAAATGTGGTAAGCATCCCATGTACCTGTTAGGATTAACTAACAGCTCAAGGGTATTAACTTGACTTAATGATGTAAAACTATGCAAATTAAAAATTTCTGTACTGTAAAATTTATTTTTCTGCACATACCACATCTGAGTTCTGTGCCATCGATATGAATGTTACATATACTCCCCCTTTTTTTTATACTTCTCAATCTTTTCATCCTGTCATTATTTCATAATATAGATGGCAATTTTGTATGGAGGGGGTAAAGGGCGGAAATGGGGGGAGGATGAGTAGCCTATGTTACTTGCTGATAATGTAGCTTTCTATAGGTGAAATAATTTTTAAAATTGGTCCAGTAGTCTTTGATTTTATTCATTACAAACATACATTTGTATGAAATTACCTGCCATTAAAGAAAAATATGTACATGTAAATGTGTTTCTCTCAGTCTATATCTAAATATAGCATTTCTTTCAAACTAGCCCACTATAAATTAGTAGGATTTCATAATATATTTAACATCTTGAATTACAAGATTCCTCCTTATTTTTTCCTTCACTATTACAGCCAGTGCCCATTCTTCTAAAGCACACGTTTCGAATGGCTCCTCTGTATTCTTTCAATCGTATTTAATTCTATCACATAATTTTATCATATTGTCTACTAGGTAAATAGTACTAATACCACAATTAAAAATAATAACAGTCTTATAGTGAAGAGCCTCGACCAACACCTCAAGAGGCTCTCACTAGATGGCTGGATCAAGGGACACATATAGAAGATGGTACTTGTTGACACAGCACGTATTGTCACGAGATTCCTCCCGCTGCAGCCATAATTACCTTGCCCCGCTACCAGGGAAAGTGTACTTAAAATTTTTTTATAATTTTCAAAAAGAAAAAATTTAGAAAGTAATTAAATAAATGTGCAATAATAATGAACATTTATTTAGGACTATTCGCCATATTTGTCTTTTTTTTAGTAATACATTATTAAGCATTATGTAAGTCCTATGGCTATCCTCATCCAGTGATTTTGGATATGTTGTAGATATCGATTTCAGAATGCTGTTTGCACTGCCCCATAAGCGCCTAAGCTATGAGGCAGTTCTTTTGCACATTATCGCATGGAAACTGTATAAGCACTATATAATATACTTTTATATTTTAAGGAAAATTTAGAAGTATTTCTCAGTTGTTAAGGTTAGAATAATAAATTTCTTTGAACACTACTATTAAACTTTTGACCCTATACACTAACATAGACATACATAAACACATATAAGTATAACTCTGTTTTTTTACCAACAGAAGCAACTGCAATTATAGATCTATTAGCTCTTGAGTTATGGCACTTCAAAAATTAAATTCTGTTCCTACTAATATAATATAAATTGTTCACAATTATCTATACAAAGATGAATTTACATTTATAAATTTCATGTTTCAAAATTATAAGCTGAAAAGAACATTATAAGCAGTTTTTTATTTACATAAGTAAGTAATGCCTTATCTTATAATTAGATTTGTAGGTTAACAAAAATTAGGAAAGTTTTGATAAGAAGGTGTATTTAATACAATAACGGGGCAACAGAAGGTAACTGTTGATTTTTTTTTTATTATAAAAGTTATTTGTCTGAGAATTTATTTTATTTTATTTGAATCATACATAAAACACATCCATTCCACTTTTAAAAATGTATATCAAAAATGATTGTCTGTAAAGTCGGTTTACGGCGATAGTTTAACGTGACAACGTCATAACAAAACAACGAGTGGAAAAGAGATAGATGCGGCATCTATCTCTTTTCCACTCATCGGCTCGACCGTAACGGGACAATGAGTCATCATTTTTCGTGCGTGCAGTCGGCGTTCATCGATTTATTAGACGTTGTCACGTCAAAAATTCGCACCACCTTCGGTCGTCACAGCGATAATAATGTCAGGCGTTATAAGTCATATATTTTCTGTACGAAGTCGCTTATTTATTACGAAGTTATGATTTATCCACACGTATGTAAGAAAGAAAGAAAGAAACATTTATTGGCATTTAACAAAGAGAAACATATGAACAAAACAAAAAAAAACATAATAAGTAAACACCAAAAGAACACAACTCAGCTTAGGCTGCGTAAGTAAAACTCTTTACACATAAACATGAACAACACACATCACACACTGCTAAATTCGTTCTTGTGATGTTTCTAAACTTTAGGATTGAGAAACACCAAAGGCTTACTTTTATTTCATAAATTCGCATAAAGTAGTTAGTACAATGTTATGGTACGAGTACATATATCATTTAAATGGTTTTATCATATCTGACTTATTTTTTATGCATATTTTTTTGACGAGCCCGTTGGATGAATGGTTAGGGTGTTCGCCTTAACACTCTGTTCTAGGGTTCCCGGGTTAGATTCCCGGCAGGGTCAACTTTGAAAAATCAAATTTCAAATTTGGTTCTGGTCTGGATTTGAAAAGTAGTGGCAATGCACACATATTCGCAGTCATTTGGGCAGCCCGTCTGGCGGCAGTAACCACCCCCTTACACCACCGTGAAATAACAGCACGTGTGTTATTTTACATAGTATTTCCTTATTTTTAAATTTTCTTCTTTGTCATTCCTTAATGTCGTTTAACCACATTAAATTATGAGGCTATTCTTTGTTTTTGTCTAAGTTTACGATATGACTTTGTAAACGAAGCAATTTATAGTGGAGGTAGTGGAGCAACAAGTGTAGGACAAGTTAATAATTGTTTGTATAATAATATCACGTGTTGATCTCGACTGGTTAAGTACACAAGGGGCGAGGACACGGGACACTGGACGATGCTTTTAAAATCACCTACGTTCATGCAGTTCGCGGAAAAAAAACCTGTATAACACTAACAACAAATAGGTATCATAATAAATATGTAAACTAAACAGTAGTGATGTGCCTTAAAACTCGAAATATAAACGATAACGGTGAACCATTTTGATTATTGAATTAAAAGTAATCTTTTCGAGTCACTGATCAGTTTAGTTTTACAAAGTGTTTTGGCCAATGGAAATGTCCAGTATAATAATGAATAATATATATATAATCTAGTAGTGGTAGTTTTCTTAATAGAAAAAGAATGGTGTTCTATTATATAGATTCATACATTTTTAATTGAAAGTTATTATTTTCTTTCGGGTTTTTGATTAGGCGTTTTAGCCTTTTTTTTTAAATAAATTGCTAGTTTTTACAGAATAAGAGTATAATATGAGTATGTGAAGTTGGCCCCCCAATATCGTGATAAAAAAAAAATGACGTGAGTTCTAGTTGCCCCCCACATAGTTCTGGAGTTCTCTATACTTTATATCAATAGTTCTATTTATTTTCCAAGAAAAATTGATTATTGAACTTGATGGGGGGCCAACTTCACAAATCGAAAAGTTTGCGTAGTCATACCAACTACAGCATTCGTCAGATCGAAAAAAGTTATAAGGATAAATTATAGAACTCTTTGGGGGGCAAACAGAACTCCTTGGAAAAATTTCAAATTTTGAAAAAAAAATTTTTTTCTTTTCTTGAAAAATTTTTTTCTTGATCCCATAGGCATAAAACGCGAATTCGAGTTGCCTTTCATGCAGTTCTGAAGTTATGCACACTTTTTATCAATAGTTCTGCTGATTTTTCACTCGAGATTTTTTTTTATTTAATGAGAGGTTAATTTTTACAAATCACAAACTTTGCGTCGTCGTACTAACCAAAGTATTGCTCCTATCAAAAAAAGTTATTAAGATAAATTGTAGAACTCTTCGGGGGGCGAACAGAACTCCGTGAAAAATTTTCAAATTTTGAAAAAAGAAAAAATATTCTTTGAAATTTTTTTTTATGCCATATAACGCGAATTAGATTTTCCTACGATGCAGTTCTGATGTTCTGCACACTTTTCATCAATAGTTCTGCTGATTTTTCACTCGAGAATTTTATTTTAAATTAATGAGAGGTTAATATTACAAATCACAAATTTTGCGTCGTCGTACTAACCAAAGTATTGCTCCAACCAAAAAAAGTTATTAAGATAAATTGTAGAACTCTTCGGGGGGCGAATAGAACTCCGTGAAAAATTTTCAAATTTTGAAAAAAAAGAAAAAATATTCTTTGAAATTTTTTTTATCCCATATAACGCGAATTAGATTTTCTTACGATGCAGTTCTGATGTTCTGCACACTTTTCATCAATTGTTCTGCTGATTTTTCACTCGAGAATTTTATTTTAAATTAATGAGAGGTTAATATTACAAATCACAAATTTTGCGTCGTCGTACTAACCAAAGTATTGCTCCAACCAAAAAAAGTTATTAAGATAAATTGTAGAACTCTTCGGGGGGCGAACAGAACTCCATGAAAAATTTTCAAATTTTGAAAAAAGAAAAAATATTCCTCAAAAATTTTTTTTATCTCATATAACGCGAATTAGATTTTCCTACGATGCAGTTCTGATGTTCTGCACACTTTTCATCAATAGTTCTGCTGATTTTTCACTCGAGAATTTTTTGCGTTGTTGTATTTTGCACAAATTTTGCGTCGTTGTACTAGCCAAAGTATTGCTCTTATCAAAAAAGTTGTAAAGATGAATTTGAAAAAAAAATTAAGTCATATTTTTTTTCAAAATTTGAAAATTTTTCACGGAGTTCTGTTCGCCCCCCGAAGAGTTCTACAATTTATCTTAATAACTTTTTTTTGGTTGGAGCAATACTTTGGTTAGTACGATGACGCAAAATTTGTGATTTGTAATAATCTCATTAAATTTGAAAAAAAAAATCTAGAGTAAAAAATCAGCAGACCTATTGATGAAAAGTGTGCAGAACATCAGAACTGCATCGTAAGAAAATCTAATTCGCGTTATATGGGGTAAAAAAAAATTTCAAAGAATATTTTTTCTTTTTTCAAAATTTGAAAATTTTTCACGGAGTTCTGTTCGCCCCCCGAAGAGTTCTACAATTTATCTTAATAACTTTTTTTGGTTGGAGCAATACTTTGGTTAGTACGATGACGCAAAATTTGTGAATTGTAATAATCTCATTAAATTTGAAAAAAAAAATTCTAGAGTAAAAAATCAGCAGATCTATTGATGAAAAGTGTGCAGAACATCAGAACTGCATCGTAAGAAAATCTAATTCGCGTTATATGGGGTAAAAAAATTTTCAAAGAATATTTTTTCTTTTTTCAAAATTTGAAAATTTTTCACGGAGTTCTGTTCGCCTCCCGAAGAGTTCTACAATTTATCTTAATAACTTTTTTTGGTTGGAGCAATACTTTGGTTAGTACGATGACGCAAAATTTGTGATTTGTAATAATAATCTCATTAAATTTAAAAAAAAAATCTAGAGTAAAAAATCAGCAGACCTATTGATGAAAAGTGTGCGGAACATCAGAACTGCATCGTAAGAAAATCTAATTCGCGTTATATGGGGTAAAAAAAATTTTCAAAGAATATTTTTTCTTTTTTCAAAATTTGAAAATTTTTCACGGAGTTCTATTCGCCCCCCGAAGAGTTCTACAATTTATCTTAATAACTTTTTTTGGTTGGAGCAATACTTTGGTTAGTACGACGACGCAAAATTTTTGATTTGTAATATTAACCTCTCATTAATTTAAAATAAAATTCTCGAGTGAAAAATCAGCAGAACTATTGATGAAAAGTGTGCAGAACATCAGAACTGCATCGTAGGAAAATCTAATTCGCGTTATATGGGATAAAAAAAAATTTCAAAGAATATTTTTTCTTTTTTCAAAATTTGAAAATTTTTCACGGAGTTCTATTCGCCCCCCGAAGAGTTCTAAAATTTATCTTAATAACTTTTTTTGGTTGGAGCAATACTTTGGTTAGTACGACGACGCAAAATTTGTGATTTGTAATATTAACCTCTCATTAATTTAAAATAAAATTCTCGAGTGAAAAATCAGCAGAACTATTGATGAAAAGTGTGCAGAACATCAGAACTGCATCGTAGGAAAATCTAATTCGCGTTATATGGCATAAAAAAAAATTTCAAAGAATATTTTTTCTTTTTTCAAAATTTGAAAATTTTTCACGGAGTTCTGTTCGCCCCCCGAAGAGTTCTACAATTTATCTTAATAACTTTTTTTGATTGGAGCAATACTTTGGTTAGTACGACGACGCAAAATTTTTGATTTGTAATATTAACCTCTCATTAATTTAAAATAAAATTCTCGAGTGAAAAATCAGCAGAACTATTGATGAAAAGTGTGCAGAACATCAGAACTGCATCGTAGGAAAATCTAATTCGCGTTATATGGCATAAAAAAAAATTTCAAAGAATATTTTTTTCTTTTTTCAAAATTTGAAAATTTTTCACGGAGTTCTGTTCGCCCCCCGAAGAGTTCTACAATTTATCGTAATAACTTTTTTTGATAGGAGCAATACTTTGGTTAGTACGACGACGCAAAGTTTGTGATTTGTAAAAATTAACCTCTCATTAAATAAAAAAAAATCTCGAGTGAAAAATCAGCAGAACTATTGATAAAAAGTGTGCATAACTTCAGAACTGCATGAAAGGCAACTCGAATTCGCGTTTTATGCCTATGGGATCAAGAAAAAAAATTTTCAAGAAAAGAAAAAAATTTTTTTTTCAAAATTTGAAATTTTTCCAAGGAGTTCTGTTTGCCCCCCAAAGAGTTCTACAATTTATCCTTACAACTTTTTTCGATCTGACGAATGCTGTAGTTGGTATGACTACGCAAACTTTTCGATTTGTGAAGTTGGCCCCCCATCAAGTTCAATAATCAATTTTTCTTGGAAAATAAATAGAACTATTGATATAAAGTATAGAGAACTCCAGAACTATGTGGGGGGCAACTAGAACTCACGTCATTTTTTTTTATCACGATATTGGGGGGCCAACTTCACATACTCGTATAATATGAGCTAAATAGATAGTAATAGTACCTACTTCTGAAGAAAAGCAAATTAATAAATATTTTTTCGGTCTTTAATATACTTCATCATCATCTCAGCCGTAGGACGACTACTGCTGAGCATAGGCCTCCCTCTAACTTTCCAAAAGGATCGGTCATAAGCAGCCTGTATCCACCGTCGCCCGCGGCCCTTATCACATCGTCTGTCCACCTTGTGGGCGGACGTCTTACGCTGCGCTTGCCGGTCCGTGGCGTGGCCTCCACTCGAGAACCTTCTGGACCCAGCGGCCGTCCACTTTCCTTACTATGTGTCCTGCCCACTCCATCTCAATTTACTGAACCGCCGGGTTATGCCCGTGACTTTGGTTCGTCTACGAATCTCATCATTCCTCATTCGATCTCTTAGAGTAACCCCGAACATAGCCCTCTCCATAGCTCGTTGAGCGACATTGAGCTTTCTTACGAGGTCCATATTTAGAGATCACGTTTCAGCACCATATGTTATCACCGACAACACACAATGGTCGAAAACTTTTATTTTAAGGCATTGAGGAATTTCGGACGAGATGTCTCGGAGCTTCTCGAAGTTGTCTATACATAATTGGACTGTTTGTTCCTAAATACTCGTCAACAACTAGGGGTGGGCACAATATTAGACATAATTTTCGTCTTGTCGCAAATTCATCTTAAATCTCACCCTTTGAGAAGCTCGGCTGAGGCCATCAAGCATCGTATTATGGTATCTTATCGACATCGCCAGGACCGTATCTTATCGTCGGCAAACCGAAAGTGAGTGATATACTCGCCGTTAATGTTGATGCCATGCCAGGAGCTTAAATGCATCTTCCAAAGCGGCAGTAAACAATAATTTCGGAAAGTTTACATCTCTCTAACACCTATTCGCAATGACTCTGTGCTCTGCTCCTGTACTCAAACCGACATATAATTACTTCATATACTTAATAAAAATATGAATTTCCAGTAGAAAGATTTTCAAACACTCATTTCCAAAGATTTTTTTAAATATTCTAACATCGAATCATCAAACATCACTATAGCTGCTGTTCTATAAACCGACAAATAATAAGTATGTTTCCGGGAAACTTCACAATACCTTATTTCGCACAATTTTCACCTTGCCGTTTTGTAGGAAGTATTTAAGAAACTCATAATTTTGTATACTTATTTACCGAATGGCGACTATATTTGCATAAAGTATTTATTGGAGATTTCATGACGTCAATGTCAAAGTCAAAAGTCTGCGTGACATAACATCTACGAAGTAGATTTTAAACACAATCTTCGGACCTATGTGTATTTTAGTTATTCAAAGATACCTACATATTTACTTACTAAATGACGACTCTATTTGCAGAAAGTATTTATTCTCAATTCGATCGCAATGATCGCAACATTCATAACGTGAATGTCAAAGTCCAAAGTTTATGTCCGTAACATCTGTAAATTTTAAACACACACGGGTGTTTAAAATTTAGGTACTTGTTCATTTGGAACATATTTCGGATTCGATCTCGCACTATAGATACCTTTATAGTGTACTGGGCTAATTACAATACACCGATTATCATACTTAATAAAGGTCGGCATAAGCATAAGACCGCTTATTGTCTCATAGAAAGTGAAATGATGAGGTAGTTAACAGTGCTCCTAACTGGAACACATATCATTCATACATACATACATAATACCATAGATAAAATACTACTTAACCAGTTTAAGTAGTATTTTATCTATGATAATACACACTAGCCTAAGTAGCAGGCGTAGCACGGGAGCCGAATAAATACGGATACAATTCTGATAAATATAACGACGAGCCCGTTGGATGAGTGGTTAGGTTAGGGTGCCTTATCGCTCTGTTCTAGAGTTCCCGGATTCAATTCCCGGCAGGGTCAACTTTGTAAATGAACTTTTCAAATTTGGCTCTGGTCTGGATTTGGAAAGTAGTAGCAGGGCACACTGCGTTTCGCAGTCATTTGGACTATCCGTTTGGCGGCAGTAACCACCCCCTTACAGAAGACCACCGTGAAATAAAAGCACGTGTGCTCTTGTGTTTCGGTGAGTGAGTAAGGGATGCCCGAACACATTTCCCTATCCCCTCCTAATCTCTTATATTTAATCCTTCTGTAGTCGGCAGCGCACTTGCAGCAGCTTTGTCGTTGCTTGTGTTATAGGCGACGGTAGCCACCTACCATCAAGTGAAACGTCAGCCTGTCTGCCGATTTTAACATAAAAAAGATCTTGTTTTAAAATTTTAATAATAACCACTTTGACCTAATATATAACTGATATTTGGTACCACGTAATTATTTTAGATATATGTATGTATTAGCACAATTAAATTTACCCACCATCATCAAATTGGCCGTTTCGTCTGTAATTTCCCGGCTTAAATATGTATTTTAATGTTGAGTTGACATTTAAAATCATTTACCTTGTAGTTGACGTGAAATATTTCTTATTTCTTGATTATTTATGTTTGTAAATAATAGAAAGCCGCGCATCTGCAACTAATTATGCTAACACTTCTTAATTTGGCAAAGTTAGCTACGGTTTCTCGTTAGATAATGATTACAAAATATATCACGAATACTTGTACCGTGACAAAGTCCACTATATATATACATTATGTATATGTCTGCCACAAGTAGGTTAGCTATTTTTTTTAAATTATAAGTTACTTAATTATACATGAAGATGATCATAGGTTTGTACCTTTAAAATAACATAATATCTATTGTTGTTTTTCTTTCCCTTAGCTGTTTTTTGTTGGTATTATTATTTGATTATCATATTACGTTTTTACACCGGTTTTTATTAATCATTAATTTTAATAAACTCAAATAATAAACCATGAAGGAAAATGTTGCGGAAATTTATTATTGTCCTTAAAATTGTAACCGGATTGTAAGACTTATTCGCATTGGGCAAGAATTTTATGTAAAGACTTGGTAAAGTGTGAACACCGCACGACATTGTTTCATAGAAGGTTGCTATAAAAAGCAGTACTACTAGTGTTATACTTATCCCTGTAATGGATAGTACTCCATTCCTGATTCCGTTTAAACAGTTTCAGATAAATGAAGGCTTTTTGTGTGTGTATATAAAAAAAACGGGACAAGTGCAACCCTTATCACGCGTACGGAACCCTAAAAACATAGTTTTGTGATTATTTTGGATATTCCTCACGTGCTTCTCCATCAATGGAAATTGGGAGAATCAATGAAGTCCTGTCATGTTAGAATATTGACTGGTCAATTCATCGATTCTCCATTTTGGTACATATACACAATAAATAAGTATGCATTCATCCCATTGCTATTAAGATTAATAATTATTGTAAAAAAGATAATTTGGGCACCTGAAAACTACACTAAACTAACCGTATCTAATTTATTTATGTAACACCGAGCGACAAATACAGTTTTTTTTTTAAATGATAATATCGCCATTATAACACCAATGGGAGTCAATTATTGTATTATCTCTGGTGGGATAATTGGTATGTCCTGGTGGGGGGAAAAAGCTCTGACACAGCAACAGTGCAATTATTTAATGGTGGTCTTCTGTAGGGGGATGTTTATTGTCTCCTTTACTGTCACTGGCATACTTAGGTACCACTTACTGCCTGTTCATGACTGCGCTGCAAATCTTTGTAATATTTGTGCTATATAGACAGGTATTTGTAAGCTATCCATTATGTTTAAATAGGTTTACGCATTTAAATAAAATGGAAACAAGCTCAAAAGTTAGGTGTTACGTATTATGAAATGATACACCATTTCGTTCATAAACAAAAAATGGAAAATATCGATGATGGATGACGAGGCAAGGATACTTTAAATCAACAAAAACATACCTATGTAGGTAAAAAAATCATCGTAATAAATGCAATAAAAAAATCGTTGTTTGTGCACGCTAATCTCAGAAACGGCTGAACCAACATGAATGCGATTTTCATTGATATTGTGTACTTCCCGAAACATTGTGTTTGTTTCATTCCAATCGGCGTACAAACAAAAAAGATCCGAAATATTCCGAATACCACGCGTACGAAATCACGGTCACAGCTACAGTAGGATAGTATAGAAAACACTTGTGTACGAGGATTTTATTCACTAGATAAATCATTCGATTCGAGTTTTTGCGTAAATATTATTATAATGTATTGGTTTTTCATGTTCAAAACAAAATTTATAGAAAAGTTACCTGCAATACACTGTATCGTCGAAGTACGTCAGCAAATAGTTTTGTTTGTTGACGTCGGATGTCGAGATTTGCATAAACATAATCTTGGATTTCAATTGCATTCTTAAAGGATAAATTATCATACTTAATTAAAAAATCCAGTGTGTTTGCATAATTATTGTCCATGCTATAGGTAACTTATGCTAGCTGATGCCCGCAACTTCGTCCGCGTTGAAAAATAAAAAAATTACGCATTAATAAAACATTATTATATGTACTTTTGCCAAGCTTGTATTGTTATTTTTAGATAGCTTATGCCCGCGGCTTCACCTGCCTGAAAATTCCATTCTAACTATAATTTTAAATTTATTTTAAATCGAAAGAGTAGTTACGAAGATTATCTCTTATTTACAAACGTAAAAACTTTACCTCTTTATAATATTAGTATAGATAAAGACACATCTTTATAATCTTATAATCTTTATAATATTATCATAAATTTTATAAACCAATTCTAAATTATATTTTAAATAATGTTATTTCAAATTCATCGATGTTCAAATTATATATAATACTTCTTACGCGTGGTATTTTCGGTATAGCGCGTGACTTTTTTTGTTTTTGAACCGATTGGAATGAAAAAAACACTAAATGTTACGGGAACCTTGCTAACAATACATTAGTGAAAACCGCATTCAAATCGGTTAAGCTTTTTCTGAGATTAGCGTGCACAAACGCACAGACAGACAAAAACATTAATATTTTTTTTAAATCAATTTCTTCAAAAACGGCTCGTTTAGATTTTATTGTATGTATAGTATTTGTTAAGCTTCTGCCCGCAACTTCGTCTGCTTTCCTCGGGAACGGTTCTTCCACCCTATGTCCCTTTTGTACCCCTGACGTATAAAAAATTTCATGATAATCAGTTGAGTGACCTAGGTGTGAAAATGTAGGATGTAGGTTACTAATCTCTTTTATCATATGACATGTCATTAAGTCTTACATGTACCTACACCTACAAGTGATTTCAAAAGTCCCAACCTAAACCACATCGACTTATTTATTAATAAGTGTAATAGTTATTTTTTACTAAATAATTGTTCTCGAGTCGCTCACGTATTGTGATGAATGGTACCGTACTCGTCCCAAACTTATATTCCTAACTCAGCCCATTACCATATATTTTTAATTATTTTCATCACTCAACCTAAATGTGTTCCTTACTCATTCCAAGGCAAAAATAGCGTAAAAACGTTTAGACAGCATATAAATTTCTAGGTTTCAATGTATAAAAATATTTACGACTAATTCGCTCACATCGGGCATTATTTTTTTTAACTTTTAACATTTTTATAAATTAATCTGATTTTTTTAAACGAATTTAAAATTTTAAAGTCAACTCAGAATTCTTTAACGAAATTAATCACTTGAAATCAACCCTTTAACAAAATAATTCGTTTAAAGTTAAGCCTTTAACAAAATTAGTCATTTAAAATTAAGCCTTTGACAAAATTAATCATTTAAAATTAACCCATTAACAAAATTGTTCTATCAAATTTAAAAATAATTAATAAGTCATCTTATTAAAAATATATGTACCTAAAGATTGTTTACAAATAGAGTATAAGTAGTTACTCGGAATATGTTTCTTACTATTAGTAAAGAAAGTTAATTTATTAAACGGAAAGATTTATTTTATTTAAAGTTGATAAATAAACTATTCTACGTTACTTATGAATTCTTAATTGATTTTTCCCTAAACGTTTTTTAATTTTAGTAGGTATCGATTTATATAATGTTATTAAAAGTTAATCTCAATAATGTTGTTGATTTTTATATTATACTAGCGACCCGCCCCCGGCTTCGCCCGGGTTGCAATTTATATATATATATATGAACATTCCCCGTTTATCCCTCTTTCCATTAGTGATAACCGAATTAACATCGGTCTACCCGTTCACGCGTGATGTCGTGACCAAGGGAAATAGGGATTCATTTTTATATATAGAGATTTTATGTATATGTCCTACTTCTGACATTTTATTTAATAACAGATGACATTTTATTTAATAACAATATTTAATAACAAACTTTTAAAGAGGAACAATTCCGTCATACATCATTTTTACGTAACTTCAACCGTTTACGCAGCGCACGCAACGGAGGCTCTCAAAAGGGATAATTTTCCCGTTTTTGCAACATTTTTCATTAAAGCTCCGCTCCTATTGGTCGTAGCGTAATGTTATATAGCCTATCCAACACAAAAAGAATTTTTGTGAGATTAGCGCGTTCAACCAAATAAACAAACTCTTCAGCTTTATAATATTAGTATAGATGTTTATAGATTAAAATTTTATTTGAAGTCGTACTGACGAGTATTGGAATATTTTGATAAATATGCATTCGGACTGAGTAAGCAATATAAATAGACCGCGTTAGGAAAAATAAAATAGTGGGATGAGATGTCGTAGGATGAGTACGGAACAACTCATTGTGATGTTGTGACATACGAATACCAATGACAAGTATAACTCATTCATTTTGGTTCCAAATTATGTTGGTTTTGTTACTCACCAATCACCTATCCTGTGATAAAAAACCCAAATATAGTGTTAAGTGTTATAAAAATTGTTAATACGTAATACAACACGCGGTTGTGGCGTACATAGTAAAGATAAATATATGCATTTAGTATGTGCAAATATTGGGTTGGCGAAGGCTCCGAGACCGAGGTCTACTGGAGTCGTTTTAATCTATAATTCTATACTAAAAAGCTGAAGAGTTTGTTTGGTTGACCGCGCTAATCTCAGGAACTACTGCTTCGAATTGAAAAATTCTTTTTGTGTTGGATAGGCTATATAATATCACGCTACGACCAATAGGAGCGGAGCTTCAATGAAAAATGTTGCAAAAACGGGAAAATTATCCCTTTTGAGAGCTTCCATTGCGTGCGCTGCGTAAACGGTTAAAGTTACGCAAAAATCATGTATGACGGAATTGTTCCCCTTTAAAAGTTCTAAAAAAGGTCCGTGACAGCATTATGTCTATCTTTTAAAGTTGACTCACTGTAACCTTTTTTATGGTAATCAAATTTGTTCTAAAATAAATGCATTATTTGCGAAAGTATTTTTATAATCTATATTAAAATTGTTGTTTGCCTATTATGACTTGCCTATTATTGCCTATTATTGCACGCTAATCTCAGAAACGGCTTAACTGATATTCGTGTGGTTTCCACTGATGTATTGTAGCAAGCTTCCGGCAATATTTAGTGTATATTTCATTCCAATATGTTTACAAACAAAAAAGTTACGCGCCATACCGAATATACCACGCGTACGAAGTAGCGGGCACAGCTAGTATCTCATAAACCCAGTCAATTTCCAGTCAACCAGTTGTTGTATTTCGGTGACTGAGTAAGGGATGCACATTTCCCTATCCCCTCCTATTTCCTTATCTTTAATCCTAATGTAGTGGCAGCGCACTTGCAACAACTTTAGCTTTGTGTGGACCGTCAGCCTGTCTGCCGATTTTAACAAACAAAAAAGTGATTTTCTTTTTCTGTAAACTAAAATATTTCGATTTAGGAACTCAATGCTCCTCCAGGGTTATACAGCGTGTTTGGAAAGTCGAAGAGTGATGATAGCTTAGACCATTTACAATGTTTTAAGCGATATTTTTCATAGACGAAGTCTGTTTTTTTTTTAATTCGAATTTTAAATTAAAATTTGAAAAAACTCGAAATGAGATATTTATTGCTCATTAATTTATTAGTTGCTAATGTTTTGAATAGCTCGCGCTATTTTATTTAATTTTTTTAAATGCCATAAACAAAACAGTATCCTTCAATTTAAAATAAATTAGATGTTGACACAGATGTTTGTAAATTGTATTGTTAGATAGGGTTACACATTATGTTAACAGAAAAAAATGCGAAGTAACAACTTTAACTGGCAATAAATAGGCATATAATTTTGGGATTTTTACAAAGAGCCCATTCAAATTTCAATCCTAAATAATCAGAGATAATAGGATCTTTCGCGTTCCAGTATTGAAAGAAAAGAATAAAATGAATTAAGTAATTCCTTAGGGTCTGTTGGTAGAGCGGTTTCAGATTTTACTGCATGTATACGAACACTAATAAAATATTACCGAGTCTTTTATATCCATTTAATTATAAAACATATAATTTATTATTTCGCTTTTTGTCTAAATTAATCTCTAATTATACTTTATTTTGAAAAATAATTAAAAAACTTTCTGGAATGCACATCTTTTTGACAGCACGTTCTATTAGAAAACTATTTTAAATTTTTACTGTAAAGTAAATAAAGTGAAAATTGTAATTCATACATTATGATATCCTGGGATGTTAAATTTTCCTTCGTGAATTTTGTGCGTTAAGCCCCCAGCATAGGCGTGGCTATTATATATGTATATTAATATGCCAAAATATCAATATAATATATATTTAGGTTTGTAATATAAATTTATATTGTATATTATTGTACCTACACGGTGTAAGATGCTAAAATATACATATATTGTGCCTTTACAACACTACGACTGTAGTTACGGCTAAATTTTACGTTCCCGTATAAGTTTAGTTTGAAAGGAGAACCTTAATATTCCCCTTTCAAACTAGCTGACTGAAATTCAGAGCTCATTACATCCCCCAATAGCGACATCATTATTAGGTAAACAAGGTATCGATGACGTCTCGGTGACGCAGAGAGACGCGGTCTGTGGGCCCATCGACATCGGCAGCGCGGGCGCTTGTCATGTCAGTTACAGCCAGTCGTCGCCCGATACGCTGCTAGTAAAACACTTGCGCGCGCTCAATAAACCGCGAAAGTTAAATCGCACACTATTTTGTATTCTGTGCGTGCCCTAAACGGGCACGTTCCTTACAAAACACTCTCGTCCTTTTCCGATAGTGGCCGCACCCTCAATCGCTGTGAGTAACGGTTATTCCATAAATCATTTTCGTATCAATGTGTGTTACAATATTTTCATTCCAATTTTAATTAAATAATTACTTTTTTAACACAAAACATAATATGAATATTAGTCGGGCAGTTAAATTAAAATGTTCTCTTTTATTACAAAGTTTATTTTGAAGCTGTCATTAAAAAATACCAGTTTTCAAGGTGCTTTTTTTGTGTATCTTTTACTCATTTAAATTCGCGCGTAGGTACTTGTGGCTTTAAGTGAAATCTAAAATAGTTACAGCTGCGGTTTCTGAAGTTTGTACTCATTTTCTAAGATTTTCACGTTTTCGTATTTCATTTAAGGCTTAAATAATTTTAAAAAATTCGGATCAAATAAATGGTGATTACTTAATTATAGAGGGATAAGGGGATTTTTTTATAAATGTAAATTGTAAAGATTAAATTAAATAAAATTTTCAATATAGTCGCAGAAACAAGAAGTAACATTTACTTACATAATTTAATTTATTTAAGTTTAATTCAATCGCGATTAAATTCAAACTATAAGTAGATCACACTAAGTGCAGAATATATATAAAAATGCAATTTTAATGTTTCACGTTGCATTTCATACCAAATCACTGATGATAACCTCCGCAAAATCTGCTAAACTGGAATTGTATTTGTTACGTTAAAAAAATTTTCTATTCTCCGTTCACTTGATTCACAACAATAACCACAAACGAGGTTTATTGAAACTGTCATTCTTTAAAGTGATTAACTCGGAGTTTCTAAATTATTTGAGGTCGACGCGAATCAATTGTCCATCTTCCGTTACATAAGAGGCCTATCCGAGCATCCATAGTACCAATACCAGTACCAGGCCGATGTTCAATTGATCAACGCTGCATGCCGACGTTGTAGCAAAATTGTTTCGCCGTGAGACTCACAAACTTTAAGTTAGAACCTCGAATGAACATTTAAGTATAATAAAATATTTGCGATTAGTACATTAGGGTCGTTTTGGTACAACAAATATTCGTATTAATATTCATTAGGATATCACGCGTTTAATGCCAATAAACAGCTTTTTGTTGAAACTCGATTAGGAAGTTTTTTTGTGGTACCATTTAATTTGCTCAAAGGTTGACAGCGTTGATTAATTTGAAAACATTTACTTAATATACATTGTTTGAGCGAACTCGTAAATCTAATAATTGCCAATTATTGCATGCTAATGAAACATTCATAGATTTTCTTTATAAACTAAAATATCTTTTTCTTTTTAAAAATAGAAGGGTTTAATTTATTCTACACATCTACTGGTGGGTCTCATCTAATCGGTTATAGTGTCTAACAAGTTTAAGACAACAAGTTCTCATATTTAAATTGAGCTATAATTTATTTTGTAAAGATACGCGGACGATGTTGCGGACTAAAGCCACTTGTAGATACATAAAAATATATGCAGGACGTATAAGTACGCTAGTGTTGTTAGAGAACATTCTACGGGAGACCGATGGATGTCGGGTAGTAGGTCAGTAATTCCGCAGGCTGCGCGGGCGTCGCCTCTCTGGCGCAACACCCTTACGTAAAGCGTGCGGACCACTGCGCCGGAGAAAGTTGTGAATGCTCAGACAACACTCGAGACGGACCCGATGCCACCTGCCCCTTATCACGCAAACATTATTGTCCTTGTGCCTCCATCGCTGACTCTAGCTATTGCTGCGTCCTAGATACGAATTACGTAGTCCAGACCAGACTCGTTCATTATGTAATCGAAGAATTTTGTTACGTAATGACCTCGAATAAATTTTACCTCTAAATTAAATGTGCCAATGAGGAAAAAACCGTTTCATTTTTTATACCTTCTCGCGATTAACTATTTGCGAGATTTTTAAATGTATTATTGAATTTTAAATATACCTCATGTATACCTGACTCGTGACCTTTAGTCATAAAAAAACTCCCACAGAGTGTCGAGTGAGTTAATTAGTAAAACGCTTATTTATTATCCATATTGGTATTGTGTGTATATATTTGGACATAAATGAGTTTATAAGTGCAATTCACCGCGAAGAGCAGGTCAAGGTTGCACACAATAGACGGTTGCGAAAGAGTCGGTCCACTCAGCATTGTTCAGTGTCATCTCGGATCTTTTCAGTTACTACCGTGTCAGGCGTGTGACGCCCACCACAAACAAACTCGGGCCGTATTAATGGTATTTACCTTTTTAATGATAATACACTTTACTAGCTAATTTAAACGAACTATTACTATGTCCTATTATTAAAACACGTCTGATATTGATCAATACAAACTTCCGCTTGCTCGGTGTATTGACATTTTGCACTTCAGGGTACCAAATTGTTTGCCATACTTTGAATTGTCATGCTTCGTGGAAGCATTTATATGTACATAGTTTCGTAGCATCGATTAATAAATGAGATACAATCTACCTTTTGCTGTTTTATCGGTCACTAGCTTTTGCCGGTGTCCCTCGGTAACAGTACTTTTTGTACTGTTACCGAGGGTATATATCCTTTTTCTGTATTTGTGACAACATATGTGCATAATTTCATGATGATCAGTTGAGTAGTTAAGGCGTGAATGCGTAACAAACAAACTCGCTTTCGCATTTATAAGTGCAGCGCGGGGCGGGCGGGTCACGCGCCGCATGCTTGCCGGTGCGCTATTGGTTCCTCAGTCGCTGAACCAAACATGTTTTTAATTCTATTGAATGATATTCTAGCTAATATATTTTTCAATGTACCTACCAATGACCAATATACGAAGCCGCGAGCGAAAGGCTGGTTCAAAATAAAACAGTAGGCCTAGTACTTTCGTGCGCGAGTGTACCCATGCGCAAACACACCCCCTCCACTTTCTTCGAACGTTCATTTCCAATTTTTTTAAAATAAAAAACCATTATTGGAACGCTCGTAATTGTTTAAAATTTATCAAAAATTATGATTTTATTGAAAATACAATTTTTTTTGTTACGTATTGAGGTTTAGATAAACTTTTTATAAAATTGAATCATAGAAATTCCTTTTAGTAAGAAACGCATTCGCGGTGTGTTATAAAGCTTTTATTGTCATTTGATCCACGACGCGATCCCTGTAAATACGATCGAAACGAAAATATTTCGCCGAACGTGACAAAATGTGTTAATGTTTCCATAGGTTTACGTGAGTTTTCGCAACAGACGTGCCAGTATAACTTCCGATATCATTGGCAATATGTTGATCTAACAGCTACGACACTTTTGTGTAATGTTTATGCTAATTAGTAATTTTTGCTTAGTTCAAAATGAGGTTGGGTATATGCGGTTCGTTAGGATTGGACGACGGACGTCCTCCCTTTCTCTTGGCCGGAGTGATGCGTCACATGACGCAACGAGCGAGAAATTCGATTCTAAACTACAAATCTACAAACAGAGTTTTTAAGGACATCGCTGCAATGAGATAGGGTGTTCTTTCGCCGCGCGAGATGAGATACGCTCGAGCGGATTGTGAAACAAATCAAACGTAATAAGTTAACATCACACATCGCGATATCAACATTACATTTCCCTGTTCCGCGTCCGTCAATATTTTTTTGTAGTCAACGATATTAGAACATTTATGACAAACTAGATTTCGTACTAAATCTATGTATTTAGAACGTAATCTAGTTTGTCACAAATGTTAATATAGCTAGTTCATTGTAGGAGAATTTAGTAGAATCATTGTCTCGTCTTGTGCGATGGATAAAAACAGAAATACAGCCTCCTCCAAGATAAAGAAGTAGCTGCTTGCGTTCGTTTAAAATAATTTTTTATTTAAAAAAAATCAGCGTTCTAAAAGGTTGTGTGTTAATGTAAGGTTGCTACAGTCGCCTATTAACACAAAAGACGCCATAACATAAGTGTGCTGCCGACCTTAGTAAAAAAACGATAAGGGCACCCCGGACGACTTTGTCCACTTCCTAACTTGTCTTCATCCTAAATCCTGTAAACATGTGTTCGCGCAAATAAAGATTTATTTTATTTTTATTTTATTTTTAAATTGACAACGGTTACTTAAAAAGCGTTACGTTATCTGTCACTGTCACATTGAAATCTGTGCGACAGCTGAGACCTTATAAAAGCAAACGTCGAAATCTTGTATGAAAAGTGTAGTCCGCGTTGAGAAACGAAGCGATAGCGAGTTGTAACCTGCCGGCACAGCGACATCTGTCCTCAAAAAATTATCTATTTGATGTACAAGCGGCGTTCCCTAATTTTATTGTAGTATAATAGATGATGCCATCAATATTGTTATATTTTTAGAGTTCACCAGTCAGTTCTACACAGTTCACACTTTTTTTATTGAAAATTATTAATATTTTTTAATCAATAACAATATTTTAGTATATTGTTATTAATTTCAAGGATAAATTTAAAAAATATTTTTCTTAGCGGCATCACATCTATTTGCCCACGTAATTGGCACTGAGCTGTACCTACTGTTTTCCCTGTAACAGGGTGCGAAAAGCATTAGCACACGTGACGTCACCTCACTGCGTTGCTACCTTAATTACCTTATAAATAAAGTTAAAAATATTAGTAGTTTTTTTTTTCGATTAGATTGGAGAAGTGTTAGATTAGGTTAGGTAGGGTTTGTTAGTTGTTCGTCCAATACAAGGGGCACACTGAAATGATCGGGAATAGAATATTTCGGATTGAGTTACAATAAAACCTCTTTTAGAATTTGTATACTGGCCTCTTAGAATCTTAATGACATTCAAACAATTAAAAAAAAATATTAAAAACAAAAACTATGTTGGTTTAAAGTTGACACGTCGTTAACAGAAATGGAGCTCACGCGTGAACATTTCCGTGCCATAATTTATCACAATTTTCGTCGCGGCTTATCTCAAGATAAATGTCTCAGCGAACTTGTTTTGATTTATGATGTTGAAGCACCGAGTCAAACGACAATATACCGCTGGTATGCCGAGTTCCGACGCGGTCGTGTGTCGCTCAGCACTATTTCTTCTGCAGGTCGACCAAGAACAGCGGTCACGCCTGAAAACATCGCAGCTGTGCCAACTATTATATTAGATGACCGTCATGTGACATACGAGCAGATTCGGGCTGTTATCAGTATCGGAATGACTGCAATTCAGTCGATATTACATAATGAGCTGTGTGTAAGAAAGCTAGTTTCCCGCTGGGTTCCCCACAATTTGTTCGAAGGGAAAAAGGCGGCTCGTGTAGATTGGTGCCGGAATACTCTGCAAAGCTTCAACGGAGGGAAGCCAAATGCCGTTTATAATATCGTCTCAGGTGACGAATCATGGATTTATTCATACGAACCTGAAAGAAAACATCAGTCAGCAGTTTGGGTCTTCGAAGACGAGGTCAAGCCAACGAAAGTGGTTCGCTCCCGCAGCGTGTCAAAGAAAATGGTCGCTACGTTTGTCTCGAAAAAGGGGCATATTGCTACAATTCCTTTACAGGAACGCAAAACGGTTACCGCCGAGTGGCATATCACGGTTTGTTTGCCAGAAATGATAGCCGAACTGCGAAAAAATAACCCGAAACGTCACATCATCTTACATCACGATAGTGCGAGCTCCCATACGGCTCGGAAGACAAATGATTTTTTGAAGCAGGAAAACGTTGAGCTGATGAGCCATCCTCCGTACAGTCCTGACCTGAGCCCAAACGATTTCTTTACATTCTCTAGAATGAAAGATTTATTACGCGGTCAACGGTTTGAAGACCCCGAAGCAGCTGTGGAAGCGTACAAATCAGCCATTTTGTCAACATCAACTTCAGACTGGAATTACTGTTTTAATGATTGGTTTGCTCGAATGGAAAAGTGCATTAAGTTGAACGGAGAATACTTCGAAAAACAATAAAATACAATTTAGCTATACCGTGCATGTGGTTTTTCTTATTCCCGATCATTTCAGTGTGCCCCTCGTACGAATTTCGTCCATTACGTAGTTTAAGTAATGGCAGAACACCTGCGTTTGGGCAGCCTGTCCGGCTGAAGTTTTAAACCAGTGATTTATGCGCACGTATAAGTTCGTTTTTGGAAACGCATTTAGGCGCGTATAGGAGCGCCTTTTGCCACACGCGCAACTCGTACGAGCGTTGACGCGCTTATAAGCGCGTATAAGCGCGAGATTTTATTTCAATATACTCTAACCCTGATTTTAATATATTTAACAATTCATCAAAAGTGCTCAAAGACATTCTGAATTAATCGTTTAGAATCGAAACGACCGTATACGCGTAGAAAAAACACTAGTCTGAAACCGCTCTAAGCATGGTGCGAAAAGCATTAGCACATGTGACGGCACCTTGCTACCTTATTAAATAAAGTTAAAAATATTTGTAGTTTTTTTTTTTTCGATTAGATTAGAGAAGTGTTAGGTTAGGTGTTAGGTTGCCTAGGCGGAAAGGGTTTGTTAGCTGTTCGTCCATTACGTATTTTAAGTAGTGGCAGGACACCTGCGTTTGGGCAGCCCGTCTGGCTATCCCTTTACAGAAGACCATCGTGAAATAATAGAACGTGTGATGTTTTGTTTCGGTGAGTGAATAAGGGTTGCCAGAGCCCATTTCTCTATCCACTCCTAATCCCTTATCCTTAATCCATTTGTAGTCGGCAGCGCACTTCAGCACTTGTGGCGTCGCTTGTGTTATAAGCAACAGTAGCCACCTACCATCAAGTGGACCGTTAGCCTCTCTGACGACCTTAACATAAAAAGCCTACGTCATTTTTATATCTCAAGTTATGCAAGTTATCTAAGTTTGCAGTTTTAAATAATTATTTGATATACTTAAAATTTAAGGTAAGAGTCACATAAAAAGGTCTAAAAATATTAAAACTAATGTTTACAATGCAATTTTCAAAAATCTTTTCTGAATATCAACTCATAATGCTAATAGGTTGGGGAAAAAGTTTCTTCGCATTTTATATGAAATTTCAAGACATTTTTTTTTTCATAGTTTATTTACATTTTTATTTACATTACATAGTTTATTAGTTATTTATTATTGTATTGTAATATTGTAATGTAAATACATAGTTTATTTACATTACAATATTTATGTGCCATTTTGTTCGATGACTTTTTGCCATCTTGTAGGTAGCAACATGATCCCATTGCTATAGAAATTTTGGGACTTCTGATCAAAAAAACGCGACTAGTAGTTTTGGCAGTCCTCTCTTGATCTTAACCTGACATCGCCTAAAGAATTCTGAAGAGACCGAAACTCGTGGAAATCTGAAGGTGCATGGTCAGGGCTATATGGAAGATACAGTAACACCTCCCAACCAAACTCTCTTAATTTTTGCTGAGTGGCTAAAGATGTGTCATTTTATTGATCAATTCCGGCCGCACTCTCTCAACTTCTTGCTTTAATCTCATCAGTTGTTGGCAGTAGTGATCAATGGTTCTGGCCGGTGGCAAAAGTTTATAATGAACAATGCCCCTCCAATCCCACCACACACAGCATCACCTCGGGTTTTGGCAGTCTGTGAAGCCTGACCAACCTTTGACCACGACCTTTTTCGCACGTTCTTGTGGCATGTGATTTTCATCACCAGTTATCAATCTCTTCAAAAACGGTTCGGTTTCATTACGTCTCAATAAAAAATCGCAAATGAGTACACGATTCAGTGAGCTCGTGTGCCACCCAAATATCGAGCTTTTTTGTGTACCCCAGCCTTTTTCAATGAGTCAAAACTGTGTTCTGGTCAATTCGTAACTGCTGATATGCCGATCTTGCTCCACTTTTACAAAAAAATGGCGTCCATATTATCCGTAACAGGGCGACCAGAGCGAGGTGCATCTTTGGCATCAAATTTCCAGATTGAAAACGCTTAAACCAACTTTGTGCTACACTGCATTAGGTCCATAAATGTCACAATTTTTTTCGCGGTCTGCATTGCATTTTTTCCTTTTTTGTAATAAAATTTTAAAATGTAATTTTTTTCATTACATTCACTCATTGTGACAGAATGAAAAACAGCTGGAAACAACATTTTACTAATTTGTTTCTTTCTTTGAAATGTAACCTTTTTAATGTCATTAAAACCAGCCAGATACAAATAGTACCTACAGCCAAAGAGATTTTATTAAAAGTTTATACTTACTAAATGCGAAAAGACTTTTCTCCGACCTAATCATAAACATTACCCTTAAGGGCCGAGTCTATCGGTGCAAAACTACGAAATAGAGGACAAAAAACCGTTCGCGCGGAGAGCTCCTCCGCTGCCATCCTGCCTCGAATTCATCAATAGAATGTTGCTCTACTTATGGCTTTTAATATTTTATTAGTATTTTATAATTTCATATTATTGAAAATACCCAATTTTTAACATTTCTAACAGTCTAAAATGTTGACGTGGAGGCTTGTTTTTTAGAATTAGTTTTAGTTAATTTAGAATTTAGAAAAGTTGCTAGCAGGTTATCGCTATTATTATTATTGTGAATAAGGTTGTGTTCATTATTAGAAATTGAGTTATGGGCGCCAAATAAAACACAAATTATTACATAACATTAATAGGATTAGTTTTTGTACTGAATTTAAATTATTACAATATTCACACCGTTTATTACTTAATGCCCCCTTCTTCAATTAAACTTATTTTCTTCAATTTTTTTGCCTTATTTTCCATGGCTTTAATGATATATGGAGGATCATTGATTGGCATTGAACGTTCAAGACGGGAATCGATCAACTCAGGTATATAGCAGACAGTTAAAAAAAAATAGTTAATGATCTTACCATTTTGTTCTGCCAGAACGTAGTGTCTCTTTTTATATATTCTACTTTTATATATTGGTCAACTCCAGTCCATACGGCAAACAAGCAGGTATCCATTTCTGTTATATTTAATTGTCCTTGAATTTGGTAATAATAATCATGGTTTTTGTCAATAATGAAGGATAAAATATAATATAATAAAAGATAAAATATTATATATGAATATAATATATAATGCTTATGCTTATATACAAGGTAATACACTTACCTTTGTATTCTATTTCTTTTAGACAACATAGACTATTCTCCTATAACGAAATCTGTGGACTTGGGCCTGGCGACTAATCAACTCATAACCATAATTAACAAGAGTATAGAATCACATTTACCAAAATTATCACACCTCGTAAAAAAATCATACTCAAACCTTGGATTACCCCCGGTATAATACGCTGTATTCGTAACAGGGATAGAATGCACATAAAATTACCGAAAGACCCTCTAAATGAAATACTAATTATTACATACAAAAGATACCGCAATTTTATCAATAGTTTATTACGAAAATTAAAACGCGAATATTATAATAACAAATTTAAAAACGCCAAAAACCCAAAAGAAATAAAAGAGGCTACTAATTCTAAGAGTCCAAACACCCCTCCTCTTGATCTCATAAAATTTTATCGAAATCCCTAGGAGGCTGTAAACCGTGTTAATGATTTCTTTGTAAATGTAGGAAGCAACCTAGCTGCCAAAATTATCCCACCTGTTGATCCTTTAATAAAAACAGATAATAGACAGGTAAACTCAATGGTGGTTCTAGAAACTAACATGGCACATGTTGAATATATAATTAATAATCTACGTATTGATTGCGCACCTGGTTGGGACAAAATTTCACCTTTCATTATCATAGCCTCCAAAAAAGCTCTAATTCCGTCAATCACTCACGTGTGTAATTTATATATTGCATCTGGTACCTTCTCTAAAGCTCTGAAAATTGCTCTTGTTCACCCCATATACAAACAAGGCGATAGAAAAGATGTAACTAACTACAGGCCAATTTCAGTATTATCTGTATTGTCGAAGATCTTAGAAAGAATACTTAACAATACTCTTGTTCATTTCTTAGAAAAACACAAAATAATTGCTAATAATCAATTTGGTTTTAGATCTAACATCTCGTCAGAAGATGCAGTCGCAGGACTTACTACGTTAATAGTTAGTAAGTTAGACAACAACAAGAAATGTATTGGTATTTTCCTTGATCTTTCAAAGGCCTTCGACACAATTTCAATTCCCATTTTACTTAAAAAACTAGAGTCCTGTGGCGTGAGGGGTAAAGCATTAAATATTTTTCACAGCTATTTGCAGGATCGCATGCAATGTGTAAAGATTGCCTCTTACACTAGTAGCCTGAGGAATATGGACTACGGTGTACCTCAGGGAAGCATTCTGAGCCCATCGCTCTTCCAGTTATATATTAATGACCTGTGCAAACTACCCATTCTAAAATGCGATATTTTTACTTATGCTGACGACACAGCCCTTCTAGTATACGGCGATGATTGGGAAGACACTAACCAAAATGCTCAAGTTGCACTTGAGACGGTTATGAATTGGCTTGCAACAAATTTACTTACCCTAATTATTAAAAAAATTCATATAATTCCATTTTTCTTAACTAAAGCATCTGCTCTTTTACATGATAATTCCAACATTACTACTCACAATTGTGATGGATCATCATCTACATGTGATTGTGAGCCTTTTAAGTACACCCGGACCGTAAGATATTTGGGTATTAATTTGGATTCCAACTTGAAATGGCATTCTCATATAGAAGTCTTAACTATACGAGTCCGAAAAATGACGTATCTGTTTAAAATAATGAGACTCATTGCTGATTCCAAAACAATGAAAATACCTACCTGGCACTTCGTCAATCGGTTCTGGCCTACTCCTTACCTATATGGGGCGGAGCGGGAAAAACGAAAATGCTGAATCTAGAAAGAGCACAAAGAGCAATTTTAAAAGTAATGACCCAAAAACATTTTCGATACTCTACCAATAAACTGTATAAGTGTCAGGTCTTAACGGTGAGACAACTGTATATACTTCGGTGCATTCTTCGGAAGCATGCTAACCTGTCTCTTGATGCAACTATCCTAAATCGATGCTCCTGTGTTAATATCTGCCATGTCTACAAACACAGAACCTCCTTTGCCGCTAGCCAATTTGAAATTATTTCTTCCAAATTATACAACCATCTACATAGAGCCATATCTATCTACCCTTTGACGAAGTTTAAAGTTTGTGAATAAGCATATGTATATACAAAATAGAAATTATTTTAAAATTTATCTAAAAATAAATAATTTAATTTAAAACTTAACCCAAGCTAGTTATTAGTAGTATTTATTTTCATTATTTCCTATCATTGAATATAATTAATTAATATTGGAGCCGCTGGTAGGCGACTCCAGGCGGGTTTGCGATAATGCGAATGCGTATCAAACACACCACTTACCTTTTCGTCAGCGGCTGCTACGACGATTTTGTACAGTGTTATGCTTGTATGTATTAATGTGGTGTACCTAGCTAATTTTATAATTGCGAAGTGTAAAAGCTGCAGCAACTCACTTAGTTTGCGGTTTATTTTATATGCGGAAAGTCACTGGGACGCGGAACATTTAATTTCACCTTTTTAAATACTAAATTTAACTGTCTGCTTCTATCACAAAAAACTGTCGCGCGGTACTGACGCGGATTCTCGATCATATCGAGATACCGCCACACGATAAATGAAAACTTATAAAATAAAAATCTTAATAAGCGCCACCTAGCGGACAAGAACGATATCTCCGCGCTATGCCAAGTGGCGCGTTCAAATATAATTAGTCTTTAATGCTAAATTCCCTGACTTTGATAATACATTAAAAATAGTTTCAAAGTCAGGAATCCAATTAAATTGTATCTAATCTAATCTGTATAGTTGTCTCCAAAAGTTTTTTGTGATTTTATTTTGTGTCTGCTGGTTAGAAGTGAATTGATGATGAATGAATAAATTATTATTATTATTATTTCATTAGTAGTACTTTTGACTTCCATTTCCTTTTTCTTACACAAGCATATCTTTTTTCTTATGACCTATGTTACAAACTATATATTTAATAACAATCTTACAAATTATTTAACAAAAAGTTCAAAAATAATGTTAAAAATAAATAAAGTAAAGCAACTTTCGATATGCGAACAGAGGCGCAAAATCTCTGAGAGTGAGCGAGACAAAGATATTGTTCGAGCGTAAAAAAAAACCTAAAAATTTGACAAGAAGCACACGTCCGAACGGAACGACCATAGATAAGTATGTGTATATTAGGAAATAGATGGGTAACTTCACATCAATTTATGTCCCAAATACGCCACCTAGTGTTCATAGCTAAATCTTAATGCATCTGTGTGTATACACGTTTTGCATTTGTGTGTGTATACATTACCGGTAGGTACCCGGTACCTTTACGATATTATGAAAATTTCTTTTAACTTTTTGTTTTTAAATATTATTTAAAGAAAACACATCCTTAATAATAAATTTTATTTCAAACAAAATAACAAGTAATATTTTCATTACACTGTAAAACCGGTATTATCACAACAAAATAAATTAATCTTGAAAATATATACCTTCTGTACACCAATTTAAAATGAATATGCAGCAAACTTTTGTATTTAAAAAGCGAATATTTTGCGTAAATGTTCCTTTTATGGAAAATACAAGAAAATTAAGGTTCAATCAGTACAAGTTTAAAAACAACGAAGAGAATAAACACTAATATAAGTATATTGAGAGTAAATCAACATATTTGGCGGAAAATGAGTTTGCACAGCACTTTTTTAGTAGATCACAGAATTCACAGGTAAATTTGTAATGATAAAAGGTACGAAGTAAACAGAAAAAACCATAAACGAAAATTAATTTATAAAAAAATATACACAATTGACACGACAATGACAATACACCATGACCTTAGCAACATTTCAAATTGAGTTAACTTACTCTATGTTTATTAATGGACATAGCATTTATGATCATGTCTAGGTATTTTACTAAAAGTAAATTGAAATATTTAAAAATCTTGAAAAATGTAGATTTAAATTTTCAATTCACAAAAAATAAAATAAATAATTTTGTTATTTGGATTTTTCACTTTCATAGTTTCGGCTATCACCACTAGATGTCGCTAGTTTTTTGTGACCATATAATAATGTATGAAGTGAACACAGCATGGGAACGACCACTCATCGGTCACTGAGGAGTTTTGTTGCCGGTATTTTCTTATAAATAAAAGATTACTTTTCTTAATTTTTATATAGAAAACATTGGTTTTTTTGGTCCTAACACTTATCTTTTATGAAAATAAATGTTAATTACTAATATTTGTTACGTAATTATGTTATAAAAGGAAAAAAATATTAGTGAAAAAATGAGATAAAAGACAATATTTAACGTTCTAAATTAAGAAAATGGATTAGTTAGGGAAAAAAATAATCAGGACAATTTAAGGACGACCACATAAGAAAACTTTTCTACTGTACAGATTTTATAATTTATTGTTAATTGTTATATATTAAGTCCGTGAACATAGCTCAACATGCTGCAGGGCTTGGTGGAGCTATATTTAACCCTATTTTTACCTAATAAATACCGTATAAACAAACGCTTAAAAAATACTTAACTGTTAACAATATTATTAATTTTTCTTGGTTATGAAAATATTTCTAGTTTTTACCTAAATTAGTTTGAAAACAATATTATCAGCAGCGCCAAAAATTCGACGAGAGTCAATTTTTAACGGACTGCAGCCTTAAAACAAAAGTAATTGAAATCTGAAATTACAACACAACTTTACAGAGAAAATAGACTCGTCTTAATGTTGCAGTAATGAAAAAAAAAGAACTGGTGAGCTATGTTAGCTGTAGGATACATAATCGTCCATAAGTTCATGCCAGTCATTAACCCAATATTTAACCTCAAAACAATAAAACGGTTGCAAATAAACGATAAACTTCTTATAAAATATTGATATCATTATAATATATGTTCAATTGTTCATATGCGAATGTTGTATTGTTTGAATAAATATTCTCGTTTGTAGTCATTGAGCTATTATTACTACGTAGTAGTAATAAGTGTTCTAAATATAATAATCATTATGTTACGTTTAAAACAAACTTATTTAGATATTCCACAATACGCAAATTTAAATGGAAAATCTTCTTAAACCCTAGCTTATATTTCATAGTACATATTTCAATATTATAAACTATAGTCCAGGAAAATTCAATAACTAATCAAAATTTGAGTTCCTCAGGGGCATTTTTGATATTAAACAATAATCATAAAATTTACTCCCTTATATGATATATATTTTTTAATTTATATTTTTATTTCCTATTAAAGCTTTAAATGTAGCAGTTAATGCTAATATTTACATAAATATGCTTAACCCAGTTCTCACTAATAGAATTTATAGCAGTCCCAGTCACGAAAACTGGGAGTCCCACTGCCGCGCCTCACAATTATTGCCATACCAACGACATTGTGTTGTTATCCGTACAAAATAACTAAACAAAAAACACTGAATTGTGTTGAAACCGTTTTTTTTTGTTACAGGTTTATTAGTTAATAAATTTTGAATCCAAAGATGGCAAGCATATACGACTGGTATCGGGACCTCATGGACAACAGGAGTGGTAAGTCTTATTTATGGCGAATATACATCATGTTTCATTCTTATAACAGTTTTTTTCTCGATTCTATGGCTGAAGCATTAGAGGGCTCTACTTGTCATTAATATTTCACCTCTCATTCACTCTCACGATTGGTAATTAATTATATGTGTGAATAGAGAAACGAAATTAATCGCGACACCTAACAATACGTTTACATTAAAAACCAGTAACACGCATAATTTAAAATTACGAATGATATTTGATAATCTGATGTATTTATATTACCGGTTTTATATAAAAATTGTGTAAAATTCTTGTATTAGGCCATGCCTCACATAAATCTTTGTCAAAAGTGGAAGTTCAACAATAAGACAAAAATCAAAATCGTCACATTGGCATGTATGGTGAACATTAAAAAAAACACAAAAGAAAGAGCATACAAAAATAAGAAAAATTACCAAAGCAACAGATGGTCTAGTGAACGCTGAGTAGCATTAAAATGGAAGTGGACTGGAAACGTTGCGCGTCTCCAAGACCAGAGGTGGACCAGGGTGACAATTTGGTCCGCAAGGCAATAGAAAGAGGGGGAGACCCCACGCTAGAAGATGAATTAAAAAATACAGCTGGCCCCAACTGGATTCAAAAAGCCCAATCGAGAGAGGAATGGCAAACTGGAGGAGGCCTTCACCTGTAGAGGGGTCCTTGCAGAATAATTTAATTACATTAAAAACTTAATTTTATAAACTAACAATTCAAATATTTTTTACTTAATATCATTTTACTGCTAGTTTACTTAACTAAACACTAAAAAATTATACTTCAATACTGCAAAGGCTAAAGGATTTTTTATATGTATTATATAAAAATTGTATAATTTCGGCAACAACCTTTATGTAAATGCCTAGGTATTCAGTATATATGTTTTGTTATAAATTTATTCGGAGAGGTAACTGATGACAATACTATTAAGACATTTTTCAGAACTTATTATCTTACCGTTTATCTAAGTGTCAGCTTAATGTTACCGATTTGCCTTTTAAACATTGTCTAGAAAATGTTTGTAAGACCTGCCCGAGCAGTTACAAATTAAAAAGTAAAATCCTGGTTTTTTACTCAGTATCATCCAAAATGGAGTGAGCGGTCGGCCCCTGAGCAACAACGCCACAAGAGTTTGCTCAACATTAATTACATAAGACATAGAATGTTCTGTAGTTGTTTCGGTGTAGCTTCGCTTCGCTGTAACGCGCTACTTATTAAATCAACGTAATCCTCTACCTCCGTGTTCTCGCGATCGCGACCCCATAACATCAAACAATAGGACAATATAAAACCGACTTAACATCTCTAACAATGTTTAATGCTCAATTAAAATCGAAACGTTACAGTGACATTATCTCACGTCATAGAGAAAAACAAAAGGTAATAATTGAATGAGTGTTTACGTTAAATTAAATATATTTTTTCCCTTTAATTCATAGAGCGTAAAAAAAATATTTTTTACGCTCTATGCTCTGATTTCATCAGTCAGTAAGTGAAACGCTTAAAATTTTTTCAATCTCTCGGTTTGTAAAACACATAAAAGTTGATCTAAACTGATAATGTTAAAGTGAGTCATTGTATAAGTCATTGTAAAATTTGAATTATAAGGTAGAACTGATTTCTAAAATAAGATGTAAGAATACACGTCTTTAAAGTTGCATATTTATCAAAATAATAATAATATTAATATATATTGCGGTATATTTATTTACATCTGTTTCATGTAACTTCTTCCTGGACTAATCTTTACTTGAATACAACCTGATGTACTTCCAGTAATGATAAGTCTTAACTGCAGAGGCCCGAGGTTTGTTTGGGCAAGGCTAAAACAGGTTCTTTTATATTATTGGGCCTTCCACTTTGTATTGAATTTCAGAGCGTTTATTCGTACACTCAAAAAGCAGATTTAATCCATGTCAATTGCCCAAAGCGATTAAGCGAGCCAATGAAAGGCGTGCATTAATAGTTTGTTTTGAGAACTTGATTACAAAACTTCGGCATCTCTACTATTCTTGATGAATTAATTACACACCCGTTTACGTTCCATAAAAAAAAAACATACTTCAACTTGTAAATTTCCAAAAAATCTTTCTCAACGGTCCCATTCTTAGTAGTTTCGCAGTCATCAACTGGGAAGGTCGGGTGGCCGTAGTAACCACCCCCCTATATGTAATATCACCAATAAGCACATGTAATCTTAGTTTTGGTGTACCATTTATTCCAGACTTATGCTTATCTCACTTTGATGTAGAATATATGTTTTTATGACAAAAATAAACTGTTATTGTGATTTCGAGATTAATCTTTGAGGGATTTGTGTTAAGAATTAGAAATACTTTATGTAAAAATTATCTTGTGAACACATATTTATTTTAATTTATATATATATTTTTATAAATATTGTGTCTCATATTCCAAGGTATCTTTTGTATCTTTGTGATGTTACGTATATTGTACAATGATACGATGTATCTTGTACCAGGTGGATTTTTTTTTTCAAGTATAGGTATGAGTAATATTACTGAACGTGAATTCCAAGATACCTTGATTTCTTTATTGGTTGGTTTCTAGGTCATGTTTATATTTTTTAATATGCATATATTTTTTTATTTGATTAGAGAACAACCTTAGTCAATTTTAAAGCGTTTACAAAATTCACATATCTGAACTCGTCCTTATTTCTAATCTTTATATTTACGTCAAATGAATGTTAATTACAAAAACACACATACCACTTTTTAGAAGTAGTATAATAATGCTAAATATGTAAACACTCTAGAGTCCACTAAGCATATTTGAACAAATAATTACACAGAGTATGAAAGATTACTATCGTAACTTAAATGATTCTTCGACTCATCGACTGCTCATATTGATTTGTAGCTGTGCCAACACTAGCAGGAAGTTTCATTGCGAGAAGTCCTTACGAAAGGCTAACATCTTTTTCGCACTTTAACCTTGAAAAGTTCATAATATAAAATAATTAAATACATGCACTTTGTCGAACAGTTTTGCTTTCCAAGGCTAACATTCTCCTATCTACGTGCAATATCGGCTTTTTAAAATTCCAAAAAGTTGTTATCGTTGCTGAATACCTCTAGTACGAGTACCATTCAACAAAAATGTCCAAAGCAAAAATGAAGTTGATTATAATTTATGAAGGTTATATTCTCTTCTGTTAATTTATTGGTCCCTATATTTTATGTAGTGTATGTAGTGTGGAGAAAAAATTATCGCATACCTATGTATATGTCGACATATCATGTAACACATAACAGTTACGTGTGTCGTGCTCGATGATATGTCACACATTATAGATGGAAAGAAATGAGGCACTGTATTATTCCTCTTCTACTTTTTCGTAACATCTTTGTCGCCGATTAATTCATAAATACAAAAATACAATAATAGTTTAGTCTTAAGGGAATGTGACTTTTAAGTATGGTAATCTTAAATGTACTGATTCTCATTAGAATTGCTAATGTAAGGCACTAATATAATTTTTGAAGTTGTTTTATCACTTAATAATAAATAGTATAAAATAAAATTTTCTATCGAAACCCGACTGCTGGCTCAGTTTTTCTAAACTATTGGACCGATTTTGGTGGTATTTTCACAAATACTCAGTTTTTTTTTTTTTTTTTCGAGAAAGGTTCGTTTGCCCCATAGAATAACTTGTATTGAAGATATCAAATGAGAATAAGAAATAATGAGAAATTCGTTTGTAGATCCACGTGTCAAAGACTGGGCCATGATGGGCTCGCCGCTGCCAACGTTAGCAATATGCCTTTGCTACGCCGTAACCGCGAAACACATCGGCCCCAGACTGATGGCTAACCGCAAGCCCTTCGAGCTGAGAAGTGTGCTAGTTCTATACAATCTTGCACAAACTCTCTTCAGTGCCTGGATATTCTACGAGGTATGTATTTTTATTTAAATCTATCTTCATCATCATCTCAGTCGTACGACATCCGCTGCTGGACAAAGGCCTCCCTCCTAATTTTACAAAAAGACCGATCAGAAGCAGCCTGGATCCACCGTGTCGACCCGCGGGCCTTATCAGGTTGTCTGTCCACGGTGGTCCTACGCTGCGCTTACCGGTCCGTGGACTCCACTCGAAAACCTTCCGGCCCCAGCGGCCGTCGACTCTCCGTACTATATGTCCCGCCCACTACCACTTCAACTTACTAATCCGCTTTGTCTACGGATCTTCTCATTCCTAATGCGATCTCGTAGTGTAACCCCGAACACAACCCTCTCCATAGCTTGTTGAGCGACATTGAGCTTTTTCAACGCTACATGTCATCACTGGCAACACACATTAGCCGAAAACTTTACTTAACTGCCTTAAACTTTTGTTTTAAGGCACTGAGGAATTTTGAATGAGAAGATGTCTCGGAGCTTCTCGAACGCTGTCCATCCGAGTTAGATTCGACGATTGACCTCCTTCTCGAAGTTGGCTCTACCTAATTTAAACCTATACCTATTACAATTTCGCATGCCACATTGCGTTTCGCAATTATAAATTTGGCAGTCCGTCTGGCGGCAGTAACAACGCCCTCACAGAAAACTACCTTGAATGAACAGGGTGTGTGCTGTAGTGTTTCGGTGTTCAGAGGCCCTATCCCTAATAAGGTAGGCAGCGCATTTGCAGCTCTTATGACGTTGTATTAATATGCGACAACCACCTACCATCACGTGGACTGAACGGTCAGACCCTCCACCAACCCATGGCCCTTTCGACAATCTAGTCATACGGGCCGAATCGTATACAAATTGGTTCTTCGTCCCTGTCCCTTTGTCGGATCTCCCCCTTCTGGGGCCGACACACACACCACAGTAGAGTGACGCGCGGGCCTCGGGCTTCGCTCACTCTCCCTCATCGTGTGCTCCATCTCTTGTACCATTTCTGCGCGTATTTCTCAAGCCTAGCATAGTTCGCCGCCGTGGAAACGAGATCCCGATAGTATACGAGCCCCCCGTTATCTTGACTGAACGGTCAGTCTACATTTAAAAAAAATACAATGTCACTAATTACATTTAGCAAAATACATATATTGTCGCTAATAAGCCTCAATTACCGTATCGCTGAATGTAACACAACATCGTTAGTGGTCTGATATTAATTCATGTTAGCTGATTGATGATAATTTAACTTAAGTTTAATTAATATTGGGTTTCAATCAAATAAAATAACTTTATAGTGTATTTTGTTAGTTATACCTTATTATTGTTAATTCTTGATTATTTGATTTGACAAATTCGTAAAAGGTGCAAATTAAATAATTTTACCTCTGGAACTGCCAGTCGAATTTAAAAAAAAGACTTTTTTTGCATTTGATAGCCTCATTTTTGAGGAAGGTTATAGGATATTTATCATGACGATATTACCATTACAAACCGAAAATGAAAGAAAGTCAGAAAGAACGTTAAGCGAAAACGGAGTAGGTTTGAGAGATGAGATGCGATGCCTTTGGTCAGGTCGACCGACGAGAAACAAGTATTACCAAAAAGAACCGAAAAGGGTTTCGGTTTCAGTCTGTTTTGAATAGCCTTAATTTTTTTTTTAAATTCTCTGTCTTATATAAACGAAGGTAATAAAATGTGGGTTTACAAAGTGGTTACTTTTAGTTGAATCACCAAAAGTCATATCTATATCTTAGTGATAGCGAAAAGTTAATCATCCAAATAAAAAAAACGATAAAAACTGCGATAATAGGCAGTAAGTCTCGTCGAGTGACTTAGTCTTTAGAGTGAGTCACTAATCTAAGTTGCTAAAAATTAGTCACTCTTATCGACTCACTCTTATCTGACGTTACACGATAAACATAATATCAATTACATCACAATCAATCATAATTCTCAGCGAAGTGACTCCAGGCGCAACAGTAATCTTTATCTGATAAAGTCTTTATTAGACCAAGATTATATTTGTATACGCGTTGTTATGTATTGTTAATACATGGCGACATAACCCATTTTTCCTCACTTTTTTTAAATGTCTCTAGGAACCCATATTCATGTCGTGAGTTGCTTTGACTCAACAATAATAAAATTTTAATTTCAAACGCTTGAGGCTGATTTAAAGCGTGTACAAGTAATGTACATAAAAAATAAAAGCAACCTAATGTTTAGCTCATAGAGTATTTTGTTGTTTGTTACGCTTTCACGCCTTAACTACTGAACCGATGATCATGAAATTTTACATACACTTTGTCAGGGATATACAGAAAAGGACATAGTGGGATAACTTTCATCCAGAAAAAGCACCGTTCCCGAAGAAGAATCTAAATATAAAAATATAAAAATTGAATGCCAGACAAAATATAATTATGAAAAATTGAATCTATACAGTATTAATAAAATCGTAAACGAGCCGTATCTGTCCATATCTGTCCCTAATATTTTTTCAAAAAACAATTTGTACACCGTGTACTTAACCAAGGTAAAAAAAAATTAAATAAATGTTTTATAATCGAAGTCGGAGGCAAAAGCTAGTTTAAAAATAAATGTTATTAAATGTTTTGTTTTCCTATTCAGGGCCATCTATTTATTCGATACTAGCTGAGCCCGCAACTTCGGACGCCTGATATTCGCGGTATAGGATGTAACTTTTTGCAAACCGATTGGAATGAAACAAACACTAAATGTTACGGGGGGCTTGCTATAATACATCAGTGAAGACCGCATTCAAATCTGTTAATTAGCGTGCATAAACGTACAAACAGACAAAAATTCTAAAACTTATTTTTTTGACCTCGGTAACATAAGTACAACGTGTACAAATTGTTTTTTGAAAAAATATTTAATGTTCACGATTTTATTATATGTAGATACATACATAAATATAAAATAAGTTATAGTTTCTTTTTTATATTATTAAAAAAAGTCTTTCCGATAAGTCATCTTTTAAAGTTTTGACTATGAATTTAAATTTTAAATTACTGCCAAGCTTATAAATAATAGACAGTAGAATTTATCGCATTTTAAACACTGTATAAACAATACCTGGCGCGAATACGGACTCATTATTAGCTTAAATAATTCACACCTATAGGATAAAACATAAAAAAAGTCATAAATAAATAAATAATACAAAAACATGAGCAACTTTAATGAAATTTTCCACAAAAGAAGAACGAGAAATACGAAAGACCAAAGGTCAATTGGTAATTATATAAACATTATTGAAATTTAAAAAAAATTAAAAATACGCAAAGATGTTACTTACTATTGTCCTTTTTTTTGCTAACTCTTTCTTCACCTTTACCTTTGTTAAAACGTAAAGGTCTTTAACACAGTAGCAATAACTAAAAGTATGTTTTTTCTAATACGGAACAAAGGAACAAAAATAAAATAAGGAAATATTAATATATTTTTTTATCGACTTTGTTTTTTTAACTTTGCAGTACCTGATGAGCGGTTGGTGGGGCGACTACAAATTCACATGTCAACTGGTTGATTATTCTAGAAGCCCCATGGCAATGAGGGTAAATATTTTCAACTAAATTTAAAATTCTGGCTTTTTAACAATATAAGCTTTAGTAATAATAGATTGGGAAGCCCGTCTGCCAGCATTACCTAACCCCCTTACAAGAAGACCACCGTGAAATAAATGCATGTGTGCTGTAGCGTTTCAGTTCGTGAGTAATCTATGCCAGAGCCCAGAGTATCTACCTACCATCAAGTGGACTGTTAGCCAGGTTAACCGGATGAGTTTGAAACAGTTGAACTTGTGCTCTTATTTAATGACAATTAAAAAATAATGGTGTAATCTGTTTTTTTTTTATTACGCTTGCAAAAATATTTGGCACATTTGGCATTTTTGTAGATTTTAAATCTCTTGGGTTACGGATACCTTTTATTGTGCCTTAAGTGCACGTTCATATTTTATTAATGGGATTAATGTATTAATTAGGAAAGACAATTATATTGCGATATTTGAGTCATGTAATTATTATTATTTGACTAATAATTACATAATATTGAATATTTAACTTTATAAATTTATTTATTATTCGGAATTATAGAAGTTTAAATGAAATAATTTTTACTTCATAAGTCACATAAGCAGATTACATGGGGTCTAAGTCGTAAAAAAATTGACACTCAGACATGTCGGTTTTCTTGTTATTTTCTTGCGATACATACAATGTTTTCCCACATCACTAGAGCAAAGGATTCTTACCTTGTTATTTCTAATTTCTATTCTATAAATTATAATTACAGCCTCGGGGATGTGGTTTTTTTTTATGATTTCCCGTGGTGGTTACCACCACCTCCGCGGGGAGTATATTGTAAATTTTCGCAAAGTTTTTCTTTAAGATTGTCTCGGAAAGGGCTAATATAATTAACTTGAGATTAGCGCTAAAAGGAGATTAGGGAGCAGAGATGTAGGTAGGCCTTACAGATATTTTAACACCCATTTGCCTTGACTATTACCGAGCGTTCAAACCACTGTAATACGACTAAGAGATGAGTTTAAATCCGTCATCCAGTTGTAAATGTACAATTAATTCATCTTCAAAATACTTTTGTATATTATAGTAATATGTATCTAAAATAAGTATTGTGTTACTAATGGCGCCATCTACTATAATTCATTGGAAAACTTGTGTACAATGATAAGTTATGAGTTATAAAAAAACAAATTTCAGATTTCTCGATACATTGTTGAAATTAAACTTTTTTATATCATAAAGGATGACGGGCCGACTGACTATTTGTCTATTTGATGATGTCTAACGACACAAGCAACATTAGTGTGGAGTTTGGAGAAGCTCATATTGTAGCTAAATGGAAACTTAAACCTAATGCAGACTATTTAACACGTTTGCGATATAAAATTCTGCATATTGGGACCGTGCGCAGCGGCATCTTTTCTAAGTAATGCGGATGATCTCTTCATCTATGATGTGCAGTGGTAAAAGCTCAGTATAGATAGCATTTAATTGAAACAACTCATAAGAGCACTACATTTCCTATTCTTTTGTGGCAATGGTATTAAAAATTGAAACATGAAAATGTAAGCTACAATTATGAAAATATAAATAAAATCGTGTATAGATGGCGCACACTTGTTGGTGGTACTACTTCAGCAAGTTCACGGAGTTTGCGGACACCTTGTTCTTCGTGTTGCGCAAGAAGAACGAACACGTGTCTACCCTTCACGTCATACATCACGGCATCATGCCCTTCTCGGTGTGGATGGGAGTCAAATTTGCCCCTGGTAAGTGCTATTTATTTTTCTCTTTAAATACCGTCATGTATTCGAAAGGCGGTTTCTGTTAAAGTGCTCTATAACCCTCGATCGAATATACTGAAAGATGCACCTTTCCATACAAAATTAAGCCCAAACATCCACCCCACGTTGAATCAGCATTGTGTATGTGTACTGGACGAACGAGACGAAAACAATGCATATTGCCGATGTAAGCCTAGATTTCATTAGAATATATTTTTATTTTTTGCAACTATGCGTTTACATGTGGTTGAATAACTCATTGTGGTTGAAACCTTTTTTAAATCTATAAAATGTATGACATAATTATATTACAAAAAGATTTCAATATATAGAACAATAGAGAGGGCATTGAAAAAATAGCCTTGTAAAGTTGGTGATGAACTGAGCGATTTTGTACGACGTGGTTGTAAATGTCACATTACGGATTCTTTCGTCTTGCCCGATCTATACAGTTGAAAATATTAAAAAAACAAAATAAATGAAATCCTAACTGGTCAAGTGTAAAAAGGAATTTCACTACAATTAATGTAACATGAATAAGTTGGATATTCCTAATTTTACCTAGAACAAATTTTTACTATACAAATTAATAATTCTTCAGTATACGCACGTATCGTTCTTAGTACAGTCAAAGCAGTAAGATAATTTCAACTTATTGTAATAATATTATAATGTTATAATTTGTATTTTCTTTTTAATAAAACAAAATAAAAAAATCTTGTAAATATTTGTAATTATCTTTAAGAATAATCATTTTGCGAAATTTTATATAATCTTTATTGATGCTACTATATCACTAAAGTGGTATATATAATGTCAACAAAGGTTATTGGTAACTCGCCACTCCAACAATGGCGCCATCTATGATTATGTATATACAACTACGGTACCTTAATAAATCCTGCAGATGGCGGCACATAAATCATTTATGGTACGGTGACGTTTAGTATTTGAAGCGATGTAATCGAAAATTAAAAGAGATTTTTGTTTATCTATCAATTCGGCTTGATGTATTCTCGATGTCTCCGTAAGAAAATCCCCCTCTGCCCCCGGAAATGAAATGTCACCGTACCCATGTTATGTGAAAAATACTATAGTCATTGCTATATAACATAAATTTCCTAATAAATTAAAAGAAGCGATAATACGGCCTATATATAAAAAAGGAAATCGTAAAAGCTACTCAAATTATAGACCTATAGCTATATTATCGAGCATAGATAAAATTATAGAAAAGTGTATAGTTGACCAGCTCGGGAATTATTTACAAACAAATAAAATATTAAATGAGTCTCAATATGGGTTCCAAAAAGGAAAAAGCACTAACACTTTGCTATCTAAATTCACAGATGAAATAAATAATTATTTAGAAAATAAAAAAATTGTTGTTGCAATATTTTTTGATAATAAGAAGGCTTTTGATACATTGGAAACGACTACGTTATTAAATGCTATAGAGGAATGTGGTGTTGGAAAGCCACTAAATGAATGGTTTAAGATTATCTTACTTCACGTTCATACCGAATTAAAATTAGAGATACGTTCAGTGAAGTCACCAGGGTTCAGTGCGGAGTTCCACAGGGATCTGGATGTGGGCCAGTATGTCATTTAATGCATGTAAATAGCCTATGTACAACGTTGCAGAACTGTTCAGCATATATGTTCGCGGATGACCTATGTATACTGTGTGCTGGTTCCAACTTAACTGAAACGTTGAATCTTGTGCAGCAAGATGTCAATACCGTTGTGAAATGGTCACACGATAATGGCATAGTATTAAACGCCGATAAAACAAAATTACTTATTATACACTCTCCATACTTACCTTTAAAGGATTTGCCTTGTTCAATATATGCCCATTCCTATGGCTGTTTCCATAATAATTTTATTAATTGTAAATGTAACAAAATAGAGAGAGTAAACTGTGTAACTTATCTTGGAGTGAAAATTGATGAACATTTCTCATGGACTAATCATATAGACTTTATTGCTAATAAACTTAGAATAATATTAGGAAAATTTTATCACCTTAGCTATAAAGTCCCAATTTCTATTTTAAGATTATTATATAATGCTTTAGTTGATTCTATACTGGGCTACGCGCTCGATTGCTATGGACTAACTTTTAAAACCCAAATTGAAAAATTAGAAAATATCCAAATTAGATTTTTGAAATTATTAGTTAACAAAAAAGTAAAAAATAAATTAAACAACGACTACACAAAATTATTTAAAATTTGTAAAATATTACCTATTAGTATAAAACATAAATACTTATTTTTAATTAATAGTCATGGCAATCGAGATCGTGACTCAGTATTAGATAAGGTGATAAATACGCACAATACAAGGGCAATGTCTTTGGGAAAATTTGTAGTTCCTAAGGTTAATAATTATTATGGTGACAGAACTATAAAGAAGCGGTTGCCATATATTTTAAATAGTTTGCCCGAAAACATTGTCCACGAGAAAAATAAAACTATATATAAAAATAAGTTAATGAAATATTATCTGCTTTCTTTAAATTAATTAATGAAATTTAGGTTTAGGTTTAGGTTTTTAATTTAGGTTATATTTATTTTTAAATTAATCCTATTTTATTTTTGATGTTTAGTTTTACATCATTAACTTGATCCCACAGACAAACTGCATTCCAGTTTTATGGGACTTTGTAAATATTTTTTGTAATTATTTATGTATAATAAATAAATAAATAATAAATATATCCTACTAAGAACACTGAGAAATGCTATATATATATTGTTGCTAGAATTTAAATAAAATTGATCAGAAATAATCAATTTACTAATAATAATTTGTCATCGTATTTCAATCTAGGCATATCAATACATTTAACTGATATAATCGATAAATATATATTAATAGTTCGATTATTTTCTTAAATTACACTTTTATCATTTAATTATTTGTTTATAAACTTTTATGTGCGATTAAAGATTTTATCTATATATAACATTATAGATAAAATCTTTGATTTTATCTATGTATAATTATTAATAGTTGTTAAAATTGATAACTAATTTTAATTAATCATTTTGAAACAAAAGTGCATTTGATTTTATTTCATGATATACTTATTTAAGGGGTAATTACTGCTAGACGGACTGCCTACTAATACTAAATTATAAAATACTACATTTATTTTTGAAAGAAAAAATATGCGATATTGGGGAGTAGCAGTTGACGTGAAGCTAAAATAATTTGCTGTTGTGTTGAAATATACAACAATAAGCATGCTTGCCGTTTGAATTTATTAGTACACATTTTTAAGTGTTATAATGATACATAGAACTGCTCTGTTTATGTTAAACTTATTTTATTTCATTTCTTCGTAGAGGGCTCTTTAATTATTATTTTTACGCTTGCAATGCTGAAATATGAATGAAATTGGCATTATCGATTTCTGTTCATTAGAGTTTCGAAGTGATAAAAGTATCAGGAAATATGAGGTACTTGGGTACCTTGAACTTGTTATTTGTTAACACTCAATGAGGATAGTTGCTTTACGAAAACATTACATTTTTTATCGAAGTTTGGTGGGTACAAAAGTAGAGCCGAATCAGGTTTTAATCGCAGCACTCGGATTTGATACGAACGTGTAAATGGATTGTAAACATTTATAAATAGACACGGTATCTAGTTTTTGTTGATGAATTCAATTACCCCCAATTTTAACTTATCGATGACGCTTCAATTGACCCGAACACTAATTTCATATATCCGCCATATTTCCTGTTAATCGAGTTTGGCATTGAATTTTAATAACGATATACTTATTAAAAACATACGCGACTACGTCAAATAAAAGTTATAATTAAGCCAGTCATGGTGAACATATTTTATGCAAACTCCTCCACGAAATGTTTAACGAAAATTTATTAGTAGTTCATTTATTGTTAATTTTTCAATTAGTCCTATCTTTAAGTCGTGACTGTATAATTTCATGTATTAGACCAACATCTATATATTCCAGCAACTAGTTGTTCAACAGACCTTTGTTTCACTATCTTATTGTGATATAAGTTTTATACTGCTCTCAAAAGTCACAATGGGAAGCCATTATTACCATTAATCCATTAATCTTAGTAATAGTAAAACTGGACTTCATTCATGATTTTATATATATTTTTTTAGCGTTTGACTAATGTCCACTCCGGCCAAAAGGGACACGTTCTCTAAAGGCTCTGATCTCAAATTTTGTTAGATATCTTGAGAAAAAATTTGTCGATTTTAAGTAATTATTGTCCACATAAATATAATCACAAAATTTCATCCAAACAGAGAGCATTTCCTAGAAAAAGTTATAAAACTTTTTTTTCTGAACATTCACAAAGGTAAAAGATTCATTTACTTCTTAAATATCGTTAATAATGAAACAATCTTAAAACTAATTAACCCTCAGGCTGCGACTACGAAACCAGCTGAGCGGGGCGGTCGACAGCCATCAAACAATTGTATGAAACTAGCTTGGTGATTTCGAACTCGGCGGATCGAGGTGGCGGCGGCGGGAGACACCGTGCCGGCGAGCGTGTCGCGAGCCCGCCCCGCTCTGCTCGTTTCGCAACCGCGGCCTTAAAGTTGCTCCAGCCACTGGTTTTTCCATACAAACGTCGAAGTTGTTGTTTTACATTCTAAAGTGCTATTTAATTGTGTATGTTTGTTACAAATTAAAAATTAAGATTATTGATGGCACAAATCTTGTTGATATATAAAAAATAATAATTGAAATAATAACGCCCTACTTGATAATGTACAAGTGGACTTATTCGTTCAACAGTCATTGTGTGATAATACTACTTCTAACCTTATTGATACATCTCCGACTTTTATTATACAAAAGACTGCCTGCAGTCTAGCTAGCGGTTCACTTGACGGTAGGTGGCAACTGTCACCTAATGACAAGCAAATACGAAAGTGAGTGCATGCGCTACAGAGTAAAGAATCGCTCCCTACTAGAGATTGCGCATAGCGCAACTCAAAGCGCATTTGGCCACCACTTTTTATTTGCACGTTGTGGAGTAAACATGATCGAAAAAAGCTATAGAAATGCCTCATAATACTGTGACTTGCTGTAATAATCAAAGTAAAAACGTGAATAAGCAAAAGTGTGGGGTATTATATCACAAGCAGGTAAATTAATTAATGCGAAAGCCGTACGTGTACCTACTGGTATTGAATAAACGATAACGCCCCCTGACACGCTGGATTTGTATAGAAAGCGTTTGACCATGCCGTCTCTAGTAAGGCGCGGCGCGGCGATTCTTTGCTCTGTGGCATGCCCCTGTCCCTGGATATTTTATTATATTTACGGCTCTAAGGCTTTTTTAAGTAGAGTGAAAAACCTAATCTCACTACAGCAGGATAAAAAATAATCTTTTCATTTATCGCAGGTGGTCACAGCACGTTCTTCGCGCTACTCAACACGTTCGTGCACATTGTGATGTACTTCTATTACATGGTAGCAGCCATGGGTCCCAAGTATCAGAAGTACATCTGGTGGAAGAAATACCTCACCGCCTTCCAAATGGTAAAGCACCTTGAACATTCCTTAAATAATTCGAGACGATATTATGCCGTTACTTTTATATCTCAAATTGTACAAATAAATAGTCCTTATAAAATCGCATAATATTTCTTCGGTGTCGTGTTGATGTTTTTTAATCTTGCTTTTTTTTTAAATAAAGGAGCAACTCTCGGAAATTTTACGCCGATCGTACGCAAATGGCATTTTATAAGGACGCATTTGACGTCACCGGACGAGAAGAGAACCCGTTTTTTGAGTCGCCCCAGGCAAAATGAAAACACGAATTGACCGGGCGCGTAAAAACCCCCGGTCAAATGTGACGTCAATACCACGGGCAGTTCGTTGACTTTGAGTTTTTTTAAGAGTTATATTTAGAACATTAAAAAATTCCACAAATAAACACGCCATGCCATGCCGATTAAATTATAAGGCTTAACTGATGACGTCCAAATTGATTTTTTGGTCTTTTTATTGAACCAATTACGAAATCGCAAGGTTATTTTTAGGACATTGTAAAAATTATGCTAAAATCGTACCTTTATATGTTTAGGATTATAGAGCCTTAAATTATTCCGATTTTTCATAAATGACAGCCCTTTTACCCTTTAGAGTTTAGAGTGTAATTATTGTAATTTTTAACCGAAATAAAATAATGTTCACAATAGAAAAGTAATATAATTGGATAAGAAGGCTAAAAAGAAGTGGTCACTGCTGCCAGGTAGGTTGCTCAATTAGTGCCTGCAGAACGCAGTGGACCCTGCCCATACAAATATTTTAAATAGAATACCAATACTAGACCAATACTAAACTATAGGATACCAATCTTCATTTTTATGATACAAGATTGAAGCATGATGTTAAGATAACCACCATCGCCTATAATATGACATACACAAGAATAATTCCAGGTATTCGATTGCCTCGGGGCTATTGTGCAATGTTGTAAACATTGTGGTCGATGCAGGTACAGTTCGTGTTGATCTTCACGCATCAGCTGCAAGTGCTGTTCCGTCCGTCGTGTCAGTACCCCCACGTGTTCGTATACTGGATCGCCATGCACGGCTTCCTCTTCTTGTTCCTCTTCAGCGACTTTTACAAGGCACGCTACACTAAGCACGACAAGAAGAAAGCCCTGTCCAATGGACTCTGCATGGTGAGTTCACATTGCTGTAACAATATTAGCTTATTTCTTTCCCCACGGACAATTTATCCTTATTTCGTAAACAGACATCACCTCGTAAAAAACTGTCGACTTTCAGAGGTCATATTCATAATTAGGTTGCTATTTATGTATTGAGCCTTGGCAACACTGAGAGCAACACTTGATGAGTCACCGTACAGCACTTAATGACTTCTTTTTGTTCCCAAAAATCAAGAAAAAAAAATGCATGGGTAACGATTTTCATCAGCAGAAGAAGATATTGAAGCATTGAAAAATCACGTTTTACAGGTACCTCAATCAGAGTGGAAAAAGTGCTTGAAAAATTTGTCAATCATCATGCATGCAAAAATGTATCAATCATCATGGAGAGTACTTTGAAAAACAATAAGACCAATTCAATCATCAATATTTGTTTTTTCTTTAATAGGCTCAGTACATAAGTAGCAACCCTTCGTACCTGTAAGATACACGTACAATTACGCCAAATTCACTATACAATGTAACGCGTAAAGTAAAAGTAACCTTAATTTTTTTGTCAAGTTTATCTTTGGTCATAGTGACGGAATGTTGTGTGAAGTGGAATGAATAGTTCCGAAAGCTATGAAGCTTTAAAATTTCTTGGAATTTTAATCAAATAATAATGACAATGGGTCTTAAAGCTCTTACAAGCTCCGATACACAATAGAACATGTAAGGATAAGTTATGATCTGTGCTTATTGTTTTGATGTAAAATAAGTATATAAGTAATTATAAAATTTTAACTCTTAGCATACAAACCGTCGTTATATTTTTAGGCTAAATTATTAAAAACAGATGCCCTCGAATTTGTAGTTCTCGAATTAATCTTTCACTTAATTTGTCAAAATTTGTAATTAAAATTTGACCAACACTTTGTGGCTTTGCTCGATATTTTTAAGACAAGTTGGTTCCATAATGTATATTTTTATATATTAGTTAAAAATTACATTATAAATGCAATTTTCATATCAACTCAAATGTTATTTGTATATTAAAGTTATGTATAAGTTTGTTTAGAAATATTACTTCTAGTATTTGTTCAATAGTGTGCATAGGACACCGATATAAATTTAATATATAAAATGAAGTGGAAAGGATCATATGAAAGTCATTAACAGATAAAATATTATTACTCGAGTCCAAATCACCCAGTGCGCCTTTCAGAGGAGAATTGATGTACATGTTTGATGGTATATGTCTACAGGCTGTCACAGATGAGAGCAGCCCGCTGAGCGGTAAGAACGGATACAAGCATGAAGGTTCAGAAGTGCCCAACTCATACGCGTCGTCGGCCGCGGACGCATTTGTGCGCCGTCGGCCCATCTCGTAGTGACATCCAACCGAATGCTGTTGGATTGCGAAATATTCTATACACTAAGATGCCGTTAATCTGTTCGTCAATGACGACTTCAACCTTCAGTGCATCGCAATAAAATCCAAATTTATTTTTTCATTAACTCCTCTTTTTTATCTATATAAATAAAAATTTAGCTTCCGTTGACACGACTGTGCGGACGACATTCTTTCAATCGAGTTGATCCCTGTTTTTCTAGTCCGAAACACTGATATCAATTTTATTGTGATGCATTAAAAGTTAATTCGTCCGAATATTTTTTAAATTGTCTCTCTAAAATCAGAATAGTCGAAAAGTTCCATCTAACTTGTTGAGAAATAGAAGTCGAATAAATTCCCCCTACGGTCGACCTGTAGTGTAACTACGCTTTATTTACGTTACTCGATGGAACTCGTGTCTGCTTGTAACCGAGTTGTTCTAAATTGAGAATACAATATTGTTAGTTTTACTCCGATAGCTGGGAGATTTTTAACCACCAACAGTTCTCCGCTTGCACTAGAAAGATTCAAATTATTGTAGTATATTTCTGACAGATGATGTAGGTACTAATCAGGATTTTTGAGATTTTGAAAAAAAAGGTATAGGAGTCGTTGTTATGTCGCTTTTTTTGGAATCGCCTACTGCTGTTCTGAAGCTATTTTTAGCAAATATTTATTCTGGAAACTTCCACGTCTACAGTAAGACTGATGTTTCTATACTTATACAAAAATACGCAATTTGTTGATGTTTGTTTTTAATATGTATACATATTTGCTGTTGAACCACGCGCTTGATTATACGGATTTCAATAAGCAACATTGGATTTTTTTGCAACACGCTTCTTAACTAATATTATACTGTTAGCTTTAATGTGAATATCAAAGAGATGTCTTGATGAATTGTTAATTTTAAATATTTTTGTGTACTTACCGTATTGAGACGCACCGAAATTGTTGGCGAGTAGTCTTCAGATTTTTTAAGTCACATTTTCCATGAGTGTAATAAGTTATAAAAAAATGATATTAATGTGCGCTAGGTTAAGATCATGTTGCGGATGATAACGGGAGTTGACAATTACTTGAAATAATTGCTAAAACAGTAAATTTTGTTTCAATTTTCTTGTATGTAAAATTATAGTTTTCACTCGAGTTACTTTAAAGAATTGGCCCTGTAACTGGAGAGTCCCGGGATAGATTCCTAACAACATTGTAAACATTGTTATAAACATAATTATACGGTATTTTTTCTAAACATTTATCTGGTGTGCCGGGTTACGCCCTGGTCTTTTATTTCTGTATCTTGTAATACAAACCTAGTGCTGGTTTTAGAGTATAAATTGGTATAAATTGTCTGAAAATTGTTATTATTAATATATAAAACATTAACTTAAAAATGTGTAATATGAAATTTCTCTGAAAAACAAAAGGAATGAGTTGTTTTAAACGCCAACTAGTCTACTTTTCAACTTCTAACGTTTCAAAGAGCGTAATATCGATCATAACATTCTACGAGTATGCTTAAGAACTTTTTCGATATTTCGTCGACTTCCGAATTTAAGAAAATATTTCGGCCATATTGTTGTAAACGGTGTAGATTGTAAGCAGAAACGGATCATGGATCGTTGAATGCCTTGTAATTTGTTATAAGTACAAAATAATCAAAATATAAACAACGTATGAGCCGTCAAGAGATCTTGTTCCATTTGAAAATCGATGTGTCCAATTTAATCGCGTTAAAGCGATTAAAAAAAAAAACATTTAAAAAAATATATAATAATTATATTTGTGAGAGTGTGTCAAGATGTAACAATAATTTATGTAGAAGGAAAAAGAGAGATGGGCATTGTATTGTGTAAATATTTTATAACAGTTTTAGATAATAAATGAAATATTTGGTTAGGGAGTAAAAAATATGGAGGAGCGAAATGTAGTTTTCATTTTTTTTTATAATTGTAAATATAATTTACGAAAAATGTTACCAGAACAATCGAGTATTTAATACGTCCAGTGACGTCTCACTGACAATTTAAGCAGCATTTCATTGGTATCCGCGCACTGCCTGATGTGTGAGCATTTGTTTTTTATACTGTCTCCGTGTTTTGTACGAGTCATTTAATCGTAAGATGAACAAATCAAAGTGGTACAACTTGTTTGCACGATGAGTATTTTAATTTTTTCCACAGTATTCTATACGCTTCAAATCTTATTGCAAAATAGCAAAGCAAGGCGACACACCCGGCGTAAAAAGTGTGGGGACGATTTGAAAATACATCTAAATGACAAGCTATGGATAGACTAAACCAATCTGTAACTGAACCTAAATTAAAGAACTAAAGGAATTTGAAGATTAAAAGGACAGCAACTAAAATTTTTATTACTGCTTTAGCGCCAATGTGAATAGCAAAAATTTTGTGCCTATTTATTTATTCAAATTGGCTATTTGTTTGGTTTCTAAAAATAAAAATCAAAACCTTTATCAAAATGGTGATCGTACTGCTTGAGGTGAGCCAGTTTAAATATCGCTTTACACCAAGGCACGCAAAAGAACGATACTGCCGTGTGACGTCATTACCGATTCAGCAAATCCAGATCGCTTTCGGTAACATAGGCGTCTAATATATATATTTTCTCTTTTAAGTAAATCAGTCATTGTTTATTAGTCAGATTGTTACTATCTCTTAAAATTAATAAAATCTTTTAAAACGTATATAAATAATAAGTTTTGATATCAATAATTGTGACTTTCGCACCGTCAAGTCGCCTATTACAAAATTAAGGGAATATTTGATTCCAAAAAAGATATTTTCTTCTTTTAATGTCCATTTCGTAATTAGCAACATCATTTCGTATATTATGAATACTTTAAGAAATTCAGCCTGTTTATAAAAAAAGATCTACCGTCTTACTACAAAAACATTAAACATACTTTAAACAGGCTTTGTACACGTGGTTAAATAAAACTTTACTACAAAAGAGTGTCTAGGCATTGTTTAGGGTTAGACAATGCTTGAGCATTATTTAAATTTAAATACCGCCAGATGCTTGATTAACAAATGTCTATCTAGTTAGCGGCTTCTCCTTGGACGTGCTGTCAAATTTGTAATCGTTTTGCGTAATATTAAAGATTTCTTTTGATTTTTGAAATGACTATGGATATTTTAAATTTAATTGATTACGTATGGAGGATATGAATTATTTATAAGGATATATAATTTTGTGAGATAGGATACATCGCGAGCGAATTAATCCATTCGAATATTACGATGACGCAACGCCGCGCTCACGTTTTTTATCCATGTTAATAATAATAATTGGAATTTATGAAAATAAGAATATTAAATTAACAAATCCAACTTGACATTTGACAATTACGCCCGTGTCAGTTACGTTCCATTAAGCGCAATGTTTTTTGATATAACAAAATTTTATAAACAATCTAACGTATTTGTTGTAATTTGTGCCTTATTCCAATTTGATAATTTACTTATATCGTTACTATAGTCCGTAATAATAGCTTGTGAAAACCAAAATCTGCGTAAAATGAAAACGACATGAATTCAGGGCGAGTGACTGAATGAATGTTTGTCAGAGTTGCCATAATGCAATATCATTCTCGTACTTTAACACTATCTACAAAAACAAGCGCTAAACAAGGTTTTGTGGTAAGGATATTTTAAGCGCTCCCCTAACAATGTTTAAATAGTTATACATTGTCTACGTAAGCACGTGTTTAGACAGTGCTTATTTAATCTTTTGTAGTAAGACGGCTATAGTTTTGACAGATGAGACCCTCCACTCTAGTGGAGTTGGATGTAAATTCACATTTTTTTTAATTACCTACAACTAAATTAGTTATTTAGTTGTTTAGTTACACTAAATATAAATTTTGTTAGAATACAGAATAAAATAGTGTATAGTTAATCTAATCTATACATATAATAAAATCGTAAACGAACCGTGTCCGTATATTAAATATTTTTATAAAAAAACAATTTGTACACGTTTAACTTATATGTTGCCGAAGTCAAAAAAAATTATTTTGGTCTGTATATCTGTCTGTCTTTGCGATTGTGCATGCTAATCTCAGAAACGACTTAACCGATTTGAATGCGGTTTTCATTTATATATTGTAGCAAGCTTCCCGTAACATTTACCGTCTTACTACAAAAACATTAAACATACTTTAAACAGGCTTTGTACACGTGGTTAAATAAAACTTTACTACAAAAGAGTGTCTAGGCATTGTTTAGGGTTAGACAGTGCTTGAGCATTATTTAAATTTAAATACCGCCAGATGCTTGATTAACAAGTGTCTATCTAGTTAGCGGCTTCTCCTTGGACGTGCTGTCAAATTTGTAATCGTTTTGCGTAATATTAAAGATTTCTTTTGATTTTTGAAATGACTATGGATATTTTAAATTTAATTGATTACGTATTTATAAGGATAAATACGTAATCAATTAAATTTTAGGGAATTATCGCGAGCGAATTAATCCATTCGAATATTACGATGACGCAATGCCGCGCTCACGTTTTTTATCCATGTTAATAATAATAATTGGAATTTATGAAAATAAGAATATTAAATCAACAAATCCAACTTGACATTTGACAATTACGCCCGTGTCAGTTACGTTCCATTAAGCGCAATGTTTTTTGATATAACAAAATTTTATAAACAATCTAACGTATTTGTTGTAATTTGTGCCTTATTCCAATTTGATAATTTACTTATATCGTTACTATAGTCCCTAATAATAGCTTGTGAAAACCAAAATCTGCGTAAAATGAAAACGACATGAATTCAGGGCGAGTGACTGAATGAATGTTTGTCAGGGTTGCCATAATGCAATATCATTCTCGTACTTTAACACTATCTACAAAAACAAGTGCTAAACAAGGTTTTGTGGTAAGGATATTTTAAGCGCTCGCCTAACAATGTTTAAATAGTTATACATTGTCTACGTAAGCACGTGTTTAGACAGTGCTTATTTAATCTTTTGTAGTAAGACGGAGACTGTCTACGTCTTTCCAATACCACACGTTATATAGTTTAATTAACAAGCGTTAGTTGCTGTGTTTTTTCATAACGAGACGGTTGAATTCAAAAAGCCCCTGTTAATTCAAATTTTAAAATACAAAATTGATAGTCGTTTTCGTTAGTACTTTGGGTGTGTTTCCTCTAGAGTATCATTACATCTCGGCAACAATCTAACCAGATGTGTACCTAGTTCGGTGATTAAAATGAGTATTGAATTTAGAATATGTCCGATGACATTTAAGCTTTACGAGTAAACGGTGTAAATGCGAACCGGTAGCAAGTGTGTCGAGATGTAATGAGAGTCTGCGTCGCCACTAATGTTAAGTATTATTTGGTTTGTGTCACATTTGGTGTTTTGACGCTTTAAGTGTTGTGCAACGCGAGCGGCTCCACACAGACCTGCTCAATAATTACCGCATATTCACTATATTGCAAATTTATTTATTATTTTAATAAAGGATTTTTTTATCAATAATTTTGCCTAATTTATTTGTGTATCCCATACTTTACTCGAAATCGGGATATTTCCATAGGAATAATAATAATAATCATTATTTGCTGTGATCATGGGTATTGTGAATACCAGTTGACATTCTGTTTTGCTCTAACATGATCAACCGAATATCGGATTTCCAAATGTAAAGTAATTTGGTGATTTATAAACTAAATCAAAGGATTTTTTTACTGTTAGATTGAAGAAGCACATATTGTAGCTAGATGGAAACACCTTAGAAGGGAGATTGTTCCAAAGTTCGCGCTTAGGTGGGATAAAGTTTCCACTCATCCGAACTGTGCGCAGCGGCACCTTATCTAAGTAATGCGGATGAACTTCGCATCTATGGCGCGCAGTGTAGTTTATTTAGAGGCAAGTAAACAGGCTGACGATCCACATGATAGTAGATGAAGTAACATCGCCTATTGATAAAAGCAACGCCATGTGGGTTTCGACAAGGTACAAGGACGATCTCGATAGGCTCCGGCATTCTTTAAACACGCACCGAAACAGGTGCTGTTATTTCAAGGTGATTTTATATAAGGGAAAAATGGTTACTGCTGCCAGACGGGCTGACTAGCATATGATTGCGAAACGCAGTGTGCCCTGCCACTACAAGAATTTTTACAAAGGTCTCGTAACTGCATAAATATTTAAACCTGCTTAAGCAATTTTTAAAATATATATATATCGCCTCTAGTCTTCTTGAAACTGTTTTAATACCTTGGTCTCATCGCAAGTAAAACGTATCGAGTTGAGAAATGTGTACATTACTGACGTCATTCGTCGTTCAAATAATTAAATATTCAGTCATCCGTAAATAACATTAAGTTTATATACTCGCTTTATGCTTTGTTTGTCTTTAATAAGCAGTTAGTGAGGTCTTTGCACGGAATAGACTACCTATTTGAGTCGCTACTATCGCTGAAAACATTGTTTTATTTCTGTAACCACTCCCAATTGATCAGTCAAAGTAGCCAATGCTTAGTTCATCTAATAATATCGTTTAATCTAGTTATTGATATCATGTAATTAATTTAAATTGAAATTAGAATTAATTATGATTATATTATTTTACATTATACCAATATCTATTATAAAAGATAATAAATTATGAACATTTTTTTAAATATATAATATTATGGTTTCCTTTTTTATGTAAAGCTTAATAGACAGACTGTTGGTCCATTTTATGGTAAGTGAATCATCGCCTATTAATCCTATCAAAAACATAGCTAGGATAAAGAGAATATGGCGATGGGCTCTCGCATCCCTTTCTCACTCACAGAAACACGGTGTAGGTACCTAGTTGGTCGACATAATCCGAAGAAGCAACAAGCTGGAGTGGGATTTGGCGGGACAATAGACGACTCTTGGAGTGGAGACCACGATCGAAATGCCCCGTTGGGCCAGCCACCTGCTGGCTGAACTGATGACAGCAGGACAGTTAATGGATGCGGAGCGCATGTACCTCAAAGCTTCTAGGCTAATGGTGATATTGATGTATTCACCAAAGGACACACTGGGTTTCGCAACCATTTAGGCAGCCCGTCTGGCGGCAGTAACTACCCCATTACAGAAGACCACTGTGTAATAACAGCATGTGTGCTGTACCTACTGTTGTGTTTCGATGAGTGAATAGGGATGCCAAAGCCCAGTTCCCAATCGCTTATCCTTAATCCTACAATGGTCGGCAGCGCACTTGCAGCACCTGTGACGTTGCTTGTGTTATAGGCGACGGTAACAACCTACCATCAAATTGACCGTCGGGAACAAGAGGGCCGATCAATTGGTCAAGCTTGCGGCGACCAAACGTAAGGTCGCCAAGAGCTACGATAGGTGCCCCTAAGGTGGGACACCTGAGGAGGGAAACCGTCGCCCTGTGGGAAGAAATGTACCAAGAAGGCACCGCTGTTGCGGGTACTACATTATTCTTACCGGATGCTGCGACTGCGTACAGTATGATACATTAAACTACAGTTGTCACCCACCCGAGGTGTTTACGAGTCATGGAGGCTTTGCAGATCATCACTTGTGGTTGTACGACCACAGCTAAAATCAGTAAACCACTTTTAAATCATTTTAATGGACGGAGCAGAGTCCCCATAATTTTATCAAGTTTTTTTTTACGTTTCCGTAATAGTTTTTTTGCGCAAAAAATAATGTTTAATCAAGACACGAATTTCACGTTTCTCATACGTCACAAAAAAAACTAACTGGCGGTACTGGCTGAAAATTTTAATTTAGTCCTTCAAAAGAGTCGTGAACAAGGAGGTAGATTTTTACCAGACTTATCACTCCGCCCTAGTAGTTCCTTACATCGCTGCCCGCGTCTGTTTGTCTGTTGTTCTCTAATTCCTCCTAAACCCCGCAACGGATTTTCTTGCGGTTTTCACCAATGCAAAGAGCGTTAAACGAGGAAGGTTATAATATATAATTTGAAGAAAAAAATTGGGGGGCGGGAAATATTAGAAAGCTTGTATGTCTTGAATCATCATGTGATCTTAATTGGTAGATATTTTTTATCGTATCACACAATACAGTGTATTTTAATGACACAGTATTTTAGCAATTTCATTTTCTGGTAAGACGCTAGTAAATTTAGTTTTATTTTAACAATGTCTTAGACTGAGACGTAGCGCTAAGCAAACAATTTAATATGTAACTCTAGTAATTTAATGACTGCTAGAAACATAAAAAATTATACTATGTGGCAACATTATGTCAGTTCTATAATAAAAATGACACAGTAATTTTTTTTCCGTGGTCTTCATTTCAACGAAATAAAATATACAAGGTGAAATTTGCAGTACTAAAAACTAAACATTAACAATGACTTTTTATATACATTTGCATTTACACTAACATTTGACTGCATGGATCTATTGGCCCTAGCAAAAACACTTAAATACCCCTAGCAAAAAAACCCTAGCCTAGGAACAGCGTCATAATACCTAGTTTACATAATAAAGTTCACATTAATATAGGTATATGAAGTCAGAAGTTTTTAATAAGGGAGCGGTGTGATTTTTTTTTAATGTTAAGATCGGCAAACAGGCTGACGGTCCACTTGGTGGTAGGTGGTTACCGTCGCCTATGACACAAGCAACGCCAAAGCTGCTGCAAGTGCGCTGCCGACTACAGTAGGATTAAGGATGAGTGATTAGGAGGGATAGGGAAATGGGCTCTGGCATCCCTTACTCACTCACCGAAACACAACCACATGTGCTATTATTTCACGGTGGTCTCCTGTAAGGGGGTGGTTACTGCCGCCAGACGGGCTGCCCAAGTGACTGCGAAACGCAAAAAGTATTTTTACGTGCGTCAACTTATCGGAATAGGGTATTACACCCATTTTTAAAAAGTGTCTCAATTAGATTCTGTAGTGCTAATGAACCACTAAAAAAACACCAAATTTTTATTTAATCGATAAGTTTAATAAAAATGCATTTAAAATTTACATTTTCAAATTTCGCGCGTAATTTGACGAAAACGCTGGAAACCATTTTGCTCTGTGGTCATGACGTCAGTTGGCTGTGTAAACAAATGCGCCAGTAATTGACATGACACTGACTGACACTTTTTGTTTACACAACCGTGTGACGTAAACATGGCGGCTACTATTTCATTGTGTTTAAGAACAGACTAAAAATTCTGAAAACTTTGAATTTAATTTAAAAATTTATTTTGTTATTTTACGAACTAAAACTAACATTTTCCGACTGCTTTTTGCCTAAGCTATCTCAATAATATACTTTTAGATTTTTTTTTTCATATAGACTAAAATACCCTATTGTATAGTTTATACGTATAAGAGGCGCATATAGGTACTTTTACTTATATTAAATGTCTGATGACGTATATACGTTGCATACCTTTGCGTGCATTTAATAGTATAGAATGTGACTTCTTCAGTTTTTAGAATCGCGATATCTCAGAAATGGTTATTCTTAGAAAAAAAAAGAGTATAACAATAATTTTTTAAATAAACGATTTTGTGTGGTCTATTTTTTGATAAAACTTACCGTTTACAAGAAAAATTCAAAAAACCGAAAATTTCAATCTTTGGCTTTACATAACTTTTTTAAAGGACATGGGGTCGATGGGAACTTTAATAAGTATTTTATTTGCAATAGTGTACCCAAGGTCTATACCAAAATTTTTGCAATTTGATCACTAATTTTCTGACTAATTTGACTAATAACAAATGATAAAAATTTTGGGGCTATCAAGAACCACTCGTTAAATCGTATTATTTACTCCATATTTTTTTAAACATGCTATTTCAATTTAAAAATAACACTAATTATGTTTGTACTAGTCATTAGGGTTCCTCTAAATATGAGAATTTCGGATATTATCTTTAAGAAAGCGTATAAAGCGGAATAGCCAATCCTAAATTTGAATTTTAACTAAATAAAATAAGTAAAAAAAAATAGATAAATACATTATAATTAAGAGTGCAGACAGTGGCTAAAAACAGAATATAATGATATTTTCTCCATAGCAAAAATCACTAAGATAGCATAAGAAGTAGGATTAGATGTCGATTTTTTATTTACTTTAAAATGGCACATATTTTAAAGCTTGAATTGTATCAATAATGTCACAGATTATCTAGGGCTGGATCTTGGATGAATTTGTTATAGACATTGTACTTACTTTACGAATTATTATTATATGTATACTTTTGCACTAATAACATTTTTATTCCGCGAAATGCGCCACCTTCTGTCTCATATGATGCGTACGAGTCCTTCAATGTGCGCTGTTTCACCAAATCAGTCACATTCGCTCCACTGAGACTTATTCGTATGTGCGCTTGCACTTAACCAGGAATATTTGGTCGTAGAAGACTTGTTTCTGAATATATTATTATGAGTGTGTAGTGTATCGACTATAGATAAATTATACCATATTAATTTTGTTTGTTATATTTGTTACATCTTTATTGACACTACAGATTACATTCAATAAGTATGTGTCTGTATTCTCTCTGCTTGTTCTGTGTGTGGTTCTGTGAGTGTGAACTGTGAATCCTTGAAACTATGTAAAAATGTGTTTTCAATTAATAAAGATAAATATAAAAGTAAAAGCATGTTGTTTATAATAAACTGAAACAAAATTATTCCAACAAATTTAACAATCATTTGTGAAAATATGAAAAAACGATACCTGAGGCGTACAGTTGCGGGACGCACGAGGGATTATAGATATTTTGTTAGCTTTTTACGCCCTCTTAATGCGGGAGGGGTATTATACTAGGTCGTAAGATCACCTGTGTCTCTCCATTGCTGGATGAAGGCCTCTCCAAGGCTCGTCACTACGAAGTCTTGATCCTTCGCATCCAGCCGATATGAGATTTTCAATTCGTGGCCTCCATTCTAGATTGTTTCTACTCCATCGGTTATCCGCTCTGCGACAGATGAGACCGGCCCATGTACGTAAAACTTTGGTTCTTCGGCGAATTTCTGAATTTCTGATCCTATTCGCCAAAGAAACTCCAAGCAAATCTCGCTTCATAGCTCGCTGAGCGACTTTAAACTTGTTGAGCGGTCCTGCCGAGGCCACGTTTCAGTACCATCATCATACGTCATCACTGGCAGGATACACTGATTATATAACTTGGTCTTCAGACATAGTGTGGCAGACGGCAGTGATGACGAAAACAGATGACGTAGCTTCCCGAATGCAGCCCACTCTAGCCCGATTCTTCTGTTAACCTCTTTGTCAATAAGCTTCATTTGTCCCAAATACACGTAATCCTGCACAACACTAAGAGTCATATCCTCTACAGTAACGGTCCTGGGAGCTCGTTGCTCGTTGAACATCCTTTCGTCTAGTCCAAATTCATCCCAAGTCCTACGCGCCGAGAGGCGACCTTAAGGCTACATCCATCTGAGTTCTTCCAGCGACTGTGCCAGAATGATTATATCGTCAGCAAAACGAAGACGAGAGTTATATTCGCCGTTGACATTAACTCCTTGCTTTTCCCAGTTCAGCGTCTTTCAATGTGTTGGTAAACAGTTTCGGGGCTATCACGTCCACCTGTCGAAGGTCTTAAGCTTAAGATGCTTATGCTTAAGATCATCTTTGACTTTAAGAATTATTAACTATTTATAGGCATTTTTTTTAACAACTTATCATCGACATACACAAATAGACAAAAATTTATGTCCGTATGTGATTTTTAAGCACATGTGTGTTTCAATTTCATGTCTGTCTGTCTGTCTATCCTTTAATTTATCAAAGTTAATTTCTGAAAAAAATATTTATATAAAAATATTTCGATACTGTTAAGTATGTTTAGTGTTTTAACAAAATCACCATAGTCATTACTAATGGCTGACCAGTTGAGAAACGCTTTCCGTTTACTTAGCTATTCTATGTCCTTGGTCACCTTGATTATAGCTATTTTACATTTAGATAGTTGCCTCACGTGGCCCACCTTTGAATATTTGCAAACGTCCTTTAAAGTTATATATACATCTAGACTAATACAGATGTATATTTTAAAAAAATCATTAACGCTGGTTGAAAAAATCACCTAATATATTATTTGCAGGTGCGTTGTCATCTTTGATGGGTTAAAAAATAAGAGATGAGGTCGGGATATGTGAATAGGCTGTGACATCCCTTATCCACTTGCCAACAACAATTCGTTTGTTATTAAATGTTCTACATTAAATGAACTATGTAGCTAATTGGTATAAGAAAAAAAATCAAGTTTTTTTTATACATCAGAAAGATTGTAAATTCAGGGTAAGAAAAGGTTCGTCACCTGAAAGTCGACATTTGCTTGCATCAGGACAATTATCAGTTATGCCAAAATTCCATTTCAAACGTCTGTCAGTTGTCTGCTTAGTGTTTTAGTTTCAAAAGGTACTAAGAGTCTACAACTTGATAAAGGAATTAATTTGAAAACTGACCAAGGTTTTTGTACCTCGACTCTACATGTAAATAACACATTTTACAAACACTATTTCATTTTATAGATTCTTGACAGGCTATGTATGATTCGTATTAACATTTTCTTATATTCCATCTACCACGATTATGATAACGTTATCGTAAAACGCCTTGTTGGTTAAGAAACTCAATGAAATTAGTCATGTTAGTGACAAGAAACCAAAAATAGTCAATAGTTGTAAAACACACTGTGCCTTCCGTAGGCATAAAGTACATAGTAAGTCCGTAGACCACCCTGACATCACCGCACGTGTGCTTTTGTGTTTAAGTGAGTTAGGGATGGTCCCCACCTGGTCCTTCATTCCACCAAGATCGACAGCGTGTTTCTGCTCTTTCAGTGTATTTTCAGGAAAAATTACATTACATAAAAAATAAATTGAAAGGTGGCATAAAGATTGACGGCCCACTTGATAATAGGTGATTAGCGTAGAGGTATCCGTAGAGGTTTTTAACTAACCATTAATGTGGGTTTCAGTAAGAGGCGAGCAATATAATTTAATCGACGAGCCTCTCATGGCCAAGTGGTTAAGGTGATTGTTTTAGGAGCCCGGGTTTGATCCCGGGCAGGGCCAATTTTGGAAATGAACTTTCCATAGTTGGCTCTTGTCTGGATCTGGCAAGTGGCAGATCACGTTGCATTTTACAGTCATTTGTGCAGCCCGTATAGCGGCAGTAACCACCCCCTTACAGAACACCGGTTACAGTTTCGGTGAGTGATACTTAATAATACTATAGTCGGCAGCGCAGTTGCAGCACCTGTGGCGTTTCTTGTGTTATAGGCGACGGTAACCACCTCCCATCAAGTGTCCTGTCATCGTCATCCTGTCTGACGACCTTAACATTTTTTTAAAAATGCTCTTATTGGGGAATCTCCTTCAGAAAACATATTCCACCTTTTTAATAACCGTAAATTAATATTAAAACATGACGCTTTTAAGAGAATGAAATTTGGTCAAGCTATGATAAGAATAAGCTATGGTAAATATTAACTACAAATAGTACGGCTATAAATTTATATATATGTAGTTTAAACATATATATAATTGAATACTCGTAGCACCTCATTATGTTTTTTCCTTATTAGTCATTTTTCTGAAACTAGTTGATTGATCATAGACACAATGGAATACTGTCGATAATCATCGGTTACATTCGCTTAGTGTTTTAAGTACCGTGTTTACAAAGTTTATTAGAATTTAAAGACGTAGGTATGTTGACTTTCAAGATGGACTATGAATTCATCTCGACTCAGGGTAAATATTTAAACTAAATCACGTAGGTATACAAACATTATTGCGATTTACGCATAATTCTGACGTCTCTATTGAAATTATTCTCGAAAATGCTCATTATTATGGTGCTATGCTCAAACACTAGAGGCTCAATTTAGTTTTGAAACGTTAAAAGATAGGTGTTTACCTAACTTCTTAAGTAGCGAGTTGCCTTTTTTTAACGTTAGTCTTATAAAACTCATTACTTACCTACTTAAAAGAACTTAAATAAATTTACGATCTGTATGATCTTTTTTATCGTTTATCGAGACTTTGGATAGAACATGATCTAAGAATTCAATTTTGTTAGATTTCCATTTCACCTAATAACAATTATTAATTTAAACATTTGTTATATTTCAATTTCTTGAATATTCAATTTAAACACTTTTTTATATTACAAATTAGTCTATCTTTCTTGTTTAAACTTGTTCATTTCAAAAGACCGGTAACCAATATCATATTGGTTAGAAAATACTTCTGTAAAAAGATCAGTGTGTTAGAGTATGTGGGTAGAACTGGACAATAGGTACTTGCTTTTTAAATTTAATTACGTTGCTGTCATACCTCGTGTGGCAGGGGCTAAGAACATGTTGAATTCAAGCATCTTCAAAATGTCCTTAATGTCTAGGTATACTTCAATTATGTCATGCTCCAAAGCTGAGACATAGTTGTCACGTCTTTCTCGAATTTGTTATGAATATCGAAAACCCTGATTAATTATAAACGCACAACCAAAACTATTAGGCCTAGAAAGCTGAAATTTGAAACATAGTTTTATTTTATAATGTAAGCATTCGCTAAGAAAACACGGGTCGCAATTTATATTGGAAAAATTAATAGATATCCAAAAAATAATTTAATTTATTGTAAACATACTTTTTTTTGTCTCCCCTATAGGATCGTAGTATTACTACGATCTGTCACCTCTGGGTCATTCAATAATTCTTATGTCAATTAATGTCATGTCTTGAGAGGTGCTCGTCCACTGACAAGTCCTCATATGTAAAATATTACTGTCTTTTTCAATCTTCGTACTTCACAATACTAATTCCTGGCTTCGCCATGAGATTCTTGACTAAGCAATTGGGATGTTTGTCTATCCTTAGCTTATATTTTTTTGTAGTTCTCTTAATTATCTCCTCGACAGTTGGTATGCCTTTATGTAGGGTTTAATTTGAAACATACCATGGTGCCCTAGAAATGTTTGGAGCCTTTGTACAATATTAATATTTGTCTTTGAACAGGTGCCCCATAATTGTATACCATAGGTCCATATTGGTGTTATTATTCTCTTGTAGATCTTAATGGGGAATCTCTATGAGGATACATTGTAAACATATGAGATTTTTTTATTATAAATATATGAGGATAGGTTCTCTAGTTTTAGTCAAGTACCGGAAGACCCTACTATAGAAGCAAGTAACCTGCTGTTGTCTTTTACAAAAAAAAATAGTCAACTTAACTATTTTTCATACCTTTTTACTTAGTTAAATGCTGGTAAAATTGTGTTCACAGTAAATAATAAGTGCAAATTAAAATTCATGTTTGCTTTAATTGTAATGCTAACGGAGGTTTAACAATATGTAGTAAAACATTGTATTAGGCGCCAATTATATTAGCACATAACTGTCAGAGGTCAGAGACATTTTATTAGTATGTAACTGCAACGATAACCTGATAGAAACGTGACAAAAAATTGAAAAACAATATAAGTGGACAGTAAGTAACAGTAACAAAATTTGCAAGTTTTTTTGGACATACATACTACCAACGTGAGAAATCATCACCCGGCCCCATCGACGTAACACCCTACGTCGATGCCTAGCCCCTACCAAGAGTTTTGAATTAAGTGTGTTATTATGTAGTTTAGCATTGAAGGAAACGTGAGAACAATTGTCATTTTTTTTATATTATCAATACATATATTATCACTGATCTACTCGTATTTTATTAAGTAAAAATCTTGTAATCGTATACGTTTATGTTCGTAATAGCTTCTGTTTGTATTTTGTTCACACCAATCTCAGACACGGTTTAACCGATTTGAATGCAATTTTCACTGATGTATTGAAGCAAGCTTCCCGCAACATTTGGCATTTGTTTTACTCCAATCGGTTTACAAACAAAAAAGTAATTTTTTTGTTACCGAATACCACACGTAGTACGAAGTCGCAGGTACAGCTCTTTTATTATAAAATACTAAATTCTTTTATCATCTATATGTTATTTTTATAAAGTAAATATAAATGATTCCTTCTTTTTATGGTTTTCATTGAAAAATATTTTCATTGAATATTGAGATCTTGTCAATTGCAACTCAAACACTCTCAAATTGTAATTGCGTCATCTTTCTACGTATCTAATGTACAATAAACAGCACATAATACGAGTATGTATATGGAAATTGCTTATATAAGAATTACAATATTTATATGTGTACATTATATGCTATGTAGGTAATACGAACCATATTGTGTTTGTGTATTTTTTTTGTGTTAGTTCGAAATGTATAATTACACCTATTTGAATAATTTCTTATGATTTAGTGTCATTTCATAATTATTTATTTTCAGGTGATGGTTTTAATTTCTCACCAAGGCACTGTCAGGTGATACCGGTCAGACAATATTGCACATCCGAAGGCACAATTTAATAGCCAAGTACTAAAAAGCAAAAAAAGTAAGGCAATTATAATTGCTCAAATTAACAAAGATTTAATGATAATCGGAACTAAATAAGACGAACGGATTCTTTAAATTGAACTATCGGGCATTGCGAAATTTATTATGGAAAAGGGTCGTTCAACTTTGAAACTAACCGTTCTGTGTGATTAATTAAATTTTATCTTGGCCAATATGAAATATATTTCCCGTTATGCTTGAATTATTTCTGTAAGAGATAGTTTAGAACAAGAAGAAAAAAGTGTGTAAATCATGCTGTAACCAATGCTGGGTTGAGGATCCGTACTCGGCCCACACAGGTGTTGGCCGATGAGGGACGTTACCCCCGGTCCTTGTGCGTCGAAACGTGGTAAGGACCGGCACGGTTTGCAGCGGACGGATTCTCTCGGATTGCTCTTTCGCTTAGTGGTAGTTGGGCAACGCACGCGAAGACGGAGCTCTACGGCAGAGAAGGACCACCTGGCAGAGTACCGCAATCGTGACTTGTGGAGGATGGTGAAGACCCGGTTAGACTTAGGGCCGCCGGCCTAGTAACCACCCTCCGCAGTCGTCCGGAAGAGTGAACACCCGGCCTAGTAACTCTTCCGCGACGACAACACGAGGTGGAGCCCGTCTCTAGGGCTGCCACGATTGCTGTGAAAATGTAAGGTTGAAACCCCTTTTCTGCCGTCACGTGAGCAGGGGTTATCTCAGAGTTTCAGGTGGAAGCGGTCTTCGACTATGCGGTAAATTGTGCCGCAGAGAAGAGGAAGAGATGCCTTCAGAGATGAAGCCCCTCGCTGACTGTGAGAGGTGAGTATGGGCGGCTTGTGCCGCTTCGCCCGGGATCGGCGGACATAGGGTGGTCTGCCGTCATCACAACACCGGACAACGAGGGGAGACGTGCTGTGTGTCCAGCACGTCTCTACACGGCGCGGAGGTCAAATTCCGCGCCTAGTCGAAGTGCAGCCCGCAAGTGTGCGGGCCTCGTCTGGAGGGGGAGGCAGATGCATGTTTCCACAATCCCTTAAATAGACTGCGCGAGGAAACGCCGTGGGTTTTTAGTTGGTAGAAGTCCCACATACCCCACCGATTTCCCCATGGTTGGTGGTTATCTGGTTCGATTTCCCGACGCAAAAAGAGATAGCTAAGCACACAAGTAATACCAGCGGGGGTAAAAGTGGCTGCAGACTCTAATAATTTGTTTACAGCGACCTTAAAGAAGCTCATATATTTCCAAGGAGAAATGTTTCAGATGATTTTAGGGCGTATCCCTAATACGCCCAACCGAACATTTTACACAAACTTACTTCTTACGGATAAACAGTAGCGCCATCTATTATAACTCGTACGAATCTCCAGACGAAGCGCTTCGCATAGTCAGCGACGTAAAATTGCATGTAGGTTCATGGATTTTAATGATATTTTTATCGTAATAAGCCAGTTTAATGCTAATATTCAATATTTTATTTATATTTATTTATAATGATCACTATTACTATTTTTATAGGTACATACATATTTGTAAAGTTATAATCTAATGTAGGTACTAATACAAGTTTTCCGAGAAAGAAGCATTATGTAGGAAAAAACTTCAAATTGGTTTACAATTCGATTGATGCACAAATCGAAATACAAAGTGGAAGACGCATGCTATCAAAAAAACTCGTGGTAGCGCTATTAATTGACAATAAATAATACAAAATTAATATGAATCACCTTTATTTGAAATTTTAAAGAAATTATTAATTATATGATAATAAGGAAATTTTAAATTTATTTTCATGTCTTTTGTTACTTTTCATGTCTTCGTCACTATTACATTAACTGTAAAATATTTTACCCAAATTTAAAAAATACCTATACTTACGTCTCCACCAAATTTCTAAGACCATAAGCCAAAACAAGTAAAAGAATGTCAATACAAGGTTACGTTTATTTTAATTCGCGTGCGGCACATGGCTGCCATTATGAACTTCGCTTCGGCCACATTCGAAACCATGGTTCGCTTTGGCATTAAAATGAAACGTGTTAAAATTAATTATGTAACGTGTAACAAGATTACTTACCGATGATACGATATTCCTTGTTCCTTTTTAACCTTCGTATCATAGTTTTTGCAGCCTTTTACTACGCAACTAGGCATTTTTATAATAATTTAGCAAAAAAATTCTCTCAACCACAATCTTGCGCGGACGAGTGACGATGACTGCTGTTAGCTGGCCCTAAACTAAAATTTTAGGGCCAATGCGTTGATGCCATTTCGCCGTGCCGTTCGCATGGTCCTTACGGTAGTTATATATATACGTCAATGGTTTTAGAAAAGTATTTGTCCTTAAAAGTTAGCAGAAAATTTACCCCTTACATCCACGGAATCAATTTTCTGCCCATCCGCACCGTGCACAGCGGCTCCTTATCCTTGGACTTCACATTGACTGTGCGCACTAAGGTGAAAAAGTAACTTATTATAACACTCACGATTAAAGCACACACAAAGATATTTTTAAAATAAAAATTATTCTCAAAATTTCATTAATTCTTAAACTATTGAATATTCGGTAAACATTACGGAAAATCGAAAGTCTGTTTTAGTTGCTGTAGTAACATTCAAATAAATTATCATACAATATGATTAAAACACTCAACTAGGTATCAGTCGTCAAAAACTTACGAATGTAAGTAGGTACTAATTTTAATTTTAAGGCTTTAGTCTACAATGTTACTTACAAACTTTGTTGGGGCTAGTCTAATAAATAGTGCATTGTATTGATCGTTAATTTATATTTCTTTATATACAAACGGTTTCATTATAATAAGTTGGTGGGCAATATCTCAAACCCTTGATAGGGTTGTGTAGACAATGAGTTATCGTATACAATGTTAGTATATATAAATAATTCATGGGTTGCATTACAGCTTGCTCCAATTTTTAAACGCATATTATGTATTTTTTATTTCAATCAAATGAGATTAATTAAATTGCCTATTAATTAAATTTATCTAAATTAATTATTATTATTGATAATTAGTTATTATTACTTTGAGTTTTAATTAGTGTTTCTTTTAAATTAATTGTTTGTTTTTGTTGTCGTTTTTAATTAACCAAACATTAATTTAGATTGTTTGAATACATTTTATGGCTATAAAAGTGCTAAAATATTTTGTTCGACGTCCCTATATTCGACGTCCCGTTTTTCAGTGACGCTTCTCAGTAACATACATATATAGTGATAGACTGAGTTGTATTTCAAATATTTATTGAGTTTATGGCCAACCAAGTTTATATAAGAGTGTAGATTTTGGCCTTAACGTCTCTTAGGAAAGGTAGACTCATTTCATATTATCAATTATTATCGTATCTTTAAAAACCTTTACGCAATACAGAACGCATTTGTTGTATTAATTCTTTTAAAAGGAATATTTACCAGTTCCATCAATACTTAAATGGTTTGTCCTGACTGACTATCAACCCACAGCCAAAACTACTAAGTCTACAAAGCTGAAATTTGGAAGATTTAGGTTTATTTTATAACATAAACTTCCACTAAGAAAGGATTTTTTTATAGTTCAATTTCTTGCGAAGCGAATAATAACAAAGTCGCTATATACTCGTAGTAATGGATATTAACGGATAGATAAAACTTCTTCACAAAAACTATAGTTAGGCTTTTCAAGCTTTTGGGATATAACTCTTACAAAAATCGTCTTTCACTACTAGAGTGCTCAAAGAATATTTACCAGCGACATATACATAAATGTTTTCATTGATTTTTTTTTATCTGTTTTTGAAATTTGGGTACAAAGCGTTCTGTAATCATGAAATGCTGTTATTGACAACGTGAAATAACAGTTCCAGCCCATTTTCTTATCCAATCCCTTATCATTAATCCTACTGTAGTCGGCAGCGCCCTTGCAGAAGCCGTGGCGTATGAGTAAGAGATGCCAGAACTTATTCCCTAAACCCTTCCTTATTTCTTATCCTTTATCCTAACAAAATCAGATAACCGCTATGGTATTGCTTGTGTTATTAGGCGATGGTGACAATTATTTATAGATCTTGTTTGGGTATGAAAACGAACATGAATCCATTTGCGAACATTTCTGAAAGTAGACCTAAAGAGCAAAATTGAGTATAAGAAAAATTATTGACGACAAGTTCTAAAGGCGACCGAGGGAGGTCACACTCTGTATTAATATTCAGTTTTGGTAGAATTAATATTTGCAATTTTAGTTTGTTCTTGTCGACTAAATTAGCATTTTTTGTGCTGTGTACACTTAAAACAGAAGTTACGAAGGATTGTTTATTGTCAAACTAAATTTAAAAAATAACAATAAAAACTTCCATTCATTAAGAGGTTACAAAAGAAATCATTTAACCTAAATTTATGTTGTGTCGGTATTTTAATTGGTGAAGTATCTAGTATAATGAATATGAAGAATTTTTTTATGTTAAGATCGGTAGGTAGGCTGACGGTCCACATGATGATAAGTGGCTACCATCACCTATAACACAAGCAACGCCAAAGCTGCTACAAGTGGACTGTCGACTACAGCAGGATTAAGGATAAGGGATTAGGAGGTGATAGGGAAATCGGCTCTGGCATCCCTTACTCACTCAACGAAACAAAAGAGCAACGTGCTATTATTTCACGGTGGTCTTCTGTAAGGGGGCGGTTACTGCCGCCAGACGGGCTGCTCAAATGACTGCGAGACGCAGTGAGAGAGGAACGATTTATTTGATAAATAAGTAGATTGACAGTGGGTCCCACACTACGCTACTACAGCATGTAATTTGAAGGCCATTACATATTTACTTATTTATTATGAATCTATTTTATTTATTTTAATTTTATTTCAGATAAATGCTTTTGCCCGTGACTTTGTCCGCGCCCCTTTTTCTTAAAATAAAAAATAAAAAAATCAGAAATTATTTATTTAATCTTTATTATTCATATACACACCTCAAAACTGTCTAGGGATATTTTAAATTAATTGGCTAGTATGTAACTTAAAAAGTATCAATCCTATGAAAAAGTTTTTGATGTCAAATTGTTGCTGACACTTTCGTGTTCTTTATTCAAAATTCAAACATTTAAACGAAAGATTGTCAGAGGCGGAAAATGTTTTGCGTTTTCACGTTTTTCATTCATTTCATGAATGATTTTTTTACGTTTTTCAACCTATCATCATGAAATGTTGTTAAGCGTGAGAGCGTAGGTAACAAACAAAAAAAAACTAATTTTTGCATTAATAATAATAGTTAGTAAGTTAGGATATACAATTCCGGTTTATTAATTTTATTAGTACATAGGTAAAATGTTTAAAAATTGAAAAGATGTATCTCTCAGCAACCGTTTTCAAAATGCTGTTGGCGTTGACCCGTGTCCTCTTTAGCAACGGTGCTTTTTTCATTATAATCATGAATATATATCCTATTCTGTCACAACTAATATATTTATTGTTAAGAATAAAACAAGAGAAAAAATAAAAAATAAACTTTAGCTAACAAAAATATAAGTTTTCAGAATTGTTCTGTCTGTACAATTGTTCAGAATTGTTTCAGAATGTCTCTCTTAATTATGTGTATGAACAACATTTGTAAATATATGTATTAGATTGGGTATATGTGCTTATTATTTCATTTTGGACAATAAACTATGGCGCAGAATATCGGTTTGAGGATATAACCATCGCAATATTATAAAAAGTTGTTTGTAACCTTTTTCATCGGCGAAGTATGTGAATTCGCGTCATGAATTAATTTAATTTAAACAGGAGTTAATAGCCATGCAAAAAAATGTTTGACGTAAAAAATTATAAGTGGTCTATTAACTTAGTACTCTTTTTATATGTGTTATTTACGTGAATATTGTAATCAAGATGTTGTTTTATTCCACTAGAGCAATTAACTGAGTCCGATATGATCACATTAATACGTACTCCTTCATAACCATACCTCCGTACAGAAAAAATAATGAAAAATGTCAAGTATAGAAAATATCTTACTTCCTACTAATATTATAAAGGCGAAAGTTTGTGAGGATGAATGAATGTATGGATGTTTGTTACTCTTTCACGCAAAAACGGCTTAACGTATTTGGATGAAACTTGGCACACAGATAGCTTATTACCTGGATTAAACTTTTTATCCTGAAAAAATGTTAAAATCGTCTAAAACTATAAAAAAATTGGGCGCCACCGTCGTCACATCGATAAAAATGTTATTTCATTTTTCACGCGTTCGGTTCAAGGTGCGGGTACAAGCTAGTACCTACTAAATATATGAAATATATCTTTGAATAATAATTTCATAAACTTGACGAATACCGTTTTATGAAGCGCGTTAAGACTCCAGAGGTGCCACGGCACCAGCCTTATCTATGGTACTGGGAAGGAGCCAGTGGGTCTACATATGTGGAGACCACACTAACGGTCTATCCATCTTCCAAGGAATCAATGACATCCCGTCAGTTGTCTTCCCATCATCACGTATTGACCACCCATAACCATTTAGTTCTAAAATAGCATGTACGTTGATGGTGGCAAGAGATCAACGGAGGATGTCATTTAAGCTGGTATGTCGGGAGAAACGTCCGGCACTAGAGACGCAAGAGAGGTCGTGGAGTCCTGCCACAAGGACACCTGCAAGGAACACAGACAGCGTTGCCCAGACGAAGACTGATGGCAAGGTGAAAGGTATCATTGTCCAGGAAAGTGCCAAGATTCGGAGATGGCAGAGTCTGTAACCAGTATCCGGCTTCTTTCCGGGAGACACCTTGCAAGATCAGTTCCCGACTGTGATTAATGACATCATTGTAAGTTGCAGCATAATGTAGGTTTTATGCCATCTTTGTATTACTGGTTCCAGTGGTACAGAGATATTTAAAAATATCATTTTCCAGACATGTCTAACCTCAATAGGACACGCAATCTTATAGTTTGCGGAAATATATTTCAGAATCTTTCCTATGAGTGTGTCCTATAAACTGAGGAGAGAAAAGCCGGTACAGAGACGGAAGAGAAGCCTACTGTGACCATAAAAGTGACCATCTTTTAGATTTAGATAAAATAATCTTTCCAAACAAGTTTTAATCAAAATGTCTATATCGCTAATATTTTTTTTATTTTTCCATAGAGTACAGGAACCTTCTCCGTCCGAAATGTATGAAGATAATTTTTAGTTTTAAGCCAATAAGTTTGGAAGTCGATATAATTTCTGATAAATCGGAAAGAACAGAGTAAGCTTTGCCTCCTAGGATTCCGTCACTAAGATACCAGAATTGAATTTTGTATTTAGATGTTTTATGAAACGGTTAATTGATGCACTAAAAATGGCCGATTCTAAGGGGTCACCTTATTGACAACCAGATGAAGAGACAATAGCCTTCTGTATACATTAATTTTGTAATATTTTCATAACATTGAAAGAGATAATTGTGTATTTTGGGTATGGGACTCACTCAGCATTTTTTCTCTGTTTATTGAGTTCAATGCATTTTACACATCGAATATTAAAACAACCTCGCACTCGACTTTGTCTGCGAAAGTACGGAGGGAGTATGAAGCAGCCTCACAGCCACCTTCAAATATTCCTTGTAAACTTTTTACTATAAAAGATATACAAGTTTTGAAAGCGATACGTCGAAATGTTGAACCTACGACAGTAGGTCTAACTTAAACATCTTTTTTGGTCAAGGCATCATATACATATAAATATATAATAATAGGTCATAATATAAAATCGAAGTATTTTCGGGATTTACATTACCTAATAGCGTGAGATTTATAAGTGAAGTGATAGATGATAAAAATCTTGAGAGATGAGGTGAGATCTTTTAAATGTTGCGGTAAAATTCCGTAAAGGCCAGCAAAAAGAAATTAGGACCTTGATGATTTCTTTGTTGGTTATGTGGAGAAAGTTTTGTTGCCTTGATGGTGGATCTGAGGAATTGGTTGAAGCTGGGGGATGCCTACTTAAGAGAACTAAATATAAAATTAGCTTAAATTATAAATTCAACTAACAATTAAATAATCGCCATATAACTTACGTATATACGTACTTGCTTTTATCTTCTCATTATTATTTCAACTTTTTCTATCGCGTGTAATCAAAATGACCATCATTCTAAACCTTTACCACTTACCGCTTACAGTCTATAGATTCTGTATAAAAATCAGCGAGTGCTGAAATAATAGGCACTACACGTTTTATCATACCATTGACAAGTGGTCAACGGGTTGGTCATTAAAATGATCATAACATAAAATCAGCCATTTAGGTAATACTCGTAGATGACCTCAAGAATCCGCTAATCATATCGCCGATAAGTTTATATGAAAAAAATCTGATGAGTCTTTGCTGTTTCCTTATAATATTTTCCTTTTGGTTTTTATTGTATATTTTCCCACAAGGCAAATTGCACTTCATAAACAAAAAAAAGAAAAATGGTGTCTCCAAATGACTACTACTGACAATTAACATTGGAAATAATAATAAAAAAAAAAAACAATTTAATTAGTTTTAATTAATTTTCTGTGTAATTTTCAAGTTTTGTTCACATGTAAGGTTAAGACACTAAAAAGTTTTGTGTTGTTACTGTAATATTTTATTGTTAACTATCGCTGATCGTGTTCCATGTAATATTAACTTTTTAAATATCGTTTTCAGAAAACATAGTGTATGTTTTCTGAAAACAATATAAAATGGATAAAATGGAAATTTTTGACTGTAGAATACAGTTTGTTTCATCTGTCACTTGTTTTTAAATTGTGGCGTCATTTTAAAATTGCGAATTTACACTTTTAAAACGGATTTCACTACCTAGTGAAAACTTTCGTAGTATGATTTTCTACGATTGACAGCTCAGCAAAGCTTCACTCGGCTTCAAACTGCTTTTAACGATGAAGCACCATGCAAGACGTTATAGTTGCTTTGCAGAATTCAAATGCGTTCTTGTCAATTCTGCAAACCAGAATGAATTTTAATTCAGTGATGAATTTCGTGATGGTCGCCTGTCCGTAGTTTTGAACAAAAAAACTTCGATACTGTGCGCCGTAAGATCGAAACAGACAGGCACATGACCTACCATGAGATTCGGGCATCCTTAGGCATAGGCATGAGTCAAATACAATCAATCCTGCACAAACATTTTGGTGTGATGTTCCACACAATTTGACTGAAACTACAAATACCATGCTTACCAAATTCAACAAAGGGGGCATCAAATTTGGTGTGGGACATAGAAACAGGTGACGAAACATGGATTTATTGTTACAATCCCAAAACAAAATAGCAGTCGAATATATGGATCTTTCAAAATGAGTTGAATCTCTATTAACGAACCAAAGTGCCTCATTAAATTATTGCTTTTTTTTTCTTTAATAAAACTGGACACGTGGCTACTGTTGCTTTATAAAAAAATTCTGGGCTTATATTCAGCACAGGATAACAAAAATAGTACAAAAAATATAAAACAAAATGGATATCTTTTTTGGAACCCAGTAAATTGTGAATGAATTTTTAAAGGAATCATTTAGGTACCCAAAACAAACATTCGTGCTTAGTACATATTAATCCATTGTAATAAAATGTTATTACATAATTGTTTTAAATTAATTTGAATACGAAATAAATAAAGTTTTAATGATGTTTGTTTGATTTAATCATTTAAGCGTCGTCCGAGCCAAAAACAATGTGAGGTACATGTAAGTACGAGCGGGTACTTCGAGAAGCTGATACTAGCCATACAATTAGACGTGCTTGTGAGCAACTTGAAGTTAATGTCTTCTTTATAAACATTATACATATAGTTTGATTGAAGCCTTTCTTTTTAATTAACTAGCTGTACCTACGGCTCCACCTGCATGAAATTTGTTACGTGGTAGTAAACATTCGCTATCGGAAATTTATAATTCATTTTATTCAGAACAACAAACAGTTGTACAATAAAAATTACCTAAACAGGTCGAAAAAAGGAAAAATAATTGCACAATCAGCACAGTTATCTCCAGTTTCCGTGACACCATTCATTTGCACAAAATTCAAATAGTCAATTTTTAGATGCTGAGGACGTAATATGTAAGCTGGTAAGGTCCTGTAACCAGAAAAGTTTAGTGGTTTGTTTTTGTTATTATACTGCTTCATTATTGATCTGATCTGTGATCTTTATGAATGATTACTGATAGAGCGATAAATACATCAATAAATACAATTACACAGAGATATCGGCACAGTACCTTTGACTAGATAAATTAAGTTATTTATAACTAACTGTGCCCGCAACTTCGTACGCGCTGTTGTGTGTTTTTTTTTTTAAATCCCGCAGGAACCTAACATTTTTCTAGAATAAAAAGTTCTGGATGTTAATCCAGATAATAAACTATCTGTGTGCCAAATTTCATCCAAATACATTCAGCCGTTTTTGCGTGATTGAATAACAAACATCCAAACATACAAACTTTCCCATTTATAATATTATTATTTATTATTGTATATGTCATATTGAAAGAAAAAGAAATTAATACGCCTGAATTAAATGGTGGAAAAATATTTGCCCACAGAATTACATGCTTTTTTTCCCTTATAAATATTACAAAATCAATGAATGGCGTAATCAAAAAATCCTCCATGACTATTAAAAAAGGTTAAGTCAAACCTACGTCATTGAACCGAAACACATAGGTACTATCATACGAACTCATAATTCGAAACTAATGGATCTGTTTTTTTGGGAAAACTTGTTATTGATTGACGCGGGTGAATAAAGTCAAAGGTTTTTTGTCCATTCCACTGACCACATATACGTATGTAGAACTGCGCTAGGGTTGCCGACCATACTGTTAAAAAAGTATTATACTTTATTTCACTCTGTAATACTGTTCAATAGAAATAAAGTATCCAAAATCCAAAATTGTCACTGGAATACATGGAACAGCCATAGATTACAACCTATTTAAAAAAGAAAAATTGAGGTGCATGCACCGCCCCTATTGCGGGCCATCTTTATTTCGGATAGAAATTTTTCTATATAACTATATAGCTCCAGTATGATCAACCAAAATATTCGGCATGCAAATATAAATTCAGCACGCACTTAATAGTATATGTATTAGTTAATTAAGTTGATTAAAATTAAAGGTAGTTCACATTGTTTAATCATTAACAATATTTAATAATAACAAAAATAAGGCATCTTTCAAGGCGACAGCCTGAGTCCACTGTGGTTTTTCCTAGCTTTGAATCCTCTCAGCACACTGCTGAAGGATTCTACACTAGGCTATCGGTTACGGAAAGAGGGAGAGGTTATTTCTCCCCTACTGTACAAGAACATCGATGATCTCAAATTATTCCCATCTGTTCCATCTGCCAGGATCTGTTGGAGTTGCTGAAATAACAGAAACTTTTAGCAACTCCATAAAGATGGAGTTTGGTGTAGATAATTGTGCGGTCGTGCATATACAACGGGTCAAGGTTGTAAATTCTTCTAATTTACAACTCACTGAAATGATCTTTAAATCTCTTTCTGAAACCGAAACCTACAAGTACTTTGGTATGTCACAGTCATACCAAGGTACTTGCAGGCATACTAAGATTGACGCAGACTGAACTAGATGCCTTGGGTCGTCAACTGCTCACCACACATAGGCCGTTACACCCACGCTCGTCTTTTATGAGACTAGATATTCCTCGGAAATTGGGAGGACGAATGCCAGGGACCACTACAACCGAGAAATATACAGTCTTAGGGAATATTTCTTTAACAATGAGTGCGGAATACATCACGATGTCGTGGCAGTTGACAAACACATACCTCTCCGCTTTGCTTATTTAAGGAAAACTGGCACAAACCAGCTATATTGAGTACTGAGAACCGCAGGGAGGTATGAAAAAGCAAGGGATTACACGGGCGGGTCTATCGAGCACTCACAGAATCCGATGTAGACCCGCTCGCTTTGGTAAAATAGCTACGCTTCGGTGACCTCTTTGAGAAAACCGAAGGTTTTGTCTGTGCAATAACTGACGAAGTTATCAAGACGGAAATATATTTTCAAGGACGGTACCATCCCGGAGAATCACTAAAACATAACTTGCTAACGGCGAGTATTTGCACAGACATAACTAAGTAGCCAGAATTATTCATCAACAACTCGCTCTTCAATATCACCTTGTTGAGTCTGTGGTGTTATAAATATGCACCTGCGCCTGTTCTCGAAAATGGTCATGACACGCTCTGCTGAGACCGCTCAATAATCACCGACAGGAATATTGTCGCCAATAAGCCTGATATCGTGGTTATTGACCGATCCCAACGCCGGACGATACTTGTTGACATCGCTGTCCCGCATGACGAAAATTTCATGAAAGCCGAGAAGGACAATTTACCAAATAAAAAGACTTGGCTCACGAGGTGACCGCCATGTGGGATGACTATTCGAAAATTATCGTCCCCATAGTTGTTTCCGCGAACGGTCTTAGCAAATAGCCTCGACCAACATCTCAAGAGGCTCTCGCTAGATGGCTGGATCAAGGAACAGATACAGAAGGCGGTACTTCTTGACACGGCACGAATTGTCAGGAGGTTCCTCACTCTGCAGCCCTAACCATCGGTAGCTTGGACTTTGCCCCGCTATCTGAGGAATTTTAGTTTTTTATTATATATATTGTTTGTTTGTTTTTTTATAAAAAAAAACTATATATATTTATATTGTAAAAAATTTAAAATTAAGAAAGAAATAAAAGTTAATAATATCAATTTATTGAATATTAAATTTCCAAACATAATTAATCATTAGAACCATATAATTAATTATAATACTATAATACTATAATACTATAAGGCATTAAGTAAGGAAATATTAAAAATAGCTCTTTGAATTATTATATATACCCATAGAAAATAATACAGTTAGTTGAATTTCAGCGCCCAAAATTCGCCCATAGAATTAAGTATTAGTTTGAACAGAGCTTATAAACAAACAAAAATTAAGTCAATTGATTTTCTCATTTATTTTAATTCTGGTTTAAATCGTACAGACTTATAAAGCTTTTAAAATGACAGTACACTGATAAAATGTGTGAAAAAGCATAAAAATATTTACCAAATCTTTAAAAAAACACTGTTATTTTCCTTCGCTGGCCTTATTTATTTCTTGTACTGCCCTTGTAATAGGTAACTTGTAGGATAAAAAAATCATACAACTTTTGTAACGCAAAAAAATTATTTATCGAACACATCCAACAACGAATAGTATAGGGTTATCTCATTACTAAAGATTTGATTTGTAAACGTCAATTTACTATTAAACACAAGCGTCCCGCCCCAGTTTCGCCCGGGATCTTATCTTATCTTGTTTTTGTGGCTATTTCTGTCTGCTAGAGTACCAGTATCACTTCGTTCATTGCTGAAATATTGTGATCGCCACGTGAACTAAAGCTCTCTACCTATACCTACCACGTTAAGGAACTGTAGTACTTTTTTGATAGAGGCATTCTTCACATCTTCACAAGCCATTGTGTGGTTTTCTAGGATGTGACTGCGCTTGTGCATCAGGGGCCACACTCGCACAGGATATCCATTGGTGTTTCTTCTGCCTCATGGCAGAAGCGACACTCCCCCGTACTAGTGAGCCTCATTACTTTTAGGTGCCTATTGAGGCGGCAGTGCCCCGTTAGTGCCCTAGATAGCATACACAAATTGCTCCTACTAAGCGACATAGCCTGATTTCTCACGTTTCGACTATAGGCTTTAATGAGCGCTTTGGAATGATTCAACCCTGACAAGTTAGTCCAGCGTTTGTAAGATTTAATAAAGCACGGGATGCAATTTTTATACATATGAATGAACATTTCCCGTTTATCCCTCTTTCCATTAGTGAAAACCGAATTAAACTCGGTCTACCCGTTGACGCGTAATGCCGTAACCAAGGGAAATGGGGATTCATTTATATATATATATATAGATTTACTTTATCGACTAACTGTATCTCGCAGCTTCACCGGCTTTTTAATTTAAATTGGCAATGCACGTTTCTCACCGGAACTTCATTTTCGCTTATCGTTCTTTCTGATTTCTTTCTATTTGCTCGGTTTCTAAGGGTCACAGCGTGATGATAAATAGCTAGTAACTTTACCCAAGAATTGGGCTATCAAATGCAAAAAGATTTGTAAATTAAATCCGACTTGTTTTTCCACTTTTAAACAAAGAAACAAACATTCTTCGGATCTATTGAGTTTGTGTCGATTTATATACTACTCAAAACAAAATAAGGGCCACTAGTTTATTTACATTTAAGTGCACCTTAGTAAGCTGAAAGTAACTGATAAGTAGCATTATATTGATATTACGAACTCTTTGGTGTTTGATCTCTTTTATGCTTCCTAATTTGAAAAATATTGGCCATCGTTTTAAGAAAAAAAATAATTGGAAGTTATTCTTATGTTTTTCTTCGATTGTCTTCTTAAATAGTTTCGGTTATTTTAGGAAAAAAGTTTTACTTTTTCAATTTTAATTGAATCATTTATCATCTCGCGTTAATCATGCCACCAGTACGAAGGCACATGGATACAATTACAGCAACCAGAGCCATAACTATGATTCAAGAAGGACGTTCTCAGCGTTACGTGGGTTTGCAGTTGGGTTTTTCTCGAAGAGCTCTCCAAAATATATAGAATCGCTTCCAAGAGACCGGCAGTGTTGCCAGGAGACCCGGTTCAGGTAGAGATCGTGTAACAACGGCGCACGAGGATCGGTACGTCCAACTAAGTGCTCGTCGTGATCGTACAGTAACGGCCCGTAAGTTACAACACCACCTACGGCTGACGACGGGTACCCATGTCAGTGATCAAACTATACGTAATCGATTGCACGAAGATCAGCAAATGTCAAGACGTCGAGTTGTTCGAATTCCTCTGACTAGGGTTCAACGTGCAAACCATTTAAGATTCTGCCGTCAGTATTTGAACTGGGGGATTAATCAGTGGGGCAAGGTGCTTTTTACAGACGAGTGCAAAGTAAAATTTTTTAATGATGATCGGCGTGTTAGGGTGTGGAGACGACGCGGCGAGCGTTTTTCGGAGTCCTGCATCCACGAAGTTGACCGTTTCGGTGGTCCCAACGTAATGGTTTGGGGTGGGATTAGTTTACACGGTAAAACCGAGCTCACCATTTTAAATGCGGGTACCGTAACTGCAGAACGTTACATCGAAGACGTCATCAGGCCTCAAGTGATCCCATTTGCACAGCGATTCATCCTGATGCAAGACAATGCCCGTGCACACACAGCTCGATCGACCCAAACTGTCCTAGAAGGGTCTCATATTGAGGTATTACATCCAATCCAATTGGATTTAAATCCAATCGAGCAATTGTGGGACCAATTGAAACGAAGGGTTAGAGAGAATGAGCAAGGGGTCTACAACCAACAGCAGCTGATTGACGCTTTAAAACGTGCCTGGGAGGAGATTCCAGATGAAAACGTGAGGAATTTGATCCAGAGTATGCATACGAGGCTTCAAGAGTGTATTGCTAAGAGAGGAGGACATACTCGTTACTAAAAAGAAGAAACAAAAGTGACAAGAACAGTATTTTGTCTTTTTTCCGGTGATTTCTTTTGTTCATGTTTTTCATTCAAAATGGCCAATTTCATTATGAACTTAAAAAAAAACAGTTCATGATCATTATTTTAAACAATTGTTAGCCTATATTATAACCAATAACATTATTTTGTAGTTACATAAGTTAAACAATGTAATGTTTTATTGTTTTCATGGTACAGCAAAAAATCTAAGTGGCCCTTATTTTGTTTTGAGTAGTATATTATCTACCTAAATGTGGCATGTTTCGAATCGAAATACAGTTGAAAATCTTTGGAATCGACTAACTACATATTAATTTACCTAAAATAAACCAAGTCCATGGTTTTACACATATGAAAATTTGATTAAGATAATGGGCATACCCACGTTCTGTACTCAAAAACTGCGCATGTTTTTAAAATACCTACTTTTATAAAATAACAGCTTTATGTGTGATTAGAGATTGCCAGTCATTATTCATGTATCTTCAACTGTTCCCTTTTCCCTTCGTTCTTTTTCCCTTACCTTTTCGGTTATTTATTTGAACCTTCCTTTCCTTATTCTTCGGTCCGCTCTATTCAATCCCCTCTGTAATTCCCATAGCCTTTATGACACTTATTAAGCCAAGCTTATCTCAAAATGTCGCTGCAACCATTTTAAATATCCAGCAAGCATTGCGGAGGTGGCTGTGACGAACAAACAAACAGACAACATGAATAATAATTTTGTGTTGACCAGATATGTTTGTATATGAATCATATCTCATGTGCAGAGTAAGAAAATGTTTATTTTATAATTTTATAATATTGTTATTGTTATATCCGCATAATTATTACGTTATTATTATTATTATTAACAAATAACCTACAAAAATTTTAATTTAGTCAAAACATATTGTTACGTGCAGGGTGAGTGTAAACGCCGTGTATGAGCGAAAGAATCGATTTATTTTCATATACCAAGATGACTGCCAAAATCACCAAACTTGTCCGATGAAACCGTCAAACTTGCCAAAAGTCGTCAATGATTCCCGGCAATGTGTCACCGGTTCACTGTTCGAAGAGTCGCTTTCGTATCGCTTGTTGTCGCACAACTCTCTCCTTTGACCGGCCACACTCTTATTTATACATGGCGCCAAACGCCTCGATGTATTTCAAATTTACCTGAAAATGTAAACAAGATTGTAAACAAACCATTGAAGGTTCGCTAATGCTATTTCTGTTAAAATGTAAACTCTTTGTTGTAAACATAAGGGCTGATTTTCTTTGACACTAGTCGGGAAGAGGCGTGGCTACCATCGATAGGGTGGAGCGTCCGAGACTTTTGGCAATTTGCAGTTGCAGTTTTCTTTTATGTAATTTTACATATATATCTTTAGAAACAAATTACAAACTTATTTAATAACATATTTAATAAAATTAAAAACATAACTTATAATTTATAACTTAAACTCATACAATCCATAAAAAGGGTTGTAGTTATTTGTCAATCATAAGTTTAATTCGCGAACTAAAGGATCTCTTACTTATGAAAACTATGAAAATTGTCTTTATAATAACTCCAAGTTGACTTTCAACTGCCTGTAAGTTGAGCAGACATAATTTAATTGAGCAACAGTTGAAATCTATAACGACGGCATCTGCGACAAACTAACGGTTGGTGCAATAAATTTCGTTTTTGTAATTTCTTGATTATTTACATGTTTTAATTTGATTAGTTCATTTACTTACGTATCTCGCTGGCTCATTTCATTATCTACATTCGAATTTACAAGTACTTAAAATAAAGTAATCTCTATTTGTATAATCTACCTATTGATATAGTGTTAATGTCGTAGTCTTTGAAAATATTTGCGAGTTTAGATGTTTATACTCAATCCACCTGTATACGAATTCGTTTTTTACACTTCCCTTATCTTGTATATCTTGACAAAAAAGAGGTTTCAAAAAAATAATATCTAGGTACTTTATAAAAATTATAAAAATTGTCAGTTCTTTTTCTTCTCAAAAAAGGATTATTATTGGAAACTGTTCATTTGTGTATCAAGCAGAGAAGTCAAGACAGACTTACCGGTAGATGTAATAGGGAATATGCACATTTTTTTTATATTTTCATACGATAGGTTATATCGTTATATAACCGTAAAAAATATTCAGCGCCAAAAAACAGAAATTTGGTAACAAAAAAAAAGTTAAAATGAACTAACAGCTACGGGCACTTTAAACGCCCGCCCTTTTGGCGCGCTTGTCGTGACGTCAAAGTCTACAATACAATCAAATGTTAAAAATCACAAACATCTAGCATCTACACGCTTGTTGACATTTCATAGACGTTGACGTCAAATTCCATAGACTTTGACGTCACATTCGATCTGACCGTTTCAAGTATTTTGAATTGCCAACATTTTATGCACTTTTTAATAATTATTTTCTTAACGAAAAAGAAATAATATTAAAAAATATTTACATAGACATAATTCTAAAGCAAAAATGTTGATAAAAAAATATATTTAAGCCTTTTTTGAATTAGACGCATATTCCCTATTGCCTCTTCGCCTGCTCGACTCGCGCTGGTTCGGTCCACCATAATATTCGAAGAGTTTTTTGCTCGTTAAAAGCGTTTATCCGGAAAGCCCGTTTTTTTGTTACACAGAGTTTAGGTATTTCACACACTACACACAAGATTAGCGGATTAATAAACTGCGTGTTGCGAGCGTTGCGAAAACTTGGAATAATCTGTCTTGATTTTGAGGGTAGGAAAGGGTAAGAAAAACAGATAATATGTAGGTAGTTGAGTGTGATGCGTGTTTGGATGTGGGCGGGTTTATAGCAGAAACGGCGCCAACATTATCCCCCGGCCTGAAGGTATCCTTCAGAACAAGCTGTATTAAAGAGTAAAAATATATAAATAAGAGAAAAGAGATTAAATAAAAATTGAACAAAAATAGCTAATTAAAATAAAATAAATTTGACATAATTTACTGAGTTGGTAGCGGATAGAGTTTAACTACTGGCCGCAAGTATTCACCAGTCTTCACTTTGACAGTACGAGTGACTCCATCCTTGCCGGGATAAAGTTCCTCTACTACGGCCAGTGGCCAAGCAAGCGGTGGTGATTTATCCTCCCGTATTATTACAATACAACAGTCATGATATTTAAATGAATAAATTAACTAAACAACTCAAATAGGCCGCGTTCGGGATTAACTCGTAATAAGTATACCTATTTACCCGAAAATGAGTAGACCGTGAAATAATAAAAACTTTAGTTCTAAAAGTTATCGAAAGATGTCGCCTGTGCCCCTTAAGAATATTTTTATTCTCGTTAAAGCATATTGACTATTGGACAAATTTAAGTCCACTTGATTTTGAAAAACAGAGAAACATTGAAAATTTTTCAGAACATTATATTATTGTTCAGAAGAACTAGTATAAAAATGTGCGATTTAAGATTTTAAACTGGACAGCGTGATGAGTTAGCATTTTTTAAATCTAAGAGTAATTTATTAATAAGTTGTTCTCAAAAATCTTTACTTTTATAATTAATGGATTAAATTTAAGAGAGTTACATTGTAACTAAATATTTTTAAAGTTATTCTAAAATTCGACATCGCCATATATTTGCAGAAATTATCAGAAATATGTATAAATAGGATTTAATTTCTCCAATTTCCTTCTGACATTATCGTGAACTAATAATAATAAAAAATGTTTGTTTTCATGACCTATTTACAATCAAATTGGGTTATACAAACAGGTTAAATCTATACCGGGTATGTTCCCCAGGGTAGGAATACTAAATTACATTAATTTGTAAGAATATCTATTACAAATAGTAAAGTATTGAATATATAAATTCTATAGAATATTATCCATTAAAATTAAAATGGCATCAAAACACTGTGTTACTACATACATTTGTAAGTCACCAATCCTTTCAAGTGTTAATATTTACAATTTCCTAGCATGCATCAATCAGCAAGCATGCTCTTTCAAATGGCAATCCATCGAAACATACCTACCATAAAATAATGACATCTAAACAAAGCATAGAAAAACTAAAAATAAATAATTAAAAAATTCAAGATCATCACTTCGTGTATTAGTGAATCAGGCTCTGTCGTAATTTCATTGCTAACATGTAAATTTTGCTAATAACTTATACGCCGATTTAAAAAGTTATACACCGGAAATATAAACGCATTTGCATTTAGCCATGACTTTGGTCCCAACGCGACATTCCATCACATATTAAACAAATATGGAACATACACTCAAACCTACTGGCAATGACAACTGGTGACCTTTGCAAGCAAATAGTGGTCGGTAAATATTAGCTATACTATTTCATGTGGCTTCACAAACTCGGACGCCTCGGTTCCGGTAAAATTATTATTTCATACATTTTATACAAACAAACATTTTTAAGTGTACAATTTCGTTATACATAATATATTTATACGTTTGGAAAAATTTAAAGGAAGATTTATTTGGGAAAACTTATGTCCACACCAATTTGACGCAATCAATGGACACTTTTTATATGAATATATTTATAGATTTCGTCATCTACTGAAATATCAATTACATCTCTATTGACATTACTTTTGCTTCATTTTAAACAGCATCTGTGCTGTTTTGTTATGGTTATTAGTAAGGGATGCCAGAGCTCATTTCCCTACCCCTTTCTAATCCCTTATCCTTCATCCTTACATAACCTGTGGCGTGGTTTATGTTTACAGGCGACGTCTTCCACCTATCATCAGGTGGACGGTCAGCCTACTTGTCACTTTCATAACGCAAGGTGCAACAGTCCTCTGCCCATAACTCTAAGGTGAGGCCAGGTTGAATCCATTGAACAGACTTTTGCATTTAATGTGAGTTTTTATATAAATTTTGGCAGACAGGTTGACGGTCCACTGTATTGAAGATCAATTCTTCTAATTCAAACATAGAATCAAAAAACAGTTATAAATGCAGGCCCGATTGGAGGTCTAACTTGCGTCTATTGGCACCTAAGCATTACGATCATTGGGCTATCACTATTTGAGCCCAAATAAATATTACGAAGAGACGATCAAGCATTCATTGTAATTTCTGTTTTGTATGTTATGATATCCTCGACACACACTTTGGCTCGCCTCGATCGCAAGGTAACCATCGTGCTTCGTAGCCAAAAATTAAACTGATTGACATTAGTGTCAACGCCCCCAAGGGTGACATTGGGCATTATATTTGCTATATATCATTCATATTTACACAATGGTTTTGGTAAATAAAGCACCCACCCACTCTTAATAAGGTCGACTAGATGCGCAATAAACACTTATTTATTTAAATTTAATTAACAAATTATTTTATCTTTATTAAGGAAATAGTCATTATACATATTTTTTTTACAATATAAATAAATACTTAAAGTTCCATATAAGAGTACACAAAATACATATAAATATTAAACAAAATATTAAACAAGTACTAAAAAAAAATCTAGAACTAATTGAACATTTTTAAAATTAAATTAAGAAAAAATACACAAATGCAAAAAAAAATCAAGTAGCCATTGAGAGCCTGTTGCGTAATTCAATTAGACAATTTTAATTTTAAGTCCACACTCTAGGTTTTATAGTGTAGTAAAAGTAATCTTGTAATGAAAATTAAAGAAAATAAAGGAATTGAAGTGGCTATGGACGGGACATATTACGAAAGACAGAAGGACAAAATGGACCCAAATTTTAACTGAGTGGCAACCACGAAACGGCAAGAGAAAAATAGGTAGACAAACAAAAAGATGGGCCGACGATACGAGTATTAAGAAGATTGGTGGGTCAAGGAAAGCAAAAATAAGAATGAGTGGAAGCAGTTGGAGGAGGCCTGTGACACACAGGCTGAATAACTAAACCGGAAAATCCGCCGTGTGATTATCTATATCTATAGTAATATATAAAGCTGAAGAGTTTGTTTGTCTGTTTGCTAATCTCAGGAACTACTGGTTCGAATTGAAAAATTCTTTTTGTGTTGAACAGTGTGTTGAAGGCAATATGACATCACGCTACGATCAATAGTATTATATATAAAGCAGTGTCCAGTACCGCGCGCCCCACGCCCACTCCACCGCCGTATGGGCCGCAGCGAAGCGTGGCCGAGTTCAGTGTGTAATATATTTAAAAATTAAAATTTAAACGCTTGTGAAAACAAATCGTTCCTTTCGCCCTTATACGGTATTTTAACTAACTCCGCACGTAACAATATAATAAAATCGTAAAAGAACCGTGTCTGTATATTAAACATTTAAAAAAAAATGTACACGTTTTACTAATGTTACCGAGGTAAAAAATATTTTTTTAAATTTTGCTCAGTTTGTTTCAGAAACACATTAACCGATTTGAATGCGGTTTTCAGTGATGTATTGTAGCAAGCTTCCCGTAACATTTAGTGTTTGTTTCATTACAATCGGTTCACAAACAAAAAAAGTTACGTGCTATACCGAATACCGCTTACGAAGTTGCGGGTTCAGCTACATAGTATACAATACTAACAAATGCAGTTTTCTAATGCATAAAAATATAATTGTAGCTATGTTGACCGAAGGAAAACTTTAATTCCTTGTCTATTTAATCAGATTTATAACAATAATCCTTCGCACAACTTCGTGTCAAATTACTGCTGTTTCCGTGGTCTTCATTACAAATAATGATAGTGTGAAAAAACAACATAATTATTATTATTATTACAGCAACAATGAAACATGATACACCGACTTCTCTCGGGTGGAATAGAAAATATGCACATTTTTTTAAACATTTTCATACGATAGAATATCGTAATATATTACTATATTCAACCTTAAAAAAATATTCAACGCCAAAAAACAGAAATTTAGTAACTAAAAAATGTTAAAATTTAACAAACAGCTGTGTTTAAACACCAGCCTTTTTGACGCTCTTGTCGCGACGTCACAGTCTACGATAACATTCAAATGTTAAAAATCACATTTACACGCTTGTTGACATTTCATAGACTTTGACGTCACATTCGATCTGACCGTTTCAAGTATTTTGAATTTCCTGCAATTTTTTTGCACTTTTTAATAATTATTTTCTTAACGAAAAAGAAATAATATTAAAAAATATTTACATAGACATAATTCTAAAGCAAAAATAAAATAAGCAATTCCCTGTTGGGCAATTTAGTAAACATTATAAAGAACCTATGTCCATCTGGAATAATGTACTACCTTTCAAATAGCGACATATTTTTCAAATAAGTTTAATTTACTCTCTCTCTCTCTCTTCTATCAATCTTTATAATTTTAGTACCTATACCTCCTAAAGCACACCCATGTTCGGAATAACGAACTCCTCTTTTATACTTATTTTTTAAGTTAATAATAGACTTCCTTTAGTTTTCTATTATTTAAACCCATGGAAAAATTTCTCAATACGTTCTACTTTGGGAAAGCCCATTAAGGAACATTAAGGAGAAGGGAAGCAATTCCTCGTCATAAAAATTAATAATACATTTAATAAATTCAACAGCCACCAATTTAAAAATAATTGTAATGTGTAAATTTAAAAAAAAAGAATAAATTACAGTAGAAACGCGCGCGTGCTCCTAAGGTGGATAGAACGTGTTGCATTTGATATCTTTCATGTCGACTGGAAACAATTGAATCTTGATTTCATTTGATTATAAATTTCCAGTAATCGAGAAGCTTGTGTTAATGGATATTTTATTTTATGATAAATCAACAAGTTTTTTTTTTCTTAAAGTTACTGCCAATTTTGTGCTCCATTGACTTCAAGATTTTATAACGAAAGTAAATAAATTTTGAAGAACACATTGCAAATTTAATACCAAATTATTTAAGATATTTTCAGATAGCTTCACGTATTGTACCTACCTACATTTAATTGCTAATCCAACATTTTTATTTTCCAATTCTTGTTTTTAGTTTAAATAATATTTTGTTTCCGAAATTCTGATTCATAATGAGACCGCAATAACCAGAGCCTTTTAGTTCCTTCCTGGTGTACAAATAGATTTTTTTTAAATATTATATCTACAATACGAGACACAATATTAATTTAGATCTTTTTTTTATTTATAAATTTATTAATACTGTATAATGTGTCTTTCGAATTATCTTAGGTGTGAACATAAACTCATTGGAGATTAACCGTTAAGTTTTACCGTAAACTCATTAAGAGCGTATTTTAAAAATTACTTACATTATTACGCCGATAATTTTTCGTTTTTTTTTATGTTAAGATCAGCTGACGGTCCACTTGATGGTAGATGGCTACCGTCGCCTATAAACAGATGCAACGCCAAAGCTGCTGCAAGTGCGCTGCCGCCTACAGTAAGGATAAGGGATTAGGAGGGAATAGGGAAATGGGAATCGTGAATTTATAAGAGTTCAAAAGACCTTCCTATTACCTATTTAATTTCTTACGGATAATTTTTGCGTCAGAGAAACTTAGTCTGAAAAACTTGAATATGGAAATTCAAGGCAAAAAACCAGTTATTATTTCATTGCTTTTTTTTTAAATTTAATAAATTGATGCATGTGTCGATCAAATATTAATTGACAATTAATGTCGATGTCAATTTATGTAACGATATTTTTAACGATAGTCAGAGATTAAAACTTACTGACATTATAAACATTTATTAGAGACAGGGAAACACTTGGTTCCGGGGCCAAAAAACTGGGCGGCCCACCTGGAAGCAATAACCTCTCCGTTAAACTTATCCCTTAGTCTTTATCGTACGAATATCAAAGCTGGTAGCACACTTGCACTGTTAACCGTCAACCATCTGCCACCCATTTATTTTAAGGAAAGTTTATTTTGAAAATAAAAACTATTTCCGTTTCTTTACTCGTAGTTACACTTCTCATTTAATTACAAACCAAAATTTATTGGCAATTGATTTTTTTAAATTGAAAGAAAAAACAATACTACGCAAAAGTAAGTCAGGTGACATTGAATCCATTATCACTTTTGAAGCTTGTTTTCATCTTCAAATGAAACCATGAGGTAATTTCAACTTTTATGGGTTTAATGTCTAATACTCGAGTACTTAGTGAATGTAAACACAACGAATTCGGTGATCTTTTCACACTTGAAAATCCGGTTATTTTTTAAGATTCGTTTTGTGGTAACTGTAGTATTTTGAACAAATCTATACTTGATATTATAAAGAGAAAAGATTTGTATGTATGTATGTATTTTTATATGTTTGTAATGAATAAACGCAAAAACTACTGGACCGATTTTAAAAATTCTTTGACCTATAGAATCTTAAAAACACGTCACACTTAAAGGTATGTCTTCCATCGTATATTACACAAGCAACGCCATTGATGCTGCAAATGCGCTTCCAAGGGATAGGAAAATGGTCTCTGGCATCCCTTACTCACTCACCGAAATACTACAGCACATATGTATGCTTTTGTTTCACTGTGGTTTTCTGTAAGAGAGTGGTTACTGCCGTCAGACGAGCTGCCCAATTTACGACTGCCAATCCAGACCAGAGCCAACTTTTAAAAGTTCATTTCCAAAGTTGACACTGCCGGGAATCGAACCCAGGCCCTCTAGACAGTGCGTTAAGGCACCCTGTCCACTTATCCAACGAGCTCGTTATTTCTTTTAAATTACATTCTAGATAATAAAATAGTTCCGATAAGAACTTGTGATCAAATACCGATTCAATGACGGAGAATCCGCCGACGCAGCTCAATAGTTATTACACAATTTGTAAGATAGGTAATGTACCTAAATAATAAATATTAAATAGCGTTCATAATGAAATACAATAACTGTTTAATAAGCAATTAATTAGCATTGACAACCAACGTTAAAGTAGTAATGTTTTTACTAATTCCATTAAGTAGGTACATAATATGTTTAACAAAAAACGAATTAACATGTATGCCACAAACATTTTTTTGTGTATAGTTAAAAAACGAGTAAATTCTTAATCGTAATTATCGCCATTCAAATGCAAAATACAGTTTCATTTACGTGAAGTTAGTTTTTCAATTTGTCTTTTATTTCAGCCCAGAAATTTTTTGCCTTGGTTTTTATTTATTTATTACTATTATTTTTTTATTAAAGGTGGGTTTGCTCTTAGCCAGCATCTATGCATGTAGGAAAGATGAGGTCGACGATTGATCGAGCTCACCCAGAAGATGCCTATTCACTCGAATCTTGAAAATATTTGGGTTGTATGATGAGCTCGGAAATTTTGCGGCAGGCAATTTTGCGTCTGTGCCAGACTCTGCAGCTTAGTTTTTATTAATGTACCGTCGCCAATGAGCCTCCTAGCTCTGCGATCCACCAAGTCGAGTGCGGTAAGTTGGTATTTTGCTGAACCATCTCAAGGGTGACAGCAATAGGGGAAGGTAGCCTAAAGCGGGTGGCCCGCCTAAAGCGGGTAAGCGCTTTTACACAGCTGCGTCAAACATTGGTGTCAATGTGTGCGTGCACCGCGACTGAACGAAAGTAATTAGTTTCGTTCAGTTCCACTCGGGCGCCGTGATCGCGTATTGGTTTAGATACATACAACAAAAGATTTTCGGTGGCTTTATTAAAAAACAACGGGGTAAGTGTCTTCTGATTAGTGGAAAACGTTTATAACTATTCTATTGTTACTATTACAGTATCATTTTAGTATTATTTAACTTTGTAATGAGATATAAAACCGGCATGCTTTTGCTTTGATTTTGAGGTTATTATTACTCAATAAAAATGTGTGCTTTTGGGCAAAGCGGGTAGGGCAAAGCATGTGGGTACCCACTTTGCCCGGATAAGGATTTGTACTAAGGACTGTGGATTTTTTTCAGATGGTTAATAAATATGAGCGGAAAACGGAACAGGCATCATGGAATGAAAACACCATGCAACTTGCGATGGATGAAGCCAAGAAAACTTCAGTTTCCTCTCAGCAAAGAAGTATGGCATCACGTTGTCCACTTTGCAAAGACATTTGAAAAAGGGAAGTTGTGAGAAAAAGCTCGGGAGATACCAGAGGGTGTTCGGTGTTTGATGATGCTCAAGAAAGAGAATTGCTGCAGTATATCTTTCATGTTGATGATTTGTTCTATGGTCTGACTAAAAAAGAATTTTTAGAACTTGTATACCAATACGCAGAAAGGAACCATATTTCAAATCCCTTTAAAGATGGTCGTGCCAAAATAGTGCTTTAATAATCAAAAGATTAATTTATCAACTTTAACATTCTTTTTTCACTAAAATATGACTCTAAAGTAATTGATTTTTTAATTTAGAGTTAAATAATCTATTTTATCTGTTTCCATGTTATATTATTGATCTCAACAGTACAAATATTCGCAAATTCAAAAAGTCTGAAGTTATAATTAGTTAGTCTTGTAGGATTATTGTTATTAATAAAAATTGCCTGTGTAACATTAAGACTGAATATAGAGTCTGTGATGCCTGAAATGTGAGAATATGGAACCTAATTGTTACCTTCCTACTTAAAATATTATATTTGAATGTCACCCGCTTTGCCCAAGGCGCATACCCGCTTTAGGCCCCCATTCGGGCAAAGCGGGTTTTAGAAGAGGTTTTTTATTTTTGTTGTTCTATAAATAATTAATAAAAAATATTCATCAAAGTTGTTTTATTTTAAAGTTCGATAAATGACCTACCAATTGTTGTAAAATATGCTAACATATTTGATCAAAAATTTCTGTTTTTTTTTTACCCTCAGCCTTAGCTTACCCGCTTTAGGCCACCCTCCCCTATACTCCATGCAAGATCAGACTTGTGTCTTGTACAAAGAGAGGAGCTGTCCATGTATGAAGTATCGCTTCACCCTATGGCCTTTTTTTTTTTTTTTAAGGAGGGGAAATGCATTTACGCACTATCCCTCGTCTACGGGGACGATCGACGAGGGGGTGTGTGGGACTCACCCGACGGAACGAATCGCCCCGCCGGTCCTACTCCACTAAAACCGCCTCCATGTTCCACCATCGGCAGCGATAATGGGACCCGGAGTCACAGCCAGGCCCTATCCCCGGGCCCCACGCTTCACCCTATGGCCTAGCTTTTTGGCCGCTGTTTGGGCTTTTTTAACAACAAATCGATTTTATAACGCGTGAACGATTTCATTTCTGATTTTTAAATTAATTATAATGTAATATTTTATTAGACAATTATACGTATAATGATTGCTCAATTTTATTATTTTCTTTAAATAATTACAGCCTGATGTCTCTAATACCAGATGACTCAACAATACTTCTTGTAAAAACTGTCAAAAATTTAAAGACTTTTTATGCAGTAATATCCTTCTCTTGTCAATTTTGTTAGTTCTATGATCATTCATTACCAAAAATCAGTTCGTGAATCTTCAACTGTCTATAGGTACTGTAGTCAATTGTAATTACGATACCATAAGAGCGGTCGATCCGATACAAGTGAAGAATTTTCTAATCGTACGTATTTTTAACCCCTGACGCCTGACGCGAAAACGGCATTAACGTAGCCCCTAAACGATGGACCGGTTTTCATACGGTTTTTTTTTTTCTTGTTTTAAATCTGACGTGATCGAGATGGTTCTTAGCTATAGTTTCTGAATATCTGTTGTCAGGGAGCGGGTGCTATTGCAGCCTGGTAGAGTGCGAGACTCAGACAAGGAAAAGAAGAGATTAACAAATTTTATTGGGTAGTTTTTCTTTATATATCCGATCAGAACACAAAATGGGAAGGGTGGAGTCAGTGTAAGTTGGTGTGGGTGGTGTGGAGAGTTGACAGACTAAGATGGATGAATTAATTAATTAAGTTAATTAGCTACGCTACCCCAAGTGGGTCTCCTGCAGGATACTCTAATCAGTAGCGGCCCCGTAGGATAGCAGCCGGAACGGTGGTAGACCGGCAGGCACAGCAGCCTGGAACGGTGGTAGGTGGTAGGCCGGCAGGAACAGCAGCCTGGAACGGTGGCAGGCCGGCAGTGGCCCTGTAGGAACAGCAGCCGGAACGGTGGTAGGCCGGCAGCGGCCCAGTAGGAACCGAAATTTGGAATTTTGAATTTTTATATTTTAGCGGCCAGGTATTAGACCTTCTCTAAAGAGTTTATACCTGAAAATCTGACGTCATGGTCTGAAAACCGACATAGAGTTACTAAGGTAACGGTGTAAATAAACACAAAAGAAATGTCAAAAAAAATATATTTTTGTAAATATTTAACGATTGATTCGTAAATATAATTAAATGTATTCAGTAAAATATAGAACACGAAAAAGGACATATAATCACTTGGTACCCCCGTGTCTAATACGTATAGTTATAAGAGAAAATGTACTTGAAGGTAAGCCATACAAATGAAAAACTCGAAGAAAAACCAACAAATAATAAGTATTTGTCTTGTAACTAATACATTAACTTCTTATAGTTCTTATATATGGCCATATATAACTTCTTATGGCCTTGATGTTTCTGCTCTGTAACATTTTTCCTATGCGATCCGTTACTCCTTTAATATATGGGAGGAATGCTCTGCCTTTATCTGTGTTTTTGTCTTCGGTATTAGTCTTGTTTCTCCTCGGTTTTATCGCTCGCTTAATTTCCGTGGGTGTGTATCCGTTGCACCGTAGAGTATGGCTTAAATGTTCCAGCTCTTTTTGTATCTGTGTTGGTTCGCAGACTCGTTTCGCTCTATCAACCAGCGTCTTAATCATAGCCCTTTTTTGTTGAGGGTGATGGTTGGAGTTTTTGTGTAAGTACCTATCTGTGTGGGTGGGCTTCCGGTAGACTTTATGTCCCAAGCTACCATCCTCGTTTTTAGAGACCAACACGTCCAGAAATGGGAGTGTACCATTTTTCTCTGTTTCCATAGTGAATTGTATTCTTGGGTGGATGCTATTGATATGTTTAAGAAACGTATTCAGTGCTTCCTGTCCGTGGCTCCATATTACAAATGTATCGTCTACGTATCGAAACCAGCATGAAGGTTTCTGAAATGCTGTTTCTAGAGCAAGTTTTTCAAACGATTCCATGTAGAAGTTGGCCACGACAGGGCTGAGCGGACTCCCCATTGCCACACGGACACGGACTACACCACTGAGGATGTCAACCGCAGTTGTTGACGAAACGTTTGGAAGAATTTCCAACAGACCTGGGCCATCATCCCGGAAACCCACAACTCATATGGATACCGGCCGAGAAAACCTACATTCTAATTATAGCTTGTTTAGCATCCTCATCTTATAGTGCTTTTTATACATGAAATTATCCCTTTATATACACACATATAGCTATGTGTGTATCTGTATCTGTATCTATATTTGTATGTGTATCAACATCTTTATTTACATTTAAATGTAAATAAGCAAAGCAAAGCAGTGCCTGGGTGGCCATGACGTATCAAGGTCATGCAGCTTTACCCAAGTAACCAGGACTAAGTTGAAAAAGCGCTATTCACGCTCAGAACAAAACAGAGTAAGTGCGAAAATTATCTTCTGTAGATAGGAGAAAGGTATAAATTTCCAATATGCTTTACCGTGAACCGATTTTCCACATTACTCATGGTTGCCGGTCCTAAAAAACTGAAAATTTCCACATGCCTTTGCTAGTTGCAAATTGTGTAGGCTCAATGTTAAAATCTTTAAATGTTCCTTCGGACAGAAAAGGAAGACAATTAAAATATACTATATGTTTCCTGATATTTAGATTGATCGATAATGAATTAATATAATTAACAATTTGCCAGAAAGCTTGCGACCTTAATGTCATGGTACAATGTCCAAGCTTCGACAACCGGTCTGGTTGAGTTCGAACACAAGCAAGAGTCACAAATGTTTGGAAGCGCTCGAAACTCGAGATCAAGGTTGGCTAAAACCAGATTTATTTTGACGCATTAAAATTTAAGCAAACGCATAAATCTATTGACATATATTATAAAACCGGTGTAAAATCTGCTAGACATTAGGAAGATGCCAGTTTATGGATATGGAACTGCCAAATTTTTTTTACGGCTTTGCTAAACAAAAGGAAAAAGGAACACTTTTGAGATCACTGTGTTGTCTGAAACCATTTTTCTAGGGAACGGACAGATGATTTCATAGTTGAAATTAAGCATCAGTAAGACCATCGACCAACTAATCATTATTAAAGAAAGTATTGAGACATTTGATTCCCAGTTGCTTTCCTTGAATTATTTTGTACGGAAGAACCCATTGGAGCGAGCCCTACTCGCATTTATCGAGATTTTTTGTTCTTATTTGACGTCATATTATTTTAAAACCTTCGTTATTAGCTTTTTTTTTTTCATATAGAAACTGGATAAATTTTTTGTTAGGTTTTTTTAATATTTCTGACGTAGGTATTTATTTAAACGACGAAATTATATATTTAAAAACATGCGTTTGTGCGCACTTTAGTAGATTGATAAAACACTTGAGAATTTACAAAGTATGTTCCTTACATGAGTGTGAAAGAATAAATTAATCAGTCAGAAGAGTTTATCTTTTTATTTCAGGGATCCAGCAGCATACAACCAATAAACATAGTCATTAATTTCTACAAAATTTTATACAATCTTTCTACATCCTTTACATACTTTCAGTTCCTCTTACGTGCTAATCATTTTGATGGGCCCAATGGTAAAGGTTTTTACCTAAGCGCTCTGACACAGCAGTGCCCGGTTGATTTCCCGGCAGGGCTAATTCGGAAATGAACTTTCAAAGTTGACTCTGGTCTGGGTCTAGCAAGTAGTGGCAAGGCACACTGCGCTTCGCAGATATATACAATAAATTGGGAAACTACCTCCTTTCCGAATAATAGCATGTGTGCTGTGGCTCTAGCATGAGTTTACGATACTACACTCGCTAGCGAGAGCGTAAAACATTTATATGGAAAATTGATAATTTGACATTGACAGTTCACGATTTCCCATACAAAAGTTTTACGTTCTCGCTAGCGAGTGTAGTATTGGTGTAGTATCGTGAACTCATACTAGAGCCTCTGTTGTGTTTCGGTGAGTGAATATCCTTTATTCATACGGAAATCCAGAGGCCCCCAATAAGTTTTATTTTCCTATTCCGTGGCACCCCCTAAATTTGGTAAAACACTTGCAGCATATTAACCCTTTGTATGCCGGAACGTGGATCCACGTTATTAATAATCATGGTAGAACCCCCATGACTCCTTCTGGGAGAACAATTAGGTCAGTCAGAGTCAGTAGTTAAATCGGTAAAAACGGTTGAAATTTGAACAACCTGTATATATCATGGCAAATGGCACTTGAAATGATAAATTTAAGCGCTGGCAGACAAGGGTAATTCGGCTTCCAGCATACAAGTGGTTAATAGACGACTGTATCCACCTACTATCAGGTGGACCGTCAGCGTGTCTGTGACGACCTTACATATAAAAACTTATTCACTTTAAAAATACTAATCTGACTTCATATTTACGTTAAATTTTTAAAGGTGATGCGAAGCCTCTAAAAGCTCTCTAAAGTGAGAGCATACAAAGGAAGTGTTACAATACCCAAGATATATTTGATTAGCTTTTCTCAAGACATCCTCAGTCCTGTTAAAATAAATAAAAAATTATTTAGCTTAAATGATTTACAATATTATTTAAAAAATGCCGATTCATTATTAACAAACTACATTCGAGTCTTTAATCGAGTATCATCATGAATAATCTTCTGGTCACCGTCATCATTGACGTAAATAAAAATCTCGATGCGACTCCAAAACCGGTATTAGAGGGCGCAGTTTTCTGTCTAATTCAAGAATAAAAAAAATTATATTTTTTTATGACCGACTGGATGTAGTAGTTCTAGCATGAACAAGTTTTATTTATCTTTACGAGTACAATGAAATTCAGTCGTAACGAAAAGGCCTTTTGCATCTGAACAGTTGAATTTGAAAGAAATTGCCTAATATTTTAATTTATATAAATGTTTATTATAAACATTTTAAGTTATGAAACGTTGAATTGGCCAATTCGAGAGCTCGTCCAATTTAATTTTTCATCATTATCTGGATACAAAGCTGGGTGTAATATCAAACACTGCATAATTTTTTAGCGTCAGTGCATTAGGGTACCAACTTGTCGTAGGACTCATCGCTAAAATTTTACCAATACGCGATTTGATTGATTCTTACGACACTTGTTTAATTGTATTTCGCGAGGGAGAAACTCCGGGGATTTTCACTATGCATAATACTCTCTACCAAGTAAACACGTGCAGCTTATGGACCAACTATACGACTAAGGCCATCACCGCTTTCCGTGTTTAATACAATAAATGGCTTTAGGGTGTTATTTGGACTACTACTAACAAGAATGGACGATTTTTACTCCATCATTCTTGTTTCTTCAGAATGCTTTGTACGCATTTCCATTTCCATCTTGAAGACATGATTTGCTTTTAAAGTAATCATAATTTAGTCCAATTTTATCCTGATCTTTAATGGTTAGAAAAAACTGCAGCCTTATTATGTAAAAACACACGACTCTAATAAATGGCTTTTATAGCTGCTGTATGTTGGCTGTGTAGTCGTGTATTAAGGGTGTCGGTAGACATAACAAAATTTTTTGGCACAACAAAATGATGTGTATGTATTGTATTGCTATGTTGTGACATAAACGCTTAAAACAGTAGACCTGGTAGATATTTTGTCGTGAATTCAAATTTATTTATTAAAAACTTTACGTACATTCTGTTACAAAAGGCAGACTTAATGCTAAGAGCGTTCTCTACCAGTCAACCTTTGGGATAAATAGAAAACACAACAGATGAACAGAAGGGATAACAAGTGCACATAGTGACTAATTTATGTTACTCCTGATAAAATTAAATTATAAATCATACAACCCATTAAAGTAAAGTTAATCCGACAGTTATCAAAGGAGGTTAATAGACAGTCACTGACCCAGGATTAACTGGAGTGTCCAGTTTTGATTTAACATACGAGCAATAAAAGTGGCTGGCGAATTTTCTCTCTACGAATCGTCTGACGATGTATTAAATATTACATAAATTTGGAGGTCATACTATTTATATATAATTTCAATCAGAGTTAAATAAAATATAGGATGATGACTGTTCGCATCATCATCAGAGCATGTTAACCACAATAATTACAACTGTGATTATGGGTGCAGTTCTCTAAGTGATTGTCGTGGTGGATAAACCAGTTTTAAGAAAATGTAGACCAATAGAAATACCAACGCAAAAATACTCTAAACTAATGAAAGCGAGTAGACGCGGGATGGAATAAGTAAAATCCTTTTTAAAAATAAAAATCACTTACTACACAAACTATAGTCATCATCATCTAACTGGCGTTCATTTTGGATTCATTCCATTTTTAGATCTTTTTCATTAAACGCCATTACACAGATATATCCCACCATTTCTACTTCAGCTCACTGATTCCTTGGGTCATCTCGATTATTTTATTTCTCCGACGCATCTCCGTATTTCGAATCATATCTTTCAGAATGTCGAGCATTGCCCTCTCCATGCCTCGCTGAGTGACTTGCAAATAGTGGATGAAACATTTCGTCAGTGTCTACGTGTGTCAAAACTGAATTATCTGCAGAGAAAATAAACCAGTTCTAAATTAAACTATTTGTGTAACTCTTAACGCAATTTTAATTCGCAGACATGTAGCTGCTATAAAAGCTCTATCTCTAGGCCTACTCCTGACAGTCAGGTGAGTAAACGAGGATTTCTTCTTTATCTAGTCTCTTTAGACCTAAGAGGTTACCGAGGGCGAGAACCTAAAAGTAGGTGATGGAAATGCTCTGTACTATTATATACTCGCGACCTACCTCGGCTTCGCCTCAATACATTTTTTTTGCACTTTGTATACTCAAACATTCCTCGTTTATCAATCGTTCTTTTTATTAGTGAAAAAATCCGTAGAGAAGTAAGCGGTTCTCCGCTTACGGACAGAAACATAAAGCGACTTTGTTTTATAATATGTATTGAAAATTAAATTGAAAGATTTTTCCATAGAGATTCTGAAGCGAAATTCCAATTTTCCACAAAAATAATACATATAAATTTATTTGCGTTAGCTTTAATAACGAAATAAACTGTCCATCTGGTGTTGGCAGTGTAGTAATCTACTGTAGGCTCTTTAATTACAGGATACATTGAATACAGGGAACTTACTACTTGCCCTGTCAATATAAGAGTTATTATTATTAAGTTTAGAAATTACTCGATTTTATAACAATGTCTAAGTATTTATGTCCAAGAGAATCCAATTCGAACTATCATAGATATATACATTCTTATCGGTATGGAAGTCCTTTTGACGCAATTATATTTGAATATATTCGATATTTAAATAAATACTGAATAGGTATATAAGATTCAGAAATTCTGAAATATCTGCATTAACATTACTCGATTTTATAAAAATGTTTAAGTATTTATGTCAAAGAGAATATTCTAATTCGAACTATCATAGATATACATTATCTATGATAGACGGTATGGAAATTCTTTTGACGCAAATATATTGAATATATTAGGATTCCATGCTCACTGCAATATCATGTTTTGCGGTGGTAATCACCTACAAATGTTCATGTTATATCGCAAACAAACATCGTTACTCTAACTGGAACCATAAAACAAGTGGAGATATAAATCAGTCTTCTACTTATGTACCAGTAAGTTCTTACGTCATCGACCCTAATTTGCGAAATGTTACACATAAATCATTGTAATTACACCTTTTCGCATTATTATTGTGTTATTACTTCAATGAACATGAACGTTGACTGACTGACCTGACTTCAAGGTCAACATCATGAAAAGCGAGCAGGGCGGACGAGAAATCTCTACTGGTAATATGAATTTGCATCCAGTGTCTTAACGAAGGTATGTCCCAATTTACCCCCGACGCCCGACGCTAAAGAGAGTTATTAGTTTAACCTGTGTATCTGTGTATTCTACCTGTCTGTGACATTATAAGTCCCAAATGGATGGAAATGATAACTGACGTGATCGAAATTGTTCTTAGCTATAATTTATCTGTTTATTATTATCTGTTCAGGCGTTTGAAGATTGTCAGCTCATTTCCTAGTTGACGAAGGTTCCACGGATTCCAATGATTTGAAATTTGGTGTACTGTTACTTTGGTGGTATTTCCATGACATGGTAACCTTGATATGATCCATGACATTATACTGAATCATCAGGTAAACTACGGGATACCTAACTCCTCAGCAACTTCCATCAGATATATGTTTGGGCTCATTAGTATGTCTGAATAAAATGTCGAGGGTTATTTATTTATTTATTTATTTACTATATTTTAGTTTATAATTTATAATTATAGCCTATTAGTAGCAAGCTGTAATGGCAAGACGCTAAAGGTCTCGTAGCAAAGCACACTTATAGGAACAAACATGGCCGACATACTACAAATGTGCGCGCGTACTAAGAGCGTTCTAAACGAACTAAGCACTGGACGCCAAGGGTTTTTTTCTTCTTGTTTAGGAAATCTAAAAGCACGTTAAACATTTATTTTTTCTTACAAATTGATATCATCGTTTCAACACTGCAGAGGTTTCTCAAAAGATATTATTACCTACTGAACTCACGAAAACCAATTAAGCGTCGCCTATATCAAGGTATCTTATGAGAAAAAAAATTTCATCTTCATATACGAATATACGTATATGTATAACCCTAACTGATAAAAATGCTTGTGCTACTAGCCGACTTCATATTTGTTCAAGAGTTAGAAGCTTGAATTTGTTTAGTTATAGATCCTGTGCAGGGCATATCTGAACGTAATGATTGAAATTTTAAAACTCAGAAAGCTAACAAGAATAGTAGTATCATGGCCACACAAACATCCGATTCGAATATTTATCTATATTTGAATAAATAAAGAAAACCGTGTGTTGTCACCCAATTTTCCTTTCTTTTTTTACTACGACACAAACCCTCAATATAGTATATTTTTGGAAACGGTTAGTTTTTTCTCCTTCAATATGATTATGTTTAAATTTTGACCACAGAGCAAAGAATAGTAATAAATACAGTAGTAGGACTATTGGCATTATTCACATTTATTATTTTAGGTAAACACTAGTTTTTGTCCGAGACTTAGATGTAGATTCATGGCGTTGCTTATAGATTTTTGTCAGGCCTTGATTTTTTTTTTTAGATGACCCTTCGGGAGCAATACTTTTTCCTATGTCCTTTTCTGATGATTGAGCAGTTAAAGCGTGAAAGCGTAATAAACAAACAAACAACATCACTTTTTTAGTTACGTATAATATTAAAATTATTATTTTAATAGTGAGAGGACAAACTGGATTTTTCAGTTATAAATTGGGCAGCCTGTCCGACTGCAGTAACCACCCCCTGACCGCACAGTAACAGTAACAGCATGTAACAGCTTGGGATAAGGAAATCCCAGAGCCCATTTCTTTATCCCCTAATCTCTTATCTTTTATTGCACTCGCAGCACCTATCACCGTTCCTTTTGTTTTAATAGGAGACGGTAGCCACCGGCCTCCCAACAGTGTTGAGACGTTATCACTGTTTTCTTGTACCATACACAAAATATGCATTAATTTATTCACAATGACAAGTAATCATAGCCTACAAAGTTTCTATCTTCGAAGGACGTGCATTGAGGGTTTTCCCAAGATATTATTCACACAGACGGCTTTCATAGACGACTTGATTACCGCAATGAAGGCCGATTTTCTAGGGTTGTCTATTGATTCCGAGGGAGCGTAATGAGGGAATACTACCCTATCAATGTTACTGCTGTCCGAGTAACCAACTTGCAAATGTATTTATTGGTTTAGCTGAATTACCGGAATATCGTTGTAATAAACAACATTGTTATTCATTTATTCGTTTAACTAGCGTTAAACTTAGTTTACTACACTCACTCACAACCGTGTGGCAAAATAATGTATAGTGTTATTTTTTTGCATAAGTATTTTGGACAATCTATATGACGTGTAAGTATGTATACATATTATTAAATCAAATTGCAGTTCTTCTGTCCATTTCTCCGCTAACTTCTAAACTAATCATTGCATTCTGATACGGTTTGTAATATTGGAAGAGCTTGCATATTGGAGATCATAAAGATCTGAAGTCAACTTACCTTGGAGCTCTTAAAATCACCTAATCGAACTATTTTTAACTTAACTTATATAAACTCTCAATCATCATCGTTTTACAAATGATAAATAATATATAGTTAACTACAGTTTCAACCAATTCAACAGAAGAGTTATTTTATTGTATTTTTATCGAAAAAATGTTGGACGTGTTTCTTTAAATTTACATAACTTATTTATTTGTAAACTGATTGGAATAAAAGAAACACGAAATGTTACGGTAGGCTTGTTATAATACATCAGTGAAAACCGCATTCAAATTGGTTAAACCCTTTCTGAGATTTGCGTACACAAACGCACAGACAAACAGACAAAAATTCTAAAAACTATTTTTTGACGTCGGCAACATAAATGCAATGTATATATCAATTATTTTTTTGAAAAAATAATTAATGTACAGACACGGCTCGTTTACAATTTTATTACATGCATAGACTAGCTGACCTCACGAACTACGAATACCGCCTCAAACCCGTTCCATACAAAATGTATGAGAAAAAAAAAAATTTTTTTTTCGTGAATATTTAGATGTTGTAATATTAATTCTGCTGTTAGGAGACAAATTCAACAAATCAAAGATCATGAAAATCGATCCAGTCGTTCTCCAGTTATAAATGGTGTAACTAACACGACTTTATTTATTTTATTTGACACTTTATTTGTATGTAGTATATTTAGTAATGTCCATGGCGGCACGTCTTATTTCTGCCATTTAAAACTGTGAAATACATAGTAAAAAAAGTAGTTTCATGGTAATTTGTTCAATTCTATTTTTCTATTTTCATAATCAATATTACAATTTAAACAGTGTAGGACGTACTTTTCTGTATTAAAAAAAACTCGAGAGACCACACAGTACCTACCCTGTACCCATACCGTTACTACCTGTGCTGTGGTGAACATTATCAGCTATCGTGGCCACAGAAATATCCCTGCCGTCGAAGCGCTGGTCACAGGATGAGATGCTAACGGTACTGAAAAACATCAACTTCGTTACCAAGGTATTCAGTCAACGTTGAGAGTGGCTATAGGTGGACGCATTCCTTTTGTAACTACAGACTGGAAATAATTTGAATTGTAAGTAAAAATATTAAAGCAACTCAAAGTTTTGTTAGATCTTTAAAAAAAATTAATTCATTTGCAGGTTTTGTACTGCAGATTGTATTACTATTATGATTTATATTATTGGTATAATATTATTGGTATACTATTATGATTTATATTATTGGTAAAGAATGAAGAATTTAAAAAAAATTAGGTAAAGATAAATAACTAAGATATAAGAAATTTTAATGAAAATCTTTTTAATAAAATAAAAAATTAATAAATTAATAAGCTTATTAAAAAGCTTTTTAATGAAAATCAAATTATAAGAAATCATTGTTATTCAGGATGATGACCTTTTGAATATTTTTATTGCATTATCATCTCGTTAAACTAATTATTTATATATCACCTTAAATAATGAATCAACAATTTTAAGGAGACAGTAAATATTTATCTAGCCAAGTAGGTATCTAATGTCTAAGTCTAAAAGTATAAATTAAATTTAATGACTCAAAACAATCGCTCATTAAGTGTACTACTGAACGGTGATCACAATGAGAACTTATTCATTGTTTCGTTCGCATTTAAAATAACAGAAATCTGCAATCGTTGTCGTTTTATTTTCTTGCCAACGTTAAAGAATATTTTTAAAAAATGCATAAATTTATATCCAATAATGTTTTTATAGCACAACGGATTGAAGTTATAAGTATAGCTTAAAAATTTAATAGAAATTTATTCCAATTTGTAAACTAAATAATAGTCTAAGTATCGTCGAAAAATGAATTATCTAGCGGAGCTCTAATTTTCTTTCGATTTTCTTTTCTCTTTAAAAAAAAATAAATTAAAATTTTTCCAATTCAAAGTATTAGTATTATCATAGAAGTAAGTACATAAAATGTATATACCATACATATAAATCATAAAAAAAATTATTGACAATAAATCTTAACTTCGAAAGGCTGACAATTATTTAATGATCTTATAATTTGCATAACGAAGGAACAAAATTAATTTTAATTAGAATTAACTCAATTAACTCTCATAAACCATAAAGTTTATCCTTATTAATTACAATCAATGAAAATATTACTTATTTAAAACTCTTACCACAAACTAAACAGATCGATTATGTGTGGAAATAATCAAGATAAGGTTTATTTATCTTATCTGACGTGACGGGTGTGACTATAGCGAGAACTACAAGTCTGTACCACTTCTAAGTAGAGAATGCGTAACATGTACTTAACTATACATACATATAGATTCAAACCAATCGCAAAGGCAAAATAAATAATTATTGTTTAAAATGCTAAGGTTCCAAGCAATAAGTGGAAAATTTCACTAAAACACTTTGAAATCGCTTAAATTTGATAGACGCAAAAATGACTTAGAAAAAAACAATGAAAATTTTGAAGAAAAAAAAAGAACAATGTGTTTTTTTTTGCTTTGTTTCATCATTGTTTTTCACCTTTTCTCTAGAGTTCAGTTAGCTCAAACATGTTTCTCGATCGGAATAAACAAAAATAACTTTAGGTAGCTACAATTAAAAATTACAAATTTAACCAAATCCATTTTGAGCAATGAGGCAGTATGAAAGGAATTTACAAACAAATATATAGTTTTGGACATTTGATTTTATTCGATTTTCATGGTAAATTTTATGGTCTAATTTAAATCCTGTTTTCGATTACTTTAGAAGAAACCTAATAACACTTCATTCTACGAGTATAATTTCGTGTTAAGACAATTATTGTTTCTAAATCAATTTGTCATATTTATAACTTTACTTTGCGTGTTCATTATTAAAAATACAGTTAATGTCTGCCAGCGTCTAGACTGTTGTTAGACAATACTTTGAAGTACTTAATATTGAGAGCTTTTTTAGGAAATGTTCTATTTATTCTATCTAGTAACTCCCTTCAGCAATTTAAGGATTTATGCATTAACTACGGCGCTACCCCTGGTGTTTTACTGGTCCATAGGTTTCATGCCTTACAATACATTATGCCACTAGCTGAGCCTGCAACTTCGTACGTGTGGTATCCAAAATAACGTGTAACTTTTTTGTTTGTAAACAAATTGGAATGAAATATACACTAAATATTACCGGAAGCTTGCTACAATACATCAGTGGAAACCACGTGAAAATCGGTTAAGCGGTTTCTGAGATTAGCGTGCATAAACGAACAGACAAACCGACAAACAGACTAAAATTCTATTTTTTTTTTTAATATTTAATGTACCTATAGACACAGCTCGTTTACGATTTTATATTATGTATAGATATGCATATTCCCAAATTAAAAAATGACATGTTTTGAATGGATTTTCTCCAAATTAGCTGAACTTGAATTAATATTGTGAATTAGCTTAACCTGGTCATGTTTCGCACGCTGATTATGTTTTATTATTATTATTTTAAAATAAAAGTAGCCTAAGTTATAACATTAGCTATCTGCCAGTGAAAGTCTCGTCAAAATCGGTCCAGCCGTTTCGGAGATTAGCCGAAACAAACACAAACTTTTTTTAATACGTAATATATAAAAATCGTACGTAAACTTTGATTACTTTTGGTAAAAAATAGTTGTTTTGACATTACAAACAGACACTTCAATTATTATTAGTATATATGAAGACGAAAAACTGTGTTTACTTTTTTCAGATGATGTAAAGCTGTTCTGCATTTGTATTTTAAGCAGAAGAGTCAAGTTGAAGGCGCGCAGAGTGCGATGTGATATAAGCGTGCGGAGACAGCGCGCGCTACCAGTACCGAACAAACCTGCACGTCGAACGCAGGCGCCGGCGTCACTTAATCACTCGCGAATTTCTCAACGCGAACCCAAACACTTCACCTGCCCAAGTGTCTTTAGACTTTTGTATAATTTTGAATAGTGAATGTGCGCTACTATTAGACAAGCATATATCCGGAGAGGAAGCCGGTGATCAGCGTTAGCGACCAGGTGAGGAACCATTTAAGTTTGTACATGTTATAGACTATCGATCATGTGATAAAGTGTACTGAAATATCCAGTACATTTCTAAACCGTATCTACTTCAAATAATGATAGCTGAATTAATAAAATTTATTGCCGTGACTGTACTTGTCTTGCATTAACGATAGATACTTCTGAACCAGTTAATAACTAATGTTAGATTTAAATCTGGTCAAGCGATATTGATTATGGTAGAACTGGCGTTGGGATTTGTGTGACTAGTTTGGGAACTACGAAACTGAAACGTTCAATTTCCACGTGACGACATACAGTTATTGTACGAACTGCAAGGTTAAAACTGTCAACATGATTCTGTAAAGTTTCCATTATCATGGCTTCTCCGTTGCATACTTAATTTTTAAGGTGTGAAACGAGCCAGCAATGTACACGATACCTTACTGGCCTCGATGATCCAATTTTCCGACTCAGGCGCTAATGAACGACATAGCATGAGAGATGAAAGATGGGTACTGATCAAAGGTCACGCTATACAGAGATCAAACGAAGTTAATTTACGTTTTGCTGAAGCAGTAAAAACAGATATTTAATAGGAAATCGCAATAGTAAAGTCTGTCGCACGAGACTCTGTCGTTCATCCAAACATTACAACACAAATGGATATTCTATTGACAATATTAATATCCCTTCATATAAGTTTCATGAAAATTTAGTGTGAATTGTAGTAGAAATACAGTGTAGTAAACGCAATAGATTGCTATGAAAGGAGTTCGGTTTTGAAGCCAAGGATCCACCAAGGCGTTCTGTGGGCTTTAGTATTCCCATCGCGTGTGCAGCGCAAAGTACTGTATGACGTAAGGTCGCCTCGGCTGGCCAGTGACATGACACGAGATTAACGCGCCTATCGAAGCACTATTAAAATAGCTACTAAACGACTACAGAAATTTACATTATCAGCAGATTACGGTCCTTCGTCACACCTATATTCTGTACATTCTGGTAATTTGTCATGTCTGCTTAAAAATCTGTAAGTACCTGAATAAGAATTTTTTTAAAACGTATACAACGAAATAAAGTTTATGCAAATGAACTTGACATTTTTTGACATACAGAAGTCCCCCTAGTAATTTGCGTTCGCGTTTTGTTCTACTTCAGTGAAAAAGGGTGTTTTGGAACACAAACCATGCCGAAGTTCAAAACGATTAAAATTACGATATTGTATACATAAATTATGATTACCTATATGAATATAGAGTGTATAACCATATTTTTACATACAATATACAACTTGTATGTAATAATATGGCAATATAGTAAAAAATATAACTGGATCGTTACCTATATTTTTTACATACATAAAATTGACAAAAATCCACTTAAGTTTTCTGTGAAATAATAAATTGGAATATTTTTCGCTAATACACTGTGAATAATAAATTATATTTTGCTGTTATTTCTGCTGTTTTATATAACAGTACACAATGAATATTTTGTTGTTTAGTAAAATACAAATTATAGCCTCGTTATATGTAAGTAGGTACCTAAGTTTTGTAAGTCACTACATAAATGCGAGTAAGTTTACAAATAAAAACAAATTGAAAACAAAATAAAGACTCTAATCGAGGTATATTATTACCAAGCTGTTCTAATAATAATGCCAATGATGATAAAAAATCCCGCAAATATATCTACGGACAAATTAAATTGCTACGCCATGTACATATTAAACTTGAGGCTTATAAAAAACTTTGATATGGAAAATGCCGCTGTTTAAAAATAAACAAGGAAAGCTTAATATTTGAAGGTCGGTAATTAAACAAGTTTAGCTAAAAATAAATTCCGAAAATTAGTCTTATAATTGGCATGGAAGTAGTTTTGGAAGTTGCCCTAACAAACAAAACTATGAATATGTAATCATTGATTAACTAATATGTCAATTAATAAGTAAGTAAGGAAACGTTAAACGCGTTTTTTTTTGCACGATAGCGTGAGCTCATAAATATGTATGTAATATATAAATATTTTGAAAAGATTTATTCGCTTGTTTTTTTATTCAAATATCACTCTTTCAAATAGGCATATATTTCCTACAATCTGAAATTGGAAATTAAATCAACGATGGATGCCATTTTGTCAATTAAGTGTCAGTTAACAAATGTTACATTTTTAATGACTCGTTATGTTTTTGTCTCCATTTACATAGCTCAAGACTTAGTTTATTTAATATTGTAAAGAGGAAGATTTGGTTTTCTATACGTTTGTTTATAATGGATAAACTCAAAAACGTCTGTACCTACATGAAATATTTTTTCAAAAAAAAAAAAATTATAAAAATATATAAATATAAGTTGCCTTTGAGAAATAAAGAATTTGGAATGAAACAAACGCTAAATGTTACGGGAAGCTTGCTATAATACTTCAGTGAAAACGCATCCAACGCATCCGCATCCGTTTCTGAGATTAGTGTGCACAAAGGCATAGACAGACAAACAAACAAAAATTCTAAAAACAATTTGTTTGACCTCGGTAACATAAGTAGAGGACAATTTTTTTTTTTTATTAATGTACAGACACGGCTGATTTACGATTTTATTACATATATAGATTAGATTGCGGCTATTACTATCATTGCTATTAGGAAAAAAAATTTCAAACAACGTATTCAAAGATTTTTTACGAAACATTTACTGCGTTATAACAACTTTTGCTTTAGAGAGAATTTTAAAAAAATCCAAGGGAATGCATATTAAGGGGGAGACAAACCCTAAATACTAAAAATATCCATTGTCTAATGAAGATGTTACAAGAAATGGACAAGACAATTGCTTTGAAAAAAATATATATTATACTTAAACATGTGAAGAACCAATTGTATTAATTAGAATTTTCTTTAAAGTAATAGAAACTCTACAAAAAAAGTTAGAACTAAAGAAGAATTTGACTTTTATTGAAAATTCTCTCGAAAACGGCTTATTGCACGCATATGAATCCTGTACCTATTAATAAGTTAATATCAGATTAAAAAATTGTATTAATAAAAAATTTTATTTTGTGTATTGTTCTAATGGTAAAAACAAAAAAACACCATTTCTAGGCCTGTTGAATTGGATCCGCCGCCAGCGATTTCTATAGTAAATGTCATTTGCCTCAGTGAAGCCCTTAATAGCGAAAAGCATAGGGCTTACAATTGATAAAGCATAAATCGATTATTTTACATTAAAATATATTTTTGCATTCCAATACCTTATAATAGGTAAGGTACCCCTTCCTCAGTATTTGCAAAAACAAGGTATATCATCACACCTTAAATACGCTAGAGATAAGTAAGAATTTATCTTAAGTGTCAGAATTATTAAACGATTATTAGTTCCTTATTACATGTTTTTCTCAAATTCTGTTTAACATTTTAAAAGCATTATTTGATAGATAAATACTTTGGAAATTTTAAAACTGATACTTGCTTGTTTATTTCATAGGAGTGCCTTTAATAAATATTCAGTGATTATTCTAGGTAAATGCGTATATAAAAGATGAAATAGAGTCGCATTAACATATAAACTATGTATATAATGACAATCCTATGATCTTTTTTGCATATTTGCATTCTATGACTGCCTAGTCAATATAAGTTACAAGGCCTACTTAACCCTTAAGTCGTCAGAAATAAAAAATATATTAATTATTTCTTCAAAATTCTAATCATTCATTAATTTTTTTTAATTACAATGTAGTATAACAGTATAATTGTTAATAAATTTTTATTGAAGTTTTTAACATTGCCTATTAAATTGATAACTGGATATATTATACAGGATGATCAATCCAAACGAGTCAGTGAGGGGAAATCTCATCAGTGTGGGAGTCAGTGAGGGATACGAAAATGTGTTCTTAGAAATGAAGTCTTCGATTTAAAAAAAAAATGAAAACTGCATTCAAACTTTTAAAATTACGCTCATACGTGACTAGGAATCGAACCCGGACAAGTCTCTGTAAAAATCGTAATTATTTTTGTTATCGCAGTTGATAGTGTGGGTCATATGGAATAAATTTTGCTATGAATTTTGCTCTGTATAGACGAATATTAAAATCCTTTTATATAAAAAAATTCATACTATTAACCAGAAAAACAATTAACACCATACTCTGGGTCAAATATCTAAAGAAATACAAAAAACTTTAAACAATAAGTTATTACTTAGACTTACACAAATAAAAACTACATCTACATTATGCATTCATCATTCTATATTAATTATCATTGGTTTAAAGTCCGCCATTGAGGCTTTAACGGAGTTTCTCTGTGAAGATTGTACAGCGATAACTTTATACTTAAGTATTTCGAAAAACATTACCCCTTGATACATTTAATAACCCATCTGGGTCTTGTAAAAATGTTGTAAGTATGGCTTTGGTCTTTGATATGAATAAACCTTAACGCAAAATCGAAAAAAAAAAAAACATTACATCAAGGCGTTATCCCGCTTACAGCATGCAATAAAGCAAATAAGGCTGTAAAAACAATTTCTACTATACCGTGATTCAAAGCTATGTTCTCTGTCAAATGAACTCGATACCTCGCGCTGATGACGCAATTTTTGCGCGCACCAATCACACAATCCACAGGACGAACGCGGAGATGTGAGCGGGGTAGTGGGGAGGGTTTCACATTCCAATGAGGTGCCGACTAGACATAATGTACCATGGAACGTAGTCCGCTTTTACAGGGCTTTGTTACTTCATTGTCAGATTGTTTGTTATATTTTAGCATTAAAGATTCCTGAAACTAGCAAACTTAATTATATAAACGTATTTAAAATCATTTAGTATTAGTAGAATTCACGATTATTCGCACACATGTAACACAAACATCACACGTTGATGTGAAAATTGGAAAAATAAACTTCATGTTCGTAATACTTGCGAATAACATAAAGCTAACGAGAAGGCATCTAAGACCTGCTCAAGATCATTTCTTACAAATATTTACATACTTACGTTAATTTAAATAGGAACATGTCCCTAGTGTCACGAGGAAGCGTCCGCGCCGAAGTAGATTGAACACTAGGATTTAATTCGTAATTGATGTAATGGAGTGACGAGGCAAACTGCATCCTGCAATCATAAAATGCACAAGCGGTCTGGCAGCAGTCAACATTACCTTACAGAGGAACAGTTCTCGCCTAAGCAAGGGATACAATAGTTCATTCCCTTACCCTAATTTTATTTTATATATTTAAACGCACTATCAGAGTCCACTGACTTTCCCTATAGCGTCGCTTGTGATTCTAGACGACAGCCCTGAATAGGTGGCATATTCAATTAACCATTTAAAATTATTAAATTATCCTACATTATTACAGGCACATTAATTCTAATAACATCATAAATGCGAAAGTTTGTATGTTTATTACTCAATCACGCAAAAACGGCTGAACGGATTTAGATGAAATTTGGTACACAGATAGTTTATTACCTAGATTGACTTATGGGATAGTTTTTATCCTGGAAAATGCTAGGTTCTGTGTGATTTTGTTTACTAATATGTTACTTACTTAACTCCCAATAAAGCCTAGGCGAAGACGGAACGCGTCAGCTTAGTTTTTCTATAATTGAAGCTGACTGATGTTTCATTCTACATCTACCTATTAATTTAGCACATAACTCACGTATAATCACATTTATAACTTCCTGTTTTAAATTCTAAATGAGACAATAAATAAATTATTATAATTATCTTGTAAACAGACAATCCTTTATTTATTTATGTGTAACCAACCTTAGAAAGATTTTTATCACAGTCTTGAATACGGTAGTAAAAAAGCAACATGCATGCTGTCCCTGAGAATCTATTATTATTATTATTATTATTTTAAATAAAAAAATCCCCCCATACATTTTTTTTATGTTAAGGTCGGCAAACAGGCTGACGGTCCACTTGATGGTAGGAGGCTACCGTCGCCTATAACACAAGCAACGCCTAAGCTGCTGCAAGTGCGCTGCAGTCGGCATAAAATCATGACAAAAATAAGTCTTGCAACTTGGCGCTATGGACTGTCATATTCTGATGTTATACTTGGAGTATCACTCAATTCTTCTTGGTACTGGCGTTTGAATCTATAAGTGATCTTCACTCGTTGAAATGGTAACAAGTCGTGAATTATCATATTAGCGACCTGCTCCCAGCTTCGTACGTATTTTCTGCAATTATATACACAAACCTTCAAAATCTGTTGAGTGGTTTGAAAGAAGTTGGCGGAGAAACAGACACAAGTGAACAGGGACCTTTATTTTATAATATGTATAGGTTAGTGGATTAGGAGAATTCTATTGAATTGCATGTTTTGCTCGGTTTCTATTTGTACATAAATCTTCTTTATATTATTAATAGCAATTAATAAATAATAATAAATTAAATTTAAAATCAAAATAATCCAATTTACTAGTTTACAGTAAATTGTATTGTTCATTTTATTACATTGTGTTCAAATTATCGCCCCATCATTAAATCTCTAATGTTTGACCCAAGTGTCTAATAATTTCAAAAACTTTATAATGAATATTTTTCTCTGGTATTTTTTGTTTTATTCCCTACTATTTACAAGGTATAAATTATAATATAAAAAATATCCATATCCGTTCAGGGATTATATTTATTTTATGTGAACGATTAACGATATCTTCACAAAATATCGCATGTTCAATATTATTAAAAAAAAATCCACTTAAGTATTCGCTTGTCATATCCAATGTTAGGTTTCAGTATACTCTTTCAAACTGTCAAGGATATTTCATTTAAAATACATTGCTGTCAATTTAATCGTAGTCTGAAGAAATTGGGAATCATTTCTCTCGTTTTATATCTAAGTGAACAGCCCAATAATGATATGTCATAAAGACAAATAGAAGTAGTATTTAGGTATAACAAAGAATTTGTAAACGTTAACAAGGATAGTGAATTAATGGTATATATTGTGAGGGCTCACGTCCGCTACGGCCTCGTGTGTTCGACCTGCGCCTGCAAATGTTTACATTTGTGCCGGTGACAGCGGCCACACTACCATACAGCCAGGCGTCCAGTGATTAGTTGCAAAATGATCGCGGCCGAATTGAGTTCAGGGTCGATCGTGCTGCCTCCGGGTCTGACGCAACGCCATCGTCATAAAACCATTTCGTTCACAATTCGATATGATAGAGTACTCTATGTTTTTAGCACCTAAGCCTCACTGTTATTTGCTTTGCTTGTAGCGTGTCAAAAAAAAAGATAATGAACGAAAACGTCCAACAAGTCTTTGGCAATGTAGCAATCTCCTAAACACATTAAAGTCGCAATATCAAATGATGCATCAACATTTTCGCCATGAGCAATGATGAACACAATAAGTAATATTCTATAGGAAAATGTCTTGTTGCAATATCTGTGTAACGTAGCTGCGGATTATAAAGGACTGATTCGCTCAATGCTCCACTTTCCGAGAGCAGTTACGTTATACACATAAGCGGCCTTTCCACATTTACTTTATGTTACAAATTTTATATTGTACTTACTGCACATTTTCGACGTGTTTCACACGATCTCGAAATCTTTCGACGGTGTGCAACTATGTACATATAAAAATATGTAGGCGTCTCAAACAAATGCCCAAATAAATTTACGAGTGTGAAGGAAATACAAGAGCGCAACGTAATGAAATGATGTAATTCGATGTGAGCGCACAGAAGCATAGATTTGTTCAGTACGCTCTAAATATCGCAAAACGAAACACAATAACTAATAATTGCATGGAATGTGATGAGTGGTTAGTGTGCTTGCCTTAACGCTCTGTTCTAGGGTTCTCGGGTTCGGTTCTCGGGTTCGATTCTCGGCAGGGTCAACTTTGAAAAATCAACTTTTCAAATTTGGCTCTGGTCTGGATTTGGAAAGTAGTGGCAGAGCACACTGCGTTTCGCAGTCATTTGGGCAGCCCGTCTGGCGGCAGTAACCACCTCCTTACAGAAGACCACCGTGAAATAACAGCACGTGTACTGTTGTGTTTCGGTGAGTAAGGGATGCCAGAGCCCATTTCCCTATCCAGTTCTAATCCCTTATCCTTAATCCTTAATCCACAAGTGGAACGTCAGCCTGTCTGCCGACCTTAACATTAAAAAAAACTCACTTAATTCGATTAATGGTTATTTGATTCACAAATACGATCTCACGCACATACGAGTTGGTTTCATGGTTTCATTTAGCAACACATATTAAACCTACATTATCGTCGTTGTCAAACCAAAATATGCTATGTGCTCTTATTTGTGATTTTGACCTTAGTGACCTTAGTGGACTATTTTAACATTTTGACCTTAGTGGATAGTTCACTGCTATATCTATCATTTAAAAAAACTGCTAGGTGCTTATGAACACTATTTATCGAACTACGACCTCTTAATACATAAAATATGCTATGTGCAGCAGCTACAATCTAATATGTGAAAAATTTACTCTATTATCAAAATAATGAATAAACTAGCATTTCGTGTTTAAAAGACCAATAAGTTTGCGTATTGGTTCAAGTTCAAATAAAACACTTTTTCTTAATAAACAAAAAAAATAATACTTAAATACAGACTTTTTTTGTCAATATCTCAAAAGTAAATTTTTTGCACATAATATGAAGATTTTGATTTCACAACAACGATATGTAGATAGTCTAAATGTATATTAAAAAACGTGAAGCGAAAACTTTGGAGCCCTTTTTAAGATAATTGGGTGATATTGGTACACTTACAATTGATATGGAAGACTGGAGAATGCTAATATTTTCATATACACTTCTCATCAAAAAAATCAAAACACCTCTGAAGTTTGGTTTGTATGAGTATTTTTTTTTTATTAAAAAAAAATAAAAACGTCAGTTAATTGCGGATATTGTAAGGTATCTTTTAACGAATATTAATGTTTCAAATTAAAATTAAATTTCTTTATCTATCGTGTTTTGTTCTACAGGTATGTTTTTACCATTTAAGAAGAATTTGTAAAATTTTAGAAACAAAGACGTAAAACAAAAAAAAAGAATAAAAAAGTTTATTCAATATCTCGTATTTCTTCCCGGGGCGCTAATGAACTCTTCCCCAATAAAATGTGCGTATAGGGTGCGTATGAGGCTCTAAACACTCTTCGGTGTAACGTGGCCCATTTAATTACGGTAAACGCGGTCCAGATACAAAAGCAAGTTCGGTTTTTTCATCGGCGCTTATGCCTCCTCAAACCGTCCATGAACCGCCATCGTAACTGACTCTTTCTTCAACGCAGCACTCTTCAAAACGCTCTCCCTCTCTTTCTTCCATCGTTACCATACAGCATCATTTTACTCTCTTCAGAAAGGAGAACTTTCCTCCATTGAAAGTTAAGGCGCGCTCTACGGTGGTCTACCGTCAACTTTGGGCCAGGCCACGCTCTGCCAATCTTCTTCTAATGGTAGAATCGCTCATAGTCAATCCTCAAACCTCACGGAGCCGCTGCTACAATTGAATAGAGTTAAAGGGACAATTTCTTAGATAAACTGACGCAATATACCGGTCATCTTGCTCAAACATGACTCGATATCTACCAAATCCTGGACGGTGAGTAAATATACCAGTCTCCCGATGACGCTCCTATACTCTCAATAGAGTACTATTGACAGCTAAGAGGCTAAGATGCAATCGTGCAGTTACAACACGCTGACTATGCCCTGAATCTAGCAACGCCACGACTTGAGCAGCTCCCGTGGGCGAGGTAGCCATATTTATTAGGAAAAAATCTCTTTAGTAGGATGTCACAGAGCTTAGTTAACAATCAATGTTAAAAAACTACATTTTTGCAGAAATTTCGACGGAATACATATTGAAAACAATATCTACAGTCATTTATTGGATGAAAATACGAAATTTCAATTTAAGTTTGACTGCCAGCTGCCAGCTGCTGTACATCATTGTGTAGAGTAACTGTGCCAGCTATTTATTGGCGTATTTTTTTTAAATGATATTAGCTTTTTTATTCAAATGCCGCACAATTAGTACTTGCAGTACTGTTTCCATTTTATGATGAGAAGTGTAATATGCATTAGAAATACCTACATTATTTAAAATATCATTATACCTACTGCGTATTTGACACACGCACACACGTTTGACACTGCTTATTTAATATGGTATATAGGTCCCTTATGTGAACATTTTATTCTTGCCTCAATTCGGGACGCCCGACCCTATATGAATGGAAGATGATTAGGTCCTGTGTTACATGAATGAAAAAAAAATTTCAGAGGGTATTTTTATTGAATAATTAAGTTTACAGAGAAAATACTAGAAAAAAACTTTGATATTTAGCTGGTCTCAGCTAGTTTCTTACATTCATCGGAAAAGCATTTTTCCGAAAGTTCCGCAGCAGCTGAAAAATGTTGACTATCGAATCATTCTATTGACAGTTATTATTCACCCATTTAATATTTTACATAAAAATATCTTTAATAAAGTAGGTACCTTTACACTCCTAGGTCTAAATCTAGACTACCAACTGACTAGCAGGCGGGAGCCTGAAGCGTTATTAGGATTCTGTCATTATTCAATCTATATGAATATAAGAGCGTTGACACAGGTAGTCAGTCATTAACTTATTTTCGAACGACCAACTATTTAATTCGACCCAAATTCCAATAGTTAATTCTTATGCACTTAAAATGTAATGACAGTGCGTGTAAACAAATACAACCTAAACTTGACGAATGTTTTAAGACATTTAAAATTACGAAGTCGATTTGTATTGTAATTTTTAAATTTGTTGGCGATTTAAGGTTAAAAATGAATGTTATAATTCATCTTTCATACGTTCCTTCTGATAACAATATAAATTGTTATCTATAGTTATATATTAACTTCAAAGTTATTAAATATACACAGCGATCGGTAATGTTAAATGGCGTGATAAACATTGAAGAGTTGTTAGTTATGCTTTCACAGGCGAGCGGCAAACCACGCTCAGCGGCAGAATGCCTCATTGAAAGTGATTTTCAATTACAAAACGGAATTTTCGACGCTGCTTGGCGTGCAGGCACGCGCCAGTGTCAATGCCGAAGATTACTGCAATGGCCGCTACTAACGTGCGATGCCACCACGTACTCTTATCTAGCTACATGGTTCTAAGCATTTTTTTGATACTTTATATAATACTAGATGTTCACGCAGCTTTTCCCCGTATTTTTATTTTTTATTGTAAAGGTCCATTTATGGTAGGTAGCTCCTATAACAGAAGCAACGCAAATGTGCTTATACGCTGTCAACATAGTAGGATTGAGGATAAGGAATTACGAAGGGACAGGACAATGGGCTCTGAAATCCACTTTATTTATTACTAACTGTTGCACGCGTCTCTTTATAAAATATATTATTCATGGAAAATGGCAATTTTGTAAAGAGGGGGGTAAAGGGGAGAGATGGGGGCAGGATGAATAGCCTGGATCAGAGTTGTTGCCTCGGCAGAGCCCGGTCCACCCCGCTCAAAGGGCAAGGAGACACCGGGGAGTTTTAGTGGGTATTCCCAGTGCCGCTATGATCAGGCGCTGGGCGACCCCCACATACTCCTGCCGTCTAGCCAGCGGCAGGAGTACTGTAAGCGGATTACTCCTCGTCAAAAAAAAAGAGAGTGAGTAGCCTATGTTACTGATAATGTAGCTTTCTATAGGTGAAAGAATTTTTAAAATCGGTCCAGTAGTCTTTGAGTTCATTAATTACAAACATACATTTGTATGGAGGGATTGAAGGGGCGGAAGATGGGGGAGGGTGATTAGCCTATGTTACTCGCTGGTAATTTAGCTTTCTATAGATAAAAGAATTTTTAAAATTGGTCCAGTTAGTTTTTGAGTTTATTCATTACAAACATCCAAAAATACATACATACAAATCTTTTCTCTTTATAATGTTTTATAGGTCTCTTGTAAGTGTGCCCTGCCACTACTTAATCAAATTCGGTTTGTGGCAGCATTATTTATTAACAATAATGACATTTTAATTTAGGATTATTATTAATTTTATTTTGATAGCTGTCAATAGAGATTTCGCAATAGCTAAATAGCCTAATACAATGCGTCAATATTATCAATCAAATGGATGTATAATAAGTAGGTAGGTTATATTGAGTTATTATTATTTTTATTACAAAATCCTTTATCTGATTGCATAAGACTTCCAACCTCGATCTAATCTAAGCCAGTAGGTAAGTTGGAATTGTACTGTAGCGGTAGTGGTAGCGACTAATAGATGTAGTCATGAAATTATAGGTCTCTATAATTGCCTTGCTATGCAATAATAATTAAAAATTTCCATTCTGATTTCATTAGTCAGAGTTGATTTTTAATTTTATGATTGACATTCTTCTAAATTTGAAAGCGACCGAAGCTATCATCCTTCTTGATACATATGAAATTATTTCACAGACTAAATACATAATTTATATTTTCGTACATGTTAATACAATTAAAAATGGTATTTTCTGTGCTTATCTGCTTAAAATAATTAATGCACTTGACTTTATCAGTATTGACACTCACTTGACCTAAATTGTTTTTACCAATATTAAACTAAGTAAAAAAATGCTTACATATGAATTACATATGAATGCTTACATATTTGAAATGATATAATAACTTTATTATTATTATTATTAAAATGTGTAAACATAATTATTCGTATTTATCTGTAATTGAAATAGAAAATCTTTAAAAAAAATCGCTAATATCGCGAACCGTTACAAATAAGCAAATGTACGTAACTACCTATATCTCAAACTGAACTATAAACTACCTAGTATTTAAGAGTAGTTATTTTACTGGTTAATAGATTAAATAAGTATCACACACAGCATTGTATATAATATGTTATAGTTGTAACAACATAGACAAATAATGCAATTTGTATAAGTATTTAGGCTTAGTCCTGTAAAAATGATTGTAAGCGTGGAGATAAATATATAAATATTACTTTACATAATTGAATTCCAACATATAATACCTCTCATTTAATCAAATCAATTAATCATTTATATCAATAAGAATTACTAAATATGAATTACGGAAACAAAATATAACATTGTAAAAATGGACAGGGATATAAATAATTACCAAAAACATAATACTCAATATACCTGTTATTTATATTGAGCCTACGCGGCATATCCAAAACAAAATCATTACGTAACATTGATATGACTATATCAATCCGGTTTCAATATCAAAGATACATTTTGTGTCCCTGACCTTACGTCGTTATGATATAATTAGCCAAACATTAACATAACCGTTTGACAGGCGGAAATTGTACTTTTGTTTAACCTAGATTTGACATTAATGCGTTTCTGTGCATTCGCTCAATGAGTGGTTAGGGTGCTTGCCTTAACGCTCTGTTCTAGGGCTCCTGAGTTCGATTCCCGGCTGGGTCAACTTTGAAAAATGAACTTTTCATATTTGTTTCTGGTCTGGATCTGAAAAGTAGTGGCAGGGCACACTGCGTTTCGCAGTCATTTGGGCAGCCCGTCTGGCAGCAGTAACCACCCCTTACAGAAGACCGCCGAGAAATAACAGCATGTGTGCTTTTGTGTTTCGATGAGTGAGTAAGGGATGCCAGAGCCCATTTTCCTATCCCATCCCTTATCCTTAAACCTATTGCAGTCGGCAGCACGCTTACAGCAGCTGTGGTGTTGGTTGTGTTATAGGCGATTATTAAAAAATACTTATTATTTAGTCGTTAATATATAATGTAAATTTACTGTAAACTAATAAAACATTATTATTTTTATTTTTATTAATATAATTAAAATAAAACATCGCGAGTTTCCTTGCGCTATTATCGCTCGCCGTTAAAATAACCTTTGCAATTAGAAATATATATTCTCAGACAAAATTAGCCTCACCTACACATGCACATAAATAGGTGTGGGCCATCGTCGCTAAAGAGAATTTCAAGGCACCTTGTAAAAGAATCCGTGTCTCGTGTGTGCGTCCGAACGTATACAGATCGCAAGTGGATAATTTTCTTTGTTCTCTGTTTAACATGCGGTTTGATCTTAATATTTTATTTATGCTGGTGCTACGGTGGTACGCACCCAGGGACGTCAACTGAATATTAATATTAAGTGGGCTTCCCCCACACCTTATATTACCATTTCTGCCATAACATGACTCAAGGAGTCCTACAAAAAGAAAATGAACTATCAGGTAATTCAATGACCTTAGACGTAAACGTCCCCTAAACTCGAGAGACGTTTGAAGCGTATTGCGTGAATTCTAAATTCAATGTTATCTAGCTAGTTTTCCTTGTGTCTGCGTCGATTAATACGTTTAAGTAACGACGTCTTTTTCTTGCGACTGCGCATGAACAAACTACATTAACGAGAAATACAAGTAAGGAATTTAAATATTTTATAATTCTACTAGCGGCCTAGGACAAACAGAGACATACAGACCTGATAGCGATTTTTTTATACTATAGTAAAAAAAAACATAAGTTTGTAACATTTGAAAAGTAAGGAAAGTTAAACTATAAATGAAATAAAAGTTTGGGTGATTTTTTTTAATACCACAGTTATCATAAAGTTTGTGGTGATTGTAGAGGAACGGTTTTGATGGTAAGACATCTATACATATAATAAAATCATAAACGAACCGTATCTGTACATTAAATATTTAAAAAAAAATTACCGATGTTATCGAGGTCAAAAATAGTTTTTAGAATTTTTGTCTGTTTGTGCGTTTGTGCACGCTAATGTGTATGCGGTTTTCACTGATCTATTGTAGCAAGCTTCCCGTAACATTTAGTGTTTGTTTCATTCCAATCAGTTCACAAAAAAAAAGTTACGCGCTATACCGAATACCAACCATACGAAGTTGCGGGCTCAGCTAATTTATAATATAACAGAATATTTGGTTTAGTCAGAAGAAAATAAATAAATCAAACGAACCTCAAAATCACCTCTTCAGATACTAATTCCCAATCTAGGAAAATAATAAAAAATAAAAGATCAGGCCCCTCTTTTCCATTGGGCACTTTAAGCAAGTGCCCAGGGCCTCGCCATCGATGAGGGCCTATCATAGTCATGGCGGCCGATTTTTCTAAAGTACCCAGGGCCATCAAGCGGCCCTATTCAAGATAGTTCCTAACATAAGTATAGGTACCCATAATTGTTGTTGTTTACAATCTTCACTGACAGTCTGGCACTGTTAGTTTGAAATGATTCAAATTATGTTGCTATAATTATATCCCAAATATCTTTTAGAAAGATACGAAATAGTGACGTATACACATGCGGTTTTTAAAACAATGACGAGACTTGTTAACACGCACAATAAAAATTAAAAATAATCGAATATAAGAGTGGAGTGTCCAACAAATATTGTATATTTACAATGAAGGTTAATTCTGATCGTAGTTGCACAAACGCTTAAAGTACAGTACTGAAGTATTCCCACGTGATGAACGCAACGCGAGGACGATGTCTCTTTAATACCCATCTTATGTAGTGTGGGCAGCAATTACCACATAAAATGTCTATACACACCTGCCAATTAAATTAAAATAAACAAACTCAAGGTACAGATTATGCGGTAAGAAATAAAATTATATAAATTCAACATTTCTTTATTAATTAATTCAAATGGGTTTATAAGAGTACCTGCGTAATTATGCACTATTAAGTCACTTAAGTATTGTTTTTCGTTTTAAAAGCCCAAATATTAAAACCATTAAGGAAATTTTGTAATAAAATCAATATTAAGTAGGTACTTCATTGAAGCATATTAAGCCTGGGTCATTCGACAATCCAGACTTTACTCTCATATCAGGTTTTCTATGGAGTCTTTTAAAAAAATCTATGTATCTATGTATAGATGTTACATGCTTATTATACTAATTATACTATACTATAATATAATTATAATTATAATTATAATATACTTATACTAGTTTTATAATATATTTACTTACACATTTAAAAATATGCTACTGTAAATATATCTCTTTCAGTTAAATGCTGTTTACTTTGTTGTGTTGAAGCGGAAATTTATTTTTTTCTCTCGTCCCTCATGTACCTACCTGTTTTAAATTTTTTAATAGGTTTAGCTCTTAATTTATACTTTATATAATTTATAATATAAAATTGTAAATTTATGTAATTTAAATTGATGCTTACGTGATAAAATAAACATATGTTCCAAATTTCAGCTAGTAGTTTTGGCTGTGCTATGAAAGTCAGTCAGGACCAAAAAGATTAAATATATAGAATAATAGAGAGGGCATTGGGAAAATTTTCCTACAATTGATCGCGATCATATTTATGCATTTTTCTGCAAGTCGTATACCTTCCGCGTTTATCGCTGTTTCCAATAGTGAAAACCGTATCAAAATTCGTTGAGTGGTTTAGAAGAAGTTAGCGGAGAAACAGAGTGAGACGTTATAACATTGGATTCATAGGCAACCGTACCACGCCCAGGGACAAATACCTGTCTATCGTAACTTCTTATAGCAAAGGAAACCATTGTACTACACCAAAACGCCTTCACTTTTGACAATTAGCCTCAAGCTAAAACAGAATTGCTATCTCATCGTTAGTTGCACAACGCATCTGACCTTATCTATAATAAGTTACAAAGTCAATTCAACAACTGTTATCCAAAACTGGTTTCGAGTTTATTTTATTTTTTTAATTCGCAAAGTTGTCCATGTCCATGAAGTGCTTCGGCATTTTTGTGTCGGTTGTGATAACGTATCCATACGGAAATCCTCATTATATTTTCAATCCACGCTTTATATAGGTATATTGAAGAGGCATATAATATGAACCTATAACATTTTTAAAAACTAGAATTTCCAATTTACCTAATTACACTGACTAACAAAGTAAGAGGTAGTAACATATTTATTACTAGCTGAGCCCGCAACTTCGTACACGTGGTATTCCGTATAGCGCGTAACTTTTTTGTTTTTAAACCGATTGGAATGAAAATAACACTAAATGTTACGGGAAGCTTGCTGCAATACATGAGTGAAAACCTCATTCAAATCGGTTTAGCCGTTTCTGAGATTAGCGTGCACAAACGCACAGACAAACAGACAAAAATTCTGAAAACTATTTTTTTGAACCCGGTAACATAAGTAGGTACAACGTGTACAAATTGTTTTTTTGAAAAAATCTTTAATGTACAGACACGGCTTGTTCACGATTTTATTATATGCATAGACTAGCAGGTGCCCGCGACTTCGTCCGCGTTAAAAAATAAAATATACATAACACCTGAGAGAATATATCTATGAATAATTTAACGCCTCTTTATTGCTGTGACGACGGTGACGCCGCGCCGCGACAATTTTTTATATTTTTAGATGATCCCTCGGGAATAGTATTCTAGAAAGGTACTATATGTCCTTTCCTTAACCCTGACAACGTCTATGCAAAATTTCATGATGATCGGTTAAGTAGTTATATTAATTAAGGCGTGAAAGGTTGACAGACAGACAAACGGAGCTACTTTCACAGTTATAATATTAGTATGGATAGTATGGATGATACAAAAATGGCTTAATTTAATTCGTTCAGGGGTAGTAATATCTCTGCCCGAAGTCGCAGGATCGATCCCGCTCAAGACAAACATTTTGCATGTTTGCCCCAAGACAACATTTTATATGCCTGTATTTTTTTTTTTTGCTCTGGGTGTTTTCTATGTATTATTCTGTGTTTACTAATATAAAGTATATTATATATATTTATCAGTTTTCTAGCACCCATAGTACAAGCTCTGCTTAATTTGGGACTAGGTGGCGTTCTGTGATATGTCCTATCAAAAATAAAAATTAATAAATATAACAGATAACAGATATAGTTACAAGATAGAAATGTTGTAGTAAAAAAATATATTCAAATGTAAAAAAGTCAGAATATTGAACGAAACAGAAGTAGCGATAGCGTATAATACAATTGAGGAACAGAAACTAGTCTAATTTAAACAGTTATATAGAATTAGAAGGGTATCTAAATTCCTTCTAATTCTAATGATCTATTGCTTGATATACAGTGTTTGCTGCATGCCGAATTCGAGATTCAAAAAATGTACCTAACTTTGTGAGTATTATTCTCAATCGAGGAGGTACCTACTTAGTTTATTTTACTCATATTTATGATTTCATATAGGTCAATATGTAAATAACGCTATCCTGAGACTAAAACATTTTAATATTTGATCGATTTGGGAAAGGTCATTTCAATTTCAGTAAATTTGGGAAATGGATAATTTGGGATTGAGTTATAATGTTCCGGAGGCAAAGATTTTCAACTGCATGGATCGGGCAAGACGAAAGAATCCGTAATGTGACACTTAAATTAAAACCACGTGGTACAAAATCGCTTAGTCCGTCGCCAACTTTACAAGGCTATTTAGCTACTCTATGGCCATCCTGATTACGGCGATGGATCAATATTTTTGCAGGAAAAATTTCCCAATGCCCTTTTTTCTATATATTTAATCTTTTTGTCCGGAGGCGTTTTAATGTGCAATATAAAATTATTTTCTGTAAACTTTTTAATTTATAAAGTTAACCTAAGTTATTAATTATGCGGACACCTTGCAAGAGTTGCAAGTGGCTCTTAGATACAACAAGTTTCAAATTTAAATTCTATTTCTATATGCCTATATGAATCAATTTCATTTACATATTATAAGATTAAATTTAGATACTATTGACATTTTGTGTATTAAAAATAATTTACGTTGTCTCATAGTTGCAATTTTCGCTTATTGAAACAATTTAATAAAGGGCTCACTTTGATATTGTATCTGATAAAAAGTAACGGCTGTCTCAGTATCTGTACAGTTTGCTTTCATCTTATCTAATCATCGTAAGTGTAAATTATTTATTACTTCACTATGACCTACTTTAAAGATATTATACCGATACATATTATATGGAAATGCATTTAAAATACAAAATATTATGTAGAAACCATAAAACCTCTGTACAAGTAAAATGACATATTTTAATAGTGAATGAGATCGTTATTTATGCAAGAAATTATTATGTATTTAATGCTTGAATAATATGAATTGCTGTTTCGATTTTTTTTTTCCAAGTCTATACACAAAGTTTGCCTATGTCTGGTTGCGTAGGAGAAAAAAATAATATATTTGCGATAAAAAAATTGTTTCTGGTCTTCCATAATCTATGTAAGTTTGATAAGCAAATACTGTGCTATAAGATTATACAAAAGTTATACAAATATTGATAAAAAAAATAAGGATGTCCAATTTTTTTTCTTTTTCTTCATAAGGACCTTCCTCGGACTTCAAACAATATTTTTAAAAAAATAGGCTAATTGGTCCAGCCATTCTCGAGTTTTGAGCTTAGCAACACATTTAGCGATTCGGTTTATTTATGTGGACAGATAAGCCAGTTTTGTTTAAAAACATTTTTACAATTTTTTATGTCATTCTTTCTTTCTAAATATTTTCATATATTAAATCTACATTCGCGTACAGTTAATTTAAGTTTCTTCATTACACTATGCATTAACGAATACAAAACTTGTTTTTAAGGTAAATAAATATAGGTACTTATTATTGGATTTAAAGTACATTTTATATTTACATTTCGAACTACCAAGCTCCGAGACATCTTCTCGTCCAAAATTCGTCAATGCCTTAAAACAAAAGTTTTCGACAATGTGTGTTGCCAGTTATAACATATGGCACTAAAACATGGTCTCTAACTATGGGTCTCGTAAGAAAGCTCAAAGTCGCTCAACGAGCTATGCTCAGGGTTACACTTCGCGATCGAATCAGGAATGAATCTCCCCATTCCTTTCGTAGACGAACGAAAGTTACCGAGATAATCCAGAGGATTAGAAAGTTGAAGTGGCAGTGGGCAGGACACATTAGGGAGACACAGGAGAGCCGACGGCCGCTGGGGCCGGAAGGAGGCAAGTGCAGCATAGGACGTCCACACATAAGGTGGACATGCGACCTGATAAGGGCGCGACTCGATGTGGATCCAGACTGCTTCTGACCGGCCCTTTTGGAAATTTAGAGGGGAGGCCTTTGTCTAACAGTGGATGTCCTACGGCCGATATGATGGTGATGATGAAACCGAATGTAGTAAAGAAATGTAAAATTTAAAAAAGTAGCTGAAGAAATAATACCTACCTTTAGATTTATTTTAGACGTGGTATTCGTTATAGCGTGTAACTTTTTTGTTTGTAAACCGATTGGAATGAAACCACCACTAATTGATACGGGAAGCTTGTATCAATTACAATACATCAATGAAAACCCCATTCAAATCGGATAAGCTGTTTCTGAGATTAGCGTGCACAAATGCACAGACAATGAGACAAAAATTGTAAAAAGTATTTCTTTGACCTCGGTAACATACAACATGCACGAATAATTTTTTTGGAAACATGTTACATGTATAGATTAGTGGTACAGCTCAATGAATTCCTTTTTTGAATACGAAATTAAGTCATGATTTCTTCTGTCGTAATGACCTTACCTGTTTACATACCTATAACACAATTAATTAAAATCGTTATTGCATGTATAATACATTTAATTATTGAAACAAATAGAATTATAAAGATAAATTAAACACCTTGCATGAATAGCAATTAAGCAGAAATCAAAAAAGTCGTACTGAATTCATTTTTATTGATGATTTGCTAAATTTAAATATACGGTTTACGTAAATGCAATTGTCTTAGTCGACAATACAATAAAATATTGTGTTCCCTATACTGCAATAAAGTGGGCATGTATACTTACTTTCATATAATATGTGATTAATATAATATTTTTATAATAATCTGATATAGACAGTCTGTAGATCAGATCACCAATTCTAGGAAACCAGCGTTACATCTCCTGCAATTTATTTCGGCTTTAAATTTTATTGAGCCACTAGCTTTTGCTTGCGACCTTCGTCCGCGTACCTATCTTTATAAATTGTAGCCTATGTGTTATTCTGATGCATAAACTATAACACTTTAACGTTTCATCAAAATCTGTTCAGTCATTTTTGCGTGAAAGGATAATATACATACATACACCTTCATACGGAAATCCACACAATCTTTCGCTACGATTCATTGCTACTACTTAGTGTTATACTGTCACGCGCTCTTTCCATAACATGCTAACTAATTTACGAGAAGTTTTATGAGAAGACTCAAGGCCTTTGTTAGACTAGTTATCTGAAAATAGAAACTAATTTTTATCAGCTATTATACTAGATTTAGTATCAATGGATTCAACAGCGGTACGTGCGTGTCTAAAGATCCTTATCCTGATTTTATCTTCTTTCAATGCAATACGCGTCTAATCTATATATGTAATTTGAATTCGTGTCAATCGTAAAAACGTGAAGAAAGAAAGAATGTATACATTTTACCGATAGCTCTGATAACATGATGTTAAGAGAACCACGTACTCGCGAGTTAGCTGCATTTATATGAAAACATAGTTATTTAGGCAATTTTTAGTCTTTTACTATCTTTAATTTTAATGTACGATATTATAGGAGCAGCTATAACCTTTTTGGCGGCCTCTGGCGCCAGTAATCATCCACTTATAGAGAACAAGAGCATCTGCTATTGTCTTACAGATCACGCCAAAGACTTTGGCCAAAGCCAAAGTCTATCAAGCCAAAGTTTAATTCTTGGCTTGTTTAGCCAAACCCCAGCCTATATATTATATTAATTTGTTACCTAACCTAAGACCATTTTTGAACTGTTTCTGAACATTTTTATTTAACACTGAAATAAAAATTATATAAGTAATTAACAATATATCTCTATATGTACGTATCTTACAACGCAATCAGACAATTCTAAATAATGTTATCAGATACCTAAGTATATATCTAAGTAAAGATTTTTTGTAGCAGATTTATTAATAGGCAGGTGCCTATTTATTTTCAATTACATACTTTTAGTAGGTAAATGAGTATTCCTGAATAATTTTAGCAATTGAATCTAAACCATATTTTAGTACACTTAAGATATTTTGACGTTCGCAGTATCTTTAAAATATCTAGAGCTTTTTTCATATGACATTATGCAAGCTATGTAAAAAACAGTTTTCGTAAGAATAATTGTCAGTCGCCTACATTTCATTCTTATGTAATTTTTTCAATTGTTTACTCTCACATTTTATAATATAACTTATTACAGAATTCATTGGACCAAATCACAAGAAATAAGTGTAGTTCATTTTTTTTATAAGTAGGTAACTTAATTCATTTTGTAAACAAACTTAAGTAGGTAACACAAAACGATACCAAATGTAAAATACAAAATAGATACTTATGTTAATTATTATGTGAATTTTTACAGCTATTATTTGTTATTGCAGATTATGTATTTTAAATTATTTATTTGCTTTAAAAAAGGCACTTATAGGTATATCGTCAGATAGGTTGACGGTCCACTTGATGGTAGGCGGATACCGTCTCTTACAACGTTTTGGATGCTGCAAGATTAAGTATAAGGAATTAGATGGTCTTCTGTAAAGGGGTTGTTGATTACTTCCGTCAGAGGGAATGCGAAACGCAGTATTGCCAGATTCAGACCAGAGCGAACTTTGAAAAGTTAATTTCCCAAGTTGGCCCTGCCGGGAATCGAACCCGTCACTCCTGTGACAGAGCGTTAAAGCAAGCACCTCAACTACTTAACTCGTCTTAAATTGTTGAAAATCATTCGCGTCAAATTCTGATATACCTACTCGCAATTATATATATTCTTTATATATAATTACGAGTATAAAAAAATCAATCGCCGTGCTCTATTTTCGCAAAAACTCAAGAAGACCGATATTAATAAATGGGGAAAAACTTGTAAATATAAAAAATGCACACAAAAACAAATAATATATCACACCATCACGAATAATAGTCTTTTATGTACGCTGATATAGATAGAGGTGAATTAATTTCAGTGATATATTTTCTACAATTGTAATTAGTATTAAATTATTCTGTTATAACGCGTAGGTAACTGCCACGCATTACAGTGTAAAACTAGTTTCAAATGCATATTAAACCTGTTGAATAAACTTTTATCTTATATTAAAAGTAGTAAACAAGGGTTATCATGAACAGTCGGCACCAGACACAATAAAATTAATTGTGTGGCATTGACCATCAAGATTCTTTTAAAGGATTATTTATAATAACGCCATCTTTTTGCAAAGCGACTACTGATTCTGTTGCGAAATTCCCAACGAAACAAGGTCGCCATAAACAATGTGTAAGTTATTAATTTACATCTTATTGTCAAAGAAAACCATTTACGAAGTTATGAGTTCATAGTGGTAGGTATTACTTGATCTCGCGATATTACTAACAAGTTTCGGAAAAAACAAATCCCATGCGGTATTTGTAATAATAGTAATTGTAATAATGCATTAAGTATAGGTAGACCGTTTAAATGAGTCCTCGAGCTCACTTAAATGGTCTATCTATAGTCGAATAATATACATATCTATATAAACAACAGCTACATTCATCGTCACAGAACGCTTTGAATGGGTCCCTGATTTTCATTGATAAATTACAAACGTCACTGCCCGCCTACTACGCCCCTCCCTTGCCTCAGGGTCGATAATGCCCGCTTACGTTCTCACGTAAGAAAGACGCAGTCTATCATGTCGAGAGTCCGAGTTCGATCCCCGGTCATGCCATGTGCCAATGGTATTTTTTTTTTATAAAAACTTAAGTGCATTTACTGAACGTTCTCAAACGGTGAAGGAAAACATCTCGAGGAAATCTGCATACGACAAAGAAGAAATTCTAAGTCGCATGTGTCACCACCAAGTCCACCAACCAGCATGGATGGTTGGCCGTATATCCCATACGCCCTTGACGAGACTGTAGGCCTGTGCCCCTGCAGTGGAAACATATAATAGGCTGTTGATGATGATGATGACTTGAGAGATTTTAATATCAATATATTTTAATAGGTACTTATAAACACATTTCATTTTTAGGTAGGTATAAAATGTAAATGTATATGTTTTATTAACAACATAGTTGGTTACCAATTTAATGTTGATAAGTCTCTTAAGGCATTTTTATCGACTTACTGTAACTAATACGAATATTTTCTTTCTCAGATACTGGGAGCACGTACAAAATTGAAAATTGCCTCGTAGTATTTAAGGTAATTATTAGAGAACAAAGATAATGAAAGAGCCATCTTTTGTTATCTTATGTAAGGTTTTCTGAATTTCTGTCTTTGTTTCTCTGCTCTGTTCTATCTGTCACTGTCAACCAAGACACCTAATACTCAAAACATCGTTCAATCAATCCACTCCTCGTCCTTCGCATATTATCCTCCTTCATTCGATTTGAAAATCGTTCATTCATTCTTCTATTTTCGTGTACTGGTATGTAGTCACTTTCCCGTAACCTATTTTTACTTTTTTAATATTTTTGTAAATTAAATCTCATAAATTTTTTTCTATTATCGACAAATTCGTTCCTAAAAATGAGTTAAGTTTCACGTTTTGGATAATCCACCGGCGATTGTCGGCTTTATAAGCTGGTACTTACTTAATTTCTACACCCTCTTTCAAATTTGTAGTAGGTATTTGAAAATGAAGAGTTTTCTTTCAATTGTTTTATTAATTTTCTTTTACTTTTCAGAATATATCGCGATGGCGCTAATATTAGAATATTTAAATGACATGCACCTATTTATGGACAAGTATGGAGGTGAGTGAATTATGTATAAGCCATCTCATGTTATGAAATATCTTTCAAGTGACTATAGTCGTTATTCTGAAAAAAAAGAATTAAGTACATATATATCAAATTTCTAGGTAAATATGGAAAAATTCTAATTTTCTTTCTAGGTACCTACTTAATTATTGTTTCTAGTGTGTAAATGAATATTTATTTTAGATAACGATTTTATTGGTATATTTTCATAAGTATAATTTCATAAAAATATAAGGAAGTTATATTATTTATTAAACTCAAAATAGTCTAAAGTTACTTATTCCATAGGTAGTCTTCTGTTTCATCTACCTACTCCTAAATTTTAATATTTTAATAGTATTACTATATTCTTTACTGGACCCATAACACCATAATTGGAAATATTTTTGTATATATGTCTCAATGAAATAAAATTTAAAATAATTGTAAATATTGAACATTTCAGATCCCAGAACTAATGCATGGTTCCTGATGAGTTCACCATTACCGACGTTAATATTATGTCTAAGTTATGTGTATCTAGTCAAGGTAACTATATTTTTTTAAATGATTTAAATTTTATAAACATCACAGATTACAAAATATAAATTATTTATATAAGTAATTAAGTATATAATTATTATATCACATTTATGTGTGTGGTTGTTCACTAGAAAATAGAGTAATTATCGTAATTTTATTCATTTTTCTTATACATGCATGTGATAAACCAAGCCAAATTTATAATACACTAACTGCCCATACAGTTGTTGCCCTTTCAATATAAAAATACCATTCTTTTAGACTTTCCCATGGATTTTTGAAAAAAAAAAAATTTTTTTTAAACAAACCTTTTCTGAATTATGAATACTTACAATTAAAAAATCATCATAGTTGGTCGCACCTTTCTCAAGTGAGGATCCATCATATATGTGGCAATTGATTTTTATTTAAACAGATTCAAATTTACTCGTATATTCCTCATATAAACGTTTCATAGTTGCCATACCATGCCTATACTCAGATATTGATACTCTATAATGACATTTCTCATTTCCTAACAAATTAACTTTTTCTTTCAGGTTTTAGGGCCACGGTTTATGGAGAACAGAAAACCATATGATTTAAAAAATTTATTGGTAGTATATAACTTTTCACAAGTAGTGTTCAGCGCGTGGCTGTTCTATGAGGTAAGGAAATTCTACATTTGTTAGTACTAAACAGTTAATGTTACATAACTTAATTGGAATGGAGTGAAATACTGTTCCCATATTGAATGAGTTAATTGTCACTTGCTCAATTCTATTGTCATGTGTAACTACTGCATGTAGTTAATTGTTGTTTTTTTTTAATAATAATACAGTGATCCTTGTTATGACGAATAAGTACTTGTGTGGTTAAAAGTGCCCCCAAAAAGGTTTGTTTTTAAGTTCTAAATAAAGCATGGATTCAAATTTTTAAAAACATTCGAAAATTTTAAAGCACTTTTTAAATAAAAAGGTTGCATATCATATGCACAAACCAGTAATAATTTTGTATCATCTATTTGATTAATAAGAGTTGCAATCTTTTATATAAGTTTATTAATAAACCTTAATTAGTACATTTTTATTTTCCTTCCACCGGCACATAGATTTTGTCTTCACACAAAACAACATCCTGCATTACTTATTTAAATCCTTTAAAGGTTTCTAATATAATCTACTATAGATTGTAAAAATATCCATATGCAAATATTTATGAATTTCAAGTAAGTAACGAAACCAAATCCCTTTTGAATTGAAATTTAGAATAATGTAATTTGTTCCTACTTAAATGTTAACATCCATTGATTTAATAATTTCAAATAGCATGGTTTGTACTTAGTGTTAAGCATGAATACATTTTTTTTTAAAATGCCCCTCCTAGTGCTTGATGGGGGGTTGGCTGCAATATTACAGCTTAAGATGCCAACCAGTGGACCACTCTGACAATCCCATAGCGACAAGAGTAAGTGGAGACATGGCCTTATAAGGATGCTCCAAAATTTAAACTAACCCCAATCATTGTAAATATACATTGTGTATGCAATCATTGTATTACAGGACAGCTGTAAATAGTATATATTTGTAAGATATGACTATAGTTTCCTTTGCATAAGTGAAGAAATTGTGCATTCAGGAAGCTATAATCCCCGTGCAAGGCTATGTAACGGTAGCTTATGGAGTTCTTTCTTCCAAAGTAGTATGGATTAATATTTTAAGCATTTTTGAATAGACTTGCTACATGATTAAAACATGAGAGATACCTCAAGTTTTTAAATATTTGTCATTATTGAAGTGAAATTAAATCATTCAGTAATTGCATCGCAAATATTATTTAGAATTTTCCTAACCATACCCATGGAAGGGTATGTGGAGCTATAAAGTGAGTTATCTTGTTAAATTCTTAATCAACCGTGGTTTATATTATACTTATGTAAAAATGTATAAATTTTTGTATCTCATAAAAAAAAATTTAATTTTGTCAGTTATGTATGCATATTAGTAATCAGTTCGAACGATTGAAGTTTCTTAATAATAAACATTTTTATGACATATCGTCAATTTTAATTATGTGGCAAGTCGAAATTGGTTCGTTTTTTTTTAGAGGCTACTAAAGACTAACACATGTGACGAATGTCATTCCTGCGTAGTTATTAACCCGTTGGCTGCGTCACGTGCGCGCATGCTCTGTATATATCCAAGTGACAGGGGATGGTGTCGGTATGTTGTTTCAGATCGGTGCCTCGGGCTGGTTCACAGGCAGGTATAACTTTCACTGTCAGCCGGTGGACTACTCGAAACATCCACAAACTATGAGGGTGAATTATTCATAATTACATTACTCTGAATGTTCTCTTATTGTGTGTCTATTATCTTAACATTCGATGGTCACAAACTTGTGTTTAACACAGAGACTTGTAAACGATTGCAGACTCGACACACATTGACAGTCCTGTCTTTGAAATGTATATCTTTCAAAGATCTTGCTCATGTTATGTTATAGACTCGGTGTAATATAAGAAAGAAAAACGTAACATGTTTTACAACATGTGGTTGTACAAGGAAAACTACATGGTTTAATGTAATGAGCGTAATGCTTAAAGCATCACCCCATTATAATAATCATGTGGCATGGTTCCAAAATTTTTTTTTTTGTGTGTGCATAAAATCACAATGTCACCGCCCTCGATTTTGTCTGCTATTGTAAGTCTCTTAACATCACAAATGAATTACACTGTCAATAAATAAGAAATAGTTGCACAGATTTTCAAATATTTTTAGTAAAAAAAGACCAGTTTTTTTTATGTTCCAAAGAGTGCACGGACTGACTTTTTGCTTAAAATAGTTTAACAACTGTAGAATTTCATCTTTCACAAGTGGAACTTCATTGCATCATCATTACATATTTCGACCTCACTCTAATGCACATTATTTGAAAATTTTACAATACATATCTTAAAACTGAATCATGAACCTGTGAATGGTCATTATTGGTCATCGCACTCTCATTTCACCTCATAGTCATTAATTAACTATTAGTTTAATTATATTGCTTCAAAATTGAATGCTTTTGTAAACTTAGTAAAATAATTATAAATTTATTACAAGTTTTATTAAAAGTTCAGAGACTTTTAGGTCTCACAAGGAAATGTTATTCATAAAATGTTTCTTTACTTATCAGTTCTTACACATGACTTATAAGTATCATTACTATGCTTAACTATAATGTTGCAGGCGAGGATTCCTTCAATTGTTTACCTATATTTATTTATGTACAAAGAATCAATATTAGTGTGTCCTTTGAACTCGTGTTCATAAAAAAATAAATAAAAATAAACTGTTATGCTATAAAATTTTAAGTAAACTGAAGTTGCTACAAAATTTCATAACGTTATTTTAATCTTATATGGGCTGGCTACTCTTATTGTAGTCTTTTTAAATGAATGTGTGACAAGACAGACTAAAGGTTCACTAGCTAGATGAAACATGCCCTGTAAACAGTTCTGCAACCCCTGGGGACAAGCTACGTCTGGTAAAATTAACTGAGTCACAGATCTATCTTGAAGATTGATGATGTAGTCTTGAAGTGGTTTTATTTTTCTCTGGTAAGATAATTATATGATATAACTATGTACAATATAATACCATAAAAAATATATTACAGAAAGTTTTATGAATGACAAATACTATTATGAAGCCTTTACATCAACCAAATGTAATGAACCACTTTATTAACGTGTTCCAAGATCTATAAAATTAACTTAACATTTCAGATGGTACATGCTTGCTGGTGGTACTATTTTTCCAAGTTCACCGAATTCTTTGATACGGTAAGCAACTTTTTTAAAATCTCTTATGTATGTACTTGTATGTATATAATAGAAGATAAAACCTCTAATTATTTGCCATTTTTTTTAGTTTATAATTTATTTTATGGAAAATAAGGAAGTTAACTCTGAACTTTTCTTATTTTCCCTTGGCGTTAGAAAGAATACCAGTTCTGTTTCATATTAATGATAGTAGTTCTATTTATGTGTCTAACAGCATATAATTCGGTCGTAGATCTTCTTCGTTCTCCGCAAGAAGTTTGACCATGTGTCGACTCTCCACGTGATTCACCACGGAGTGATGCCCATGTCTGTGTGGTTCGGGGTCAAGTTCACTCCGGGTGGACATTCCACCTTCTTTGGACTCCTCAACACCTTCGTCCATATCATCATGTACACCTACTACATGATGGCGGCCATGGGACCTGGAATGAGGAAGTATCTATGGTGGAAGAGGTATCTCACCACTTTACAAATGGTGAGTTCAATTCATGTGTGATATATCGTCAATCGCCATACATAACACCAAAGGGATCGCAGTGGTGACGTTGTTCATTTAAAAAGGTAGAAAGAAAATAAGGATGGGTGATTAACTTAGATGTTAGAGTTCTTATGTATTTATACGACAATCTTCCAATTTTTCTCACACACCTATGCATACATAATAGATTGGCGGAAAAGTTTCTGCACTTTTTATATGAAAACTCTTTTTCAAAGTTTATTTACATTTAATTAAAGTATATATGTGCCATTTTGTTCGATGACTTTTTGCCATCTTGTAGGTTGACGTGATCCTGTTGCTGAAGAAATTTTGGGACTTCTGATCAAAAAGACGCGACCTTTTTCGCACGTTCTTGTCGTACATGATCCACTTTTCATCACCAGTTATCAATCTCTTCAAAAACGGTTCAGTTTCATTACGTCTCAATAAAGAATCGCAAATGAGTACACGATTCATAAGGTTTCTTTCAGTGAGCTCGTGTGGCCCCCAAAATACCGAGCTTTTTTGTGTACCCAGCTTTTTTCAAATGGATCAGAACTGTTTTGTGGTCTATTCCTCCCAGTTCTTCAGCTATGTCCTACCTACTGATATGCCAATCTTGCTCCACTTTATCAAAAATGGCGCCCATTTAATCCGTAACAGGGCGACCAGAGCGAGGTGCATCTTTGACATCAAAATTCCCTGATTGAAAACGCTTAAACCAACTTTGTGCTACTCTTACTGACATTGATTAGGGCCATAAACGTCACAAATTTTTTTCGTGGCTTGCGTTGCATTTTTTTCGTTTTTTGTAATAAAATTTTAAAATATATCCAATTTCTTCATTAGATTCACTCATTTTGACAGAAAGAAAAACAAATGAAAAATAGCTGGAAACAACATTATACTAATTCGTTTCTTTTTTTGAAATGTAACCTTTTTAATGTCATCAAAACCAACCAGATACAAATAGTACAGCCAAAGAGATTTTATTACAAGTTTATCTATATGCGAAAATACTTTTTCCCGGCCATGTGAGTATACTATCACATTATTTATTTACAGTTTTCAAATAAAATTACTGGATTACTTAATAATTTTGGCTTTAATAAAACAATAGGTACACTTCTTTGGCAGTAATTCATATAAAATGAATCTAAGAGCTTAAAACAAGATATATAATATGTTTCTTTGTCTTACTTCGATTTTTTCCCACGGAAAATTTTATTACACCACAATGATGAAAGATTATTATTAATTGCCGAAAATAATTAATAAATAGTACCATTGTATTGAAAATGGTCATCGATCATTATTAAAACGATGTTAATTGATATTATCAAAGAGATTATTTATCGCAATTATTGATTAATGAAAGCAATAAAACTGATACGCCTAACAAACACACAGTGATGTAAGATTGAATTTTTTCTACTTCCAATGTTACTATATACAGGGTGGTAATTTGAGATGGGTCAGTAAGGGCAGCTACCTAAACCATTGTAGCTAGAACAAAACACTCTTAGGAGACTATCCATTATTTTAATAGTTATTTCCATCGGCATTCAAAGATTTTGGAAAAATGGTACAGTCAGCGAGAAAAAGGTCAATTTTCACGTTTTGTTTTTATAATGCCAATCGATTCTGTTACTTATAAGGATCAATTGACCCTATGGGACCACCTGAGGTTAGAGTACTAGAAACGTCAAAAAACTCAAAAAACTACTTCCATACATTTCTTACAGAATGAGATTGAAAAATAAGTTCAAACATTGTTTTTAATTAAAAAAGGCGGCAATCACTACAATGGAAACTGGCTAGGCAATGTTTATTTTAAATTAATTTGAATTTGGAAGGAAATCATTGTTTTAGAAACAAATGTTATTTATTATTATTCTTGCATGTCAGCTAAATTGTGAAAATATTGATTCATTTAGATCGCATAGATTTATTAGAAGCTTATTTTATAAATAATATCAACTGCCATGGAATGATATAAGATTAAATACCCTATACCCTATATCAAAAGTTATAAAAAATCTCCTAAATATTCTTGTAGAGTGTAGCTCCTTTAAGAGAAATCCTTACGACAACAATGATCTTGATAAAAAATAGCGGTTGCAATTTTAACACTCGGTCGTTAGAAGCTTTGAAGTCGCTGCCGAAGTAGGCATTTCCCATAACCAAGTTTTAAAGATATGGAAAAAGTACAAATACAAATGCTGTCGTTGTGGTCGTTGAGACCTCTTGATATTTTTTTTGGGATATCTCAAAAATGGAATTTACAAGAAAAATTAGGTACATTACAGTTCAAGAATTGTCACTACAACGGTGTATGGAGTTAACGCAAACAAAATATCAGCGGTTACACGCTCATTGCAGAAACCGTCCAAACGGCAAACAAATAGAGCAACTACTATCGTAGATTTATTACTTACGATCTTTACTTGTTTTTAAAGATTGGCAATTGTAGTGATTGCCGCCTTTTTTAATTAAAAACAATATTTGAACTTATTTTTCAATCTCATTCCGTAAGAAATGTATGGCAGTAGTTTTTTGAGATTTTTGACGTTTCTAGTACTCTAAGCTCAGGTGGTCCCGTAGGGTAAATTGATCCTTATAAGTAACAGAATCGATTGGCGCTATAAAAACAAAACGTGAAAATTGACCTTTTTCCCGCTGACTGTACCATTTTTTCAAAATCTTTGAATGCCGATGGGAATAACTATTAAAATTATGGATAGTCTCCTAAGAGTGTTTTGTTCTAGCTACAAAGGTTTAGGTAGCTGCCCTTACTGACCCATCTCAAATTACCACCCTGTATAATCAGAATGAAACACCATTTAAATTAACCTGTCTGGCAATAGTAATCTTTTACAGAAGACTACTGTGAAATAAGACAACTTGTTGGCTTGAAATTGCCAATAAACTCCAAGTTATTTTCTCGAAATATTATTTCAAATCGGGCTCCAAACCACCTCGGTCTTTGGTTGCCACTTAAGAATCTTTGTTCTATTTTATTTTAAGGTCGAACAGACCTGCTGACAGTAGCTACCGTCGCCTATAACATAAGCAAAGCCACAGATGCTACAAGAGCGCTGCGGACCACAGAGGATTAAGGATTAGGAAGAGCTATCATCCCTTACTCATTCACGAAAACACAACAGCACACATTTCACAGTGGTCTTTGCGAAAGGATGCCTTTGAATTAAATTCTATAGATTTAATCAATAGGACTTTCCAAGCATAGCTTATTTCCATAGCATGCTGAGCAAACTTGACCACTTCCATCAAGGGAACAATCGCGTCTCTGTACTGTTTATAGTTTACTTATAAAAATATTTTCATATTTCATTTCTACTCGCATCCAAAACAGTTTTAACTTGAATAGAAAAAGTAGCTTTTATAGTAGCGACAAAGAGTAAGTAGCTCTTCACCCTTTTTCCTCTATACAGTAACGCTATTGAGCTTTTGAACTGATCTAAAGGCGACACTAAAAGCTGTTTGCCTGTCCATCGTAATTAAATAAATAACACATAGTAATGTGTGGATATTTTCAGGTACAATTCGTGGGCATAATGGTCCACGCCTTCCAGCTGTTGTTCATCGACTGCGACTACCCGCGCGCCTTCGTGTGGTGGATCGGCATGCACGCTGTTATGTTCTTCTTCTTGTTCAAAGACTTCTACAACCAGTCCTACTCTAAGCCTAAGGTAACTTTATCATTGCACTTTAGTGTATTACCAAAATCAGTCACTTTAAACTTGTATTGTGTAATCCATTTTATAGATTGGAAGCAAAACCGAACTAAGGTTAAAGGTCAAAATATACCGAAACGCGACGCGACACCGCTCACACGCTTAAAGGTAGCAATACAATACATAACGTATTTACTACACAAATAGGTACACAGTTCAGTGAGCACGTGAAACTGGTGTCGGCGGCATCACTGTGTTTCGCGACAACGCGATGCGTCTCGCGGCGCAGCGGTGTGATAGATTTAGAAATGTTAATTTCTAAAGTTAACTACATCAAACATTGATTCAGAGGGTTAAATTTCACTTTAATCACTTTAAAACACCGAAATGTTGCAGAATATCTAAGAAAGATGACTCATCAGTTAATACACTCATGGCCATGAGTACTACTTATTCACACAAATTTGAGGAAGTTTTGAATAGTGACTTTTTTAGCTATTAATAGGCAGCAAATAATGGCAATCATAGTCTAGTATTTTAAACGCTTGGTTGCCAAAAGGCAGGTTCACTCTTGAGTTTGTGATTGAGGAAATCATCGCGAGGAAATAACTTGTCTTAAGCTACGGTCTCCTATTAAATGTTATATGCGTAAATTTATGCGTGCGACTTCAGCGTAAATTTTTTCCTCGACGTCTGAACGCCAGGCACAGCACCAGAAGTCAATACATAGTAATCGACAAACAGTGCTTGCATGTGGTTATATGTGATTTTGCACTGACGCGTTTAGAAGTTCACGTTGCATGGTTCCAATTAGCTAGAGACGCAGCGCAAAACATTTGATCGCCGCCTATGACGGCCAAACGCCAACATCAACATATGAAAGAGATAGCAGTACTACGATCAACAATACACCCAGATTAAAGGTCTCATATAAAATCAAAGCGAAAAACAGTCCGTGTTGATCTTGTGTTGATTATACTTAAAGCTATATCTGTTTATATCTGTTAAATTAACTTAAAATATACCTTAAGTCTAAACGCTTTTTAACAGTTTTTAAACGCACACTGTGGCATTTTAACGCGTCCGAACGTTGGCTTTGGTTGAACCGTACTGTCGCAAATAAGAGCACACGCTTATATTGTGCTCTTATTTCTCGGGCCGTTTTCAGAGCTATCACCTTTAATCTAGTTGTATTGTTGATCGAAGTAGCAGTAGTAAATTTCTATAGTAAACATTGGCCTATGTGGCCTACGACGTGACACTGTAAGATGGCGTTTATAGGTGACCACAACCTTAAAAAACTAATAATTCAATGTTAATTGTAATAGGTCCGTGCGAGGTCTCCACAGCCAGCCAGCACAGAGTTGGAAGAGAAGGTGATATACAAGAACGGGTCACTGAAGAACGGATACAGCAACGGACACGCGGGCACAGTGCGGGCGAGGCCGCGCGCCGTCCTGCCCGCGGGCAACTGACGGGCAACCGCGCCGCGTCGCCCCGACCATTCCGTACTCTGTGATTCATAGCGCCGCGACCGACAATTACTGTTCAATGTGATTTAATCTAGTGTACATACAGTTAGGCGGTATCGAAATGGTGTAAATTTTATTTTATCGGTATAAAAGTATAGCTAGATTGTGATCGCATAGCGTTTTGTACTTTTATTAGGTATAGTGTGATGTTGCTTTTAGAGTGAACGGATCAGTCATAAACAGTTTAATGTATTGTATTGTATTATAGAATAATTCTAAAGGTGCTTATTTATGTTCCGAAACGTTGTACTTTGTTAACTTGTTATGGAATTGAGTACCTTGCCACAATAACTAGTTTGAAAGGCCGCTCGCTCGCACGTCGACGACTTTCAACTATGATCTTATTTCACGCGTCTAATCGTGTATTCGTACTAAAAATGAGAAATTCTAGTTGTCTCTGTATAGATTTGTAATCAAAATATTAAATTTTAATGCAATTAATTAGAAACACAAGAGATTAAAAAACTTTAAACATATATATATATTAACATGTTATGTACTTTAGAAGAGTATGTAATGTTTGTTTTTATTTCCCCTTTTTCCTATTATATTATAAATTTGATAATGCTCAAATCAGCTTGGTGTTTTGTCCGATTTAAAAATTGTAGTGGTTTTTCTTTTCTTTTTGTATCCAGTTACAAAGGATAATTAATTCTATTTATTTTTTATTTAAATTAGTACTCTTCTGAAGTAAAAGAATTGTAAATATGTTTTTCTCGATAAACAATTTCCTTTACTTTCCATTGAATTGATTATACACGTACACAAACTACACATTGAAATCGCGTTAAGTCGACGCGTGTACGAACAGCCTAAACATTGAGAGGTCAATTATTTCAAATGAAATGTTACATGGCCACAGTTTGTTAAGTACAATATTACATACGCCATGGATGGACTCATTTGAATGATTTTGTATAATAACTAGATATTATTTAATTACCAATGCAAATTCAGTAATTAAGACTATTTTATTAGTTATGACATCACACAGCTATTTTGTATTGTTTATACGTTAGTACAATATGCAAATTCCATTATAGACAATTCCGAACAGTTTTAGTTTAATTACGACACTAAAGTGGTTGTGTTGATTATTTATTGTTTTGTTAAGTTATATTTTATTTATGTCAAATTTTATATTGTATTATTTGTTTGGGGGAGCCTTATGCTCAGCAGAATCAAATAGTTAACGGTTAATATAGGGGTAGTTAGCCTTCCAAGATCTTCCTTTTTTGTTAAGTACCCTCCGTTACATACTTAAAAGTAAGATTGTTTATTGAAAATTAATTCGAGATATGTTTGTGTAGGTTATTGGTAATATAGATAATGACTCTTTATTATAATTTAAATTAATGTTAAATATTGTTTTCTTATGTTTACAAAATTATTTTGGATTGTCACTAGAAACTAATAAATTAGCGGAGGGTAGTTTTTTGTCTTCCGTTTATTTGTACTTACAGAACCTATAGGTGCTTTCAAACTTCGAACAATGTTCTGCTTTAATTTAGCAATCAGCTGAAGCTCGCCATTTTTAGACAATTTTATTTGAACTGTCCTAAGGAAATCAGTTAATGTACCTTCAATGGTGATTTTTATACAAAATATGCAAATAAAGGATAAATATAATTTTTTTTGGTGCTTTTTTTGTATTTTGTTTAAGGATTCCTTTATTTAAAAAAAATTTTGTTATGGTTAAATGATAAAAATAATAAAAAGAGATGTTTATGTAGTAAATTTGTTTTTATTAAGTATCATAAACCACAACACGAGAACACAATATCACACGTCACCATGACTTTCAAACATAACAAAAAGATATTGCTTAAAGAGTAAGTCAAATCAAACCAATTTGTTATGAAGATTAGATGTACCAGAAATTTACTTCAATTACATTGTACTTTCGTAAAATAAAACAATATTTTGGTCTATTGTTCAGTTGAGAAAATAGACGGAATGCTCCGGAGGGGATCAGTTATCTATTTAAAAATCGAGTCAGATGATATTTTGTTAAGTTTTTACACTAGTAATTCCGTATAATACATACCTTTTCTCTAATCGACTTTCTTGTTTAAAAACGTATACATTATGCATCAATCTTATTTACTGATCGTATTAAGGCCCGAGTCTTCTAAAAATTACTGTTCTTGTATAATTTACAGAAAACAAATATGTCTTTTATAGTAATTAACAAACGAATAAATGAAATAGGTATATTTTACATTTATTTAAAGTGTTGGATTTGAAATTTTTAATTTTATTTTGTTGCACATTTTTAATAGCGTTAAACATGCCTATTGAAGATGTCATTCAAACACATGTTACGTAAAAATTATAATAAAAACACGAAATATATTCAATTTACAGTTTATTCCCATATCGTTGACATAGCTGATCTAAAAAATCTTTATTGAGAAATATTTTAGTTTTCTTATTTAAAGTAGTTAAAGACGTTGTTCTATTGGATTTTTTTATAGCGCAGTCGTTCTTAAAACCATTTAAAAATGAACTATTTTCTAAAAAAATTAATAAAAATAAATGTTTATGTATTTTTTCATTATTACAATTTATAAACGACACGCGGTAAAATTCGCTCAGTTCTGTTTGCTATGGTAGAGTCGCAAAGCGAGACTGCAAACCTTGATAGGTTTGAATTTGGAAGACATATTAAAGCTGTACACATTGATATTGTCATGAAAATATCGGGCATTTAAATTTCTTTATCTTAAACCAACGGTCCCGTAATGAGAATTTTTAAGTACTATAGAATACCCTCATGTTCAATATAGTAATAATAAAAGCAACAATAACAAAAAAGTTAATTAAGTATTTATGAATAATACAAAATATTGGCCATATCACAACAGTATTTGCTCCTATTGCCATAAAAGAGTATCTTCAAAAGTGATTCATATCCCATTATAAATATTATTTTAGTGTCTGCCAACTATGTATAAATTGTATGAGAAATAATCTCATATTAATATTGTTCAATTGACTCGTCTGTCTTTTAAGTTTCCATCAATTAGCCACTGAACCCGATTGTGATAAAATTTAGTATTGAGATAGCTTCAATCCAGGAATGTCTTTAATGGTTTAATCAATCTATGAAAACTTTGCTGTCCAGGATAATAATCTGGAACACATAGCTCCTGGTTTAATTCGTAATATATTTTATAAACCTGGTGTTAATAAATATTTTTAGCCATCTTTTTAAGTAAATGATACAAATAGTCGCGGGTAACGACAGATAAGTTTCGGTCGCCGTGCACAATAGACTTACAATTACATTTAAGCTGTTTTAGCGCAACGAAAACCCAAATTACCCGCTGAACTGTCTTCAGTATTGTGAGAACGCGCTGAACATCTGTACCTGTAGCAGTATGAACGGTGACATAAATAGGAACCACCCCTTTTCACTCTCTCTTTACTATTATCTGACCAAGAATCCTCTGTCCACTCCCATACATTGCCAGCCATATTGTGCAACCCAAACTCGTTTTGTGGGAACAGCTGCACTGGATTGGTGCCAATGTATCCGTCTTTTGCCGAATTATAGTTCGGGAATGTACCTTGCCAAATGTTTGCCCTGGAAGCAATGTAAATGTTACAAATATTAATACTTTTAAAATATTGTCGCATAAATTGAGTTCAAGTCAATTCTCAAACTCAACTTCTCAAAGTTGGCATAATAGAGAAGGTATGAAAACCATATATACAGAAAAGATACAACAAAAGTGAGAGAATTTTATTATTGACAAGCCCATTGGTTGAGTGGTTAAGGTGCTCTAGCGCTTTGTCTCACAGGTCTCGGGCTCGATTCATGGCAGAGCCAACTTTACAAAATTTGCTCCAGTCTGATCTAGCAAGTAGTGGCAGGAGGCAGTAAACACCCACTTATAGAAGACCACCGTGATTAACAGTGTGCTGTTGTGTTTAGGTGAGTGAGAGATGGCAGAGTCCATATACCTATCTCTTCCTTTAAGAGTCAATTCATACCGGAACGCGGCGCGGCGCGCACTTTTTAAGATAGCAAAAGGGCTTGCAGCTGCTTGTGTTATGGGCAAGCAAGTAACCCGTGGATCAGCCTGTGACGACCTTTACATAAAAGAAATTATAATTTTTATGTAACTCGCCACTAGATAGCGCTGACGGACATAACATGGTCGTAAATAATTTATGTAAAATAAATTATACTTATGAAAGTTAATATTTGAATTAATTTAAATAATATCTTCTATTATGAGTCCCACAAAAGTCAGAACGTACATATGTTTTCTATCGGGGAATAATTTATTTCCCCAAGGATAATCAAAGTCTTGTTGGCCTCCACGACACGCTGCCTCCCATTCAGCCTCCGATGGCAGTCGAGCACCACGCCATGTGCAATACGCCCGCGCATCATGCCATGACACGTGTATTACAGGATGGTCCATTAAATCTAAAAATTAAAAAAAAAACTTTGTATTTCATCATCATCTCAGCTGTAGAACAACCACTGCTGGATAAAGGCCTCCACGAAATTTTCCAACTGGATCCACCGTAGACCAGCCTTATTAGGTCTTCTGTCCACCTTGTGGGTGGACATTCTACTCTCTGCTTGCCGGTCCGTTGCCTCCATTCGAAAACCATCGGGCCCCAATGGCTGTTGGCTCTCCATTCTATATGTCCTGCCCACTGCCACTTCAAATTACTAATCCAGTTATGTAGATAACTTTCAATTGTCTATGAATCTTCTCATTCCTGATTCGATCTCGCAGTGCAACCCCGAGCATAACATAGCTCGTTGAGTGACGTTGAGTTTTCTTACGAGGCCCATAGTTAGGAACCGCGTTTCAGCGCCTTATGTCATCACTGACAACACAAATTGGTCGAAAATTTTCGTTTTAAGACACTGAGGAATTTTAGATGAGAAGAGCCTCCCGAACACTGACTGTCCGAGCTGAATTCTTTTTGTATTAGTATATTTTTAACAAGTTGAACCCCGCCACACTTTGACTAAAACCGTAATAACTCGGCAAATATAACTAACATATTTATAAATCTTATATATATAAAAATGAATCCCAATTTCCCTTGGTCACGGCATCCGGCGTGAACGGGTAGACCGATTTTAATTCGGTTTTCGCAATGGAAAGAGGGATAAACGGGGAATGTTTATATATAGATATAAAAAATTACACCCTGAGTGAAACCAGGGGCGGTTCGCTAGTTATACATATAAACCATCCTCAGAAATACAAACACATAAACAATCCTCAGGAACAAATTCTGTTCACAATCTATTAGCGTATACATACAGATAGACAGAGAAAAAGGAGGACTTTACTTTATACTTTGTACTGATTAAACCTGTACAACAATAAAAGTATGATCACGCAAAAGGTGCAATGCGGAAATATGATACTGGGTAATCTCACTGTATGTTTGTACAAGCGCCCAAAAATACCACCATGAACGATCCCTTGGTTTATCAAAAATGAAATACTGAGAATGCCAAGGGCGGATAGGTAAAATCTTTTTATTGAATAAATATTTCTTTTGTTTACAACGACTCAATAAATGGAACATTCGCGTGTATGTTATTGTGTTAACGTATTGCTCGTTGTTAAATATGCAGATTTAACAATGTTATTACAACCAAAATCAAGTATCACAGAAGACACCCTGAAAGTGGTATTACTGTACCATCCACATCACAGCTGCTGTTACTGTACCAAAACAAAGTGTGCTGGTAAAAGGTTATATTTGAAAAGTGCAGACAAAAATATTTTCAAAAAATGCAATTTGGTTTTCTTAAAATATTGACATTATCGCAACCATTAATCCTAACTTTTTCACATTTTTAGTGACTGATTTTGTCACAATATTAGCTTTTTTTTCTAACTACACCTATACTACACATAGGCACTAACGTTTCCATCCTGAAAGAGCTTCACATTAAACAAAGACTTTTATCAATTATGCAAGCTGCTTTGGCTTGGCTTTGGCTCATGGAACGTAACTCAATACTATGGGTTGACAATAAGCTCCTACTATATGTAGCGATATTGAAGCCTATATGGACATACAGCCTATAGATATAGGGTGTAGCTAGCAAAAGTAACCTCCTCTGTCTTCAGCGAGAGCAAAACTGTATTTTGCATATCATAACTGATGCTCTGTGGTTTTCCAAGAATGATGAGATCCATTAATACCTGTTCCATTCCCACTCTTTCAGAAGGAATTGAAAAATACACAAATGCCTACATAGTCATCCAAATAGTCTTGCCACTTAGCTGCTGAACACTACAAATAGAATCAATAAGCTTCTCCATCATATTACTTGCTGTCTCTTTAGACAGCAAGTAATATGACTGAGAAGACTGGGCACTAGTCTACTCTCTCTGAAAAAGATTGATCCATCTCCCTCAACAGATCCGCTTATAGTTTTGGGCACTGATTGCAGATTCCAAACAAAACATTCCAATAATTTTGTAAGTGTGAATCCTTAAGATGTTTGGCTATTGTGGCTCATTATCCACAACATGGACAGACCTTTTTAATCAGCTACAATGTATACCCCCACTGAGTGTACTCGCAGTGCCAGTAATAGAAAGAAATGGAGAAAACTACCATGACCAACAGGCATATTCCATGAATATGGCCCCTATATTTATAGGAGAGGAATACCTATATCTATATTTATCTTTTTACCTGTGTCCCACTTATTGTTGACTTGAACACTTGAGAGTATAATTATAATTAAAAAAGATGGAATCCTTTGGTATAATTGCTTAGTATAATGCTTAGTACAATAACTAAGGCATAACTAATTAGGTAGTCTCAGTTGTAAATATAAACAGTTTAATTTACTAATTACTTAAAGATATAATATAATTATATTTACCATTAATGTTTGACTCAGGTCCATAAGGATGTTTCCAATTGGCACCTAATACTTTGTACCACCACGGTGCTTGTACAACACGAAAGTCCTCCAAAGATTTTCTTAAGGTATCATTTAGAAATAACGTAAACACAAAACTATCTCCAAAATCTTCTGCTTCAGTCTTATAATGTGTTTCCTCAACAAAATGAAGGAAATCTCTATTCGAAACTTCAAATTTATCCAAATAAAAACTTTCAAGACGTATAATTCTTTTTGGTCCTTCCTTATCGCTTTCAATGACAATATCATCGGTACCAAACTGATACTTTCCGCCAGGTATTAAAACCATGTCATCAGAAGAAAAAGATTTGATATTAGATGTCCAATGGTTTTCTTTCTGTATGGTGCATTGGTTCTCATTTCGTATGCTATTATCAAAACGATTATTAGAATTGCGGTCAATGTTACATCCACAATTACTTTCTTTATTGTAAATCAGTCTAATTTGCAAAATGCAAATAAATATTACTCTTAGTAACATTACGATTCTTTAACATAATTATTATGAATGATATATGCTGTTTCACTGAATGATTTATAATATAAAATTAAGAACCCAGGTCATATTTTAGATAAAAGCCTAGAGTGTAACTATAACTAATTATTTACTTGCTATTTATATTTACTATTATTTTCATTGTATGTATGAATATTGAATATGAATGATAATATGCGTGACACTCGTGACAGTTCTCCTTTTTCATGTCACGCGTACAGTTCTCCTTTTTCAATTAAAAAAAAAAAAACTGGCACAAAAAAACAAACAAATGTATGAAAAAAAATATCTATTCGAAAAACACAAAAGGAATTATGTACGACTTTTATAATAATTTTATTATTATAATAGGTAAATGTAATAAAAAATATATATTTTAAAAGTGTCAAACGCGTGGAACGGAACTTGTGTCAATAGGGATTGACAGTGACACTAGAGATATAGGGATATTCACTTATATTCGATATATGTTTTCCTTAGGATATTCGGAGATTTAACAAGTATTTTTTCTGTCCTATATATTTATAAAAACATGGAATTTTGATAATAAAACTAAAGCTGATTAATAATAACAATAAAACAAAAGTAATTTTTTTTTGAGTCTGATACCGAGTTGTCAAGTTTCGAGTTCTGACAGTAATGAATAAATAAATTAATATTTTAAACAGACTGCATTGTATTCTATAATTTATTTAACATAATCTGTTTTTTTTTAATTTATAAATTTATTTCTAAATCTGAAAATCTAAAATCGGTAGTTCGATTCCATTTGCCTTGCCAACTGATTCGAAATTTTCAAATAATCGATTAAATGTCATCATACCGTGAAAACATAAGTATATGGTGAAAATATTATTATTATACACAGCAGGGTTGCCAATCTTAGAACTTTTTTTTCTCGTACAACTTAAAAATCTCGTATTTTGGCTTTCAAACGTCGATCGAACATTCATCAAGCATTTAAAATGTTATAAAACCAAGAATGTTAAAAAAAATAATTAAACAAATAAATTGTTTATATATTGAAACAAGAAATGCAGATTTTAAAAATTAAAATAACGGTTTTTTTAATTAAAATTTTTCAATTCTTTTTTTACATGTCTGCTAAATTCACTCTCATTATATTAAGCTATTGATTGAGGTTAAATGAGAATGTAAATAATGAATAATTTGGCCTCGAGATAAAAAAAATTGGTGATCAAATATTACTTTATAATAGTTTTTGAATAGTTTATAATAGTTTTTGCTAAGTAACAATCTGTCACACATGTAGAAACTGGCAGTATATAATACGCCTGCGCCAATAATAAAGTGAAAAAAATCCGCGAACACACCCAATATGTGTAGGTAGTTAGGTAGGTACTTTTCATTACGCCATCCATGGCAATCCTGATTACAGTGATCAGGATCATTATTTTTGTAGGAAAATTTTCCCAATGCCCTCTCTATATATTTAATCTTTTTGATACTATGTAAGTTCCTTTGCTGGTTGTTTGCAATTAGCGTAGTCAATCTGGTAGGAAGGCCTTTGATACAGAATGAATGTTTCATTTTATGAAATAAATAAAATCTTTCCGTTGTAAATATTTGTTTATTTATTTTTCAACAATAATAATATTCATTTTCCAAATAAAAGCCTATACAATAAACAGAAACTTAAAAAGTAAAATGTGAATCTTGCCACAGTCCTAAATATTATTCTGGAGTAATGTTCTGGCGGAACTCTGAAAAGAAAATAATTGTTTTAAAATGTTATATTATGTACCTAATTAATTAAAATAGGTATATAGACACCTACTTAATTTGGCTTTAAGGTTCAGTTCATCGACGTCATCATTAGTCTATCTATACTAAGTCATATAGCTGAGCTCAGGCCTCCCGATGACAGTTTGTTGCTTTAGGTAGGTATAGCCAGATCTAAGATTGCAAGTTATGTACAACAAGAAGGTTTGCTCGCAAAGTTCCCTTCAACTTTGCTTGTCACTAGTCTACAGATGTGAGGCATGAAATCGCAAAACTATCGCTTCGTTATCGACCGCTGCGAAATATTATCTTGTATCCTACTAATATTATAAATGCGAAAGCTTGTGAGGATGTATGGATGTATGTTTGCAACAGCTTGTATGAATTTGGCACATAGATAACTACTGAACAGCTTTGGATGAAATTTGGCACACAGATAATACTTTTTTCCTGGAAAAATGTTAAAATTCTCGAGGGTTCGTCTAAATATACACAAAATTCGGCGCCATCGTCGACAAAGCGATAAAGACGAAGTCGCGAGCACCAGCTAAACTCGTAAACGTGTTAAACGATCACTGTATGTAATTTGATTAAACTTAACATGTAGTTTTTATATCGACTTTTGTCCTCAAAATTTTATTTATTGCAATTTTTTTATATAGGACAAAGTGTTGTAAGTTTTATAAGTTTGTAACAGTTGGCGGTATAAGTAAGTTTATTGACTATCTAGGACCTTGGACCTAGGTGGAGCTGCAATCAAGTTACAATTTAGGTTTTAGGGTCAGGCAGTACAACCTCTGCTAGGTCAGTAACTCTAAAGTGCTTCGTCGCTTTCGTGGAAGAAGTACTGATAAGTTGACAGTACTTCATCAAATATTCTTGCATAATTACACCCCCCCCCCCCCCCCCTCCTACACGTGCAACTCTCCAATTGCAAACAAACTCTTCAGTTTTTGCCATACTTCACATGCAATCTTTCACACTTAGATCTAATGCCAAAATCAACTCCGGTTCTCTCAGCATTGGCCCATGACAATAAAATTTCATCATATCAGAAGTCATTTTTCATTAACAATGATTCCATTTTTACCTTCCAACTGTCATAGTTTTCATTGTTCAATAATTCCATTCGTACTATCGAAGACATCACACCATTTAAAAGAAAATATTCTATTCAATAACTATTTTCTGCTATAGATACTGTTACTTCTTTGTATAATTGGGATATATCACTGATCCTAGGCGTGCCCTGGGCCCATAACTTTTGTAAGGCTTATCTATTCTTTCACTGCGACCAATGACCCCTACAGTGCTTAATTCAAATTTCCTTCTTTCTATTGCAATAAGATTGTAATGTGTTGCCAAATATAAAAAAAAATATCGCTTCAAAGAACACACTGTCATGGCATCGAAAATTCTACCTATTTAATTTCTTTTATTTTTATGAAACACTCAGAATACACAATCAAGAAGACGCAACGGGTCCTATTTATTTGCGTGTTTGCGACTTCTGATTTGTTTAGTATTCTGAGATGAAATATGAAAGTTCAAAATAAAAATTTATGGTCGCCCGTCCACCGTTGTGAACGACAAAAACATCGATGCTGTGCACAGTATGATCGACACAGACAGGCACGTGACCTACCATGAGATTCGGGCATCTTTAGACATAGGCATGAATCAAATACCATAAACATTTGGTGTTGGACATAGTACCTAACAGGTGATGAAACATGAATTTATTGCTACAATCCAGCGTATGGCATAAGAATAAATAAGAACAAGTAGAACGGAAACTCCCGCTCCGGACGCGCTCAAGGTCACGATATTAGCCTATATGTTAAACGGGATACTCAGTCGGGTTGTCACGGCCGGCGTCTCCGCACGAATAAACTTACTTAATAGTTTTACGTGAGCCTGTATGTTTTTATTTTATATTTGTAGCTAAGTAATATTTACTTAAATGGCTTCATTTGGTACATTTGGTATTATAATAACTTATTATTTATAAGTATATTTTAATGTAGGTACGTAACATAAAAATGTAGGAAGGTAAGTATTTATAAATCATATTTTATAAAACTAGAATAAAATAATGGTTTCAAAGTAAAGAAAAACTTATATTTTAGTGATATCATCTTTATTCGTAAGCAATATTTAACAGTAAGCAACCCTGGCGACAAGCCTGGGCGACAGAGGGGCGTAACGACGTGAAGGGAGAAGTAGTTATATAAATGGCGGCGTTTGGGACTCGGACAAAGAAGATTCCGTTCTACTTGTTGTTATTTATTCTTATGCCTATGGGTCTTTCAAGATGAGCCGAAACTAACCAAAGTAGCGCGCATGCATAGTGCTCCAAGCAGATGATTGCTTCTTTTTTTAATAAAACTGAACACGGGGCTGCTGTTGCTTTGGAGAATCGTCGTACCGTGAATAGTGATTGGTACACGACCATTTGTTTGCCGGAAGTTATTGACGAACTCAGTAAAAATTTAGAATTTTTGAAAGTGACAAACGCAGAACATATGAGCCATCCTGCACATCATACAGCAGTCCCTACCTGGCCAACCAGTTACGCGGTCAACGATTTTCATCATCAGAAGAGACTGTCGAAGAGTATGAAAAACATGTATTCGAGGTCATCATGGAGGAGTGGCATAAATGTTTTCAAAAGGAGTTTATTCGTATGAAAAAGTTTACACTATCGGAGAATATTTTGAGAAACAATAAACAATAAATTTTGACTATTCATTAGTAACTTTTTCTTAATCATTCCCGAAATTTTTTAATGCGCCCCACGTTTTTTTACTCACTGATAATACTTATCTAATACTGATAACAATATAAACCAACGATCACAGAGAATAAAAATTAATAAGACAATATATGTATCTTTAAGTATATAAACAGTTTTTTTTTTCAGTTTTCAAAAAGGATACCTACCTATTTAATGTTTATAATAAACTTGGATTCTTATTAGTCAAATTGCAAAAAAGAAACTAACATACCAATTCAATGTTAAATAAGCTTGGATTCACTTCAAAAATCATCTGTTGCTTTGTATCAATTTAAAATCAACTCGATCTTGGTGTTCTGTATAAAAATCAGTATATTTTAGTAACTAAATAAACTCCATAAAATATTAATACTATTAAGAAGTCAATACATGACTAACATAAATAAATTAATATTGAGCTGAGATTTCATCTCAGACGTAACCCGCAAGTTGTGTTAGTTTTATTGGTCTACGAGTGGGTATACCTAATAGGCACATAGCTTTCTTCAAAAGATTATTTTATAATTTTAAATAGTGAATGAATTTAAAAATACAAGTGCACTAACATTAGCAGAGGTACGATGTCATCTTGAGTCATCTTTCCATAATATTTGCTAATTCCATCAACATGACCCATTCCGACTACACCTAGGACGCGTACATTGGTTTTAACTGGAAGATAAAATATTACATTATTATATGTATAACCATATGAGTTGTGGGTTTCCGGGATAATGGCCCAGGTCTGTTGGAAATTCTTCCAAACGTTTCGTCAACAACTGCGGTTGACATCCTCAGTGGTGTAGTCCGTGTTAGAAGAAAAAGTACATCACATCACTGCACTTCACTTCTGCACTTTTCGACTTCTCGAGCGAGACGATTTGTCGACTGGATTTATGTGAGATTTTTACACACTAAAACCTCTCCCGGTTTGCTTAGCTTTTAGTCCTAGGACTTTTAAAGCGTAAACGGACCTTGCCGCGAGCGTTTAAAAACACTCAGCCCTGCAAACACAGCGATCGGGAAAATCGCGAAATAGGAAGGGGGAAGCTGACAGTTAAAGGAAGCTTAACTGTTGCTATATGGAAACCCGGGAGGGTCACGGAGGTTAACCTCTTTCTGGCACTCCGTAAATGCCTAGGTCTCGGTTGAACGACATTAACTAGGCGGTGGGGAGCGGCTTAATGGCCGTGAATGGGGACATCGGTATCCCCGCCTCATTGTATGAGGACGGGGGCTATTAGCGTTAAGAAGCGCTAACGCAGGGGGCCACGGAGGCCCTCCCCTAGGTGGGCCATGACCTTGTCGTGGTGGGGGGGCTTACCCTTGGCAATCCGGGCGGTTGCAGGGGTCGGTGGGGTCCCCGGCCTTTGCTCGATCGATCGGATTGGTTTTGGGGATTAAGAAGGCCCACACCGAGGTGGGCTCCGAGCGAGCTCCGCCCAGCGGAGCTCGTGGCGGAGCTGTTATTTGGAGGCTCCAACCTTCTGTTGGAGCTTCACCGGTCATCGCTCGCGCGGGCCGAGAATCCGTACTCGACCCGCGCGATTGGTGGCCGGTGAGAGAGAGGGCACCCCGGTCCTTGTTCGTCAGACTGAGGTATGGGACTCGGTTGTGCGGATGAGGATCGGCAGGTGAGTCGCAGCGGGTGGATTCTCTCGGACGGCTCCGACGCTCAGTGGTAGTCGGGCAACTTACGCGAAGACGGAGCTCATGCGACTGGGAAGGACCAACTGGCATAGTACCCGCAATCGTGGCATGTGGGGGGTGTGGAACGCCCGGTAGGTGGGCACCGGCTTAGTACTACCCCTCGCAGTCGTCCGGAAGAGTGAAGACCCGGCCTCGCCACCCGGCCTAGTAGCTCTTCCGCGACGACAACATGAGGTTGAGCCCGTCTCGGGCTGCCGCGATTGTTGAGGAAATGTCAGGGGGACACCCCTATGGGCCGCCCACCCATAATGTCGTATGAGATGAGCGGCCACACGAGCGGGGGTCGTTCGGGGGATGAAGGTGGAAGCAGCCTCCGACTCCGCGGATGGTTCTGCCGCGGAGAAGAGGTAAAGGGTTGATTCGATTACGAATCCCCTCGCTGACTGCTCGCTGCGACGGATAAGAGGATCACGGGCGGCTGGTGCCGCTTCGCTCGGGGGCGGTGGACGCGGGGAGGTGCGCCGACCGCACAACACCGGGCAGTGAGGTGTGGTGGCCTGCAGATGTTCCAGCGGGTCACCACAGGAGGAGTTACATGGCATGCCGTGATGGATGCGGGTCCGCAAGGACATGGCGGTGCGTGGGGCCCGGGGATAAGGCCTCGCTGTGACTCCGGGTCTCACGATCACTGCCGATGGTGGAACATGGAGGCGGTTTTAGTGGAGTAGGACCGGCGGGGCGATACGTTCCGTCGGGTGAGTCCCACACACCCCCTCGTCGATCGTCCCCGTCGACGAGGGATAGTGCGTAAATGCATTTCCCCTCCTAAAAAAAAAGGGGGGGGGGCCACGGAGACGTCTGGGAGGTCTACCTCTCCTTCTGCCTCTGTGTGGACGTCTAGGTGCCGGTTGTACGGCATCATCTAGAGCATAAAGGACGGCATTTGCAGCCGTGATGTGGTCATCGGGGTCGAGGAGGGCGTGCCTGGGCCTCCTACAGGACTGGATGTGTTTAACATCGGGGTCGGGGGTGTAAGATAATGTATCCACGATTAGTGGATTGGGGTGATGAGGGACTTTGTCGTAGATTGTCGACTGGAATGTATCTATATTTAAATTTATATTCCCACCCCGTGGTTGAAATGGTGGGGTGTAGTCACTAGGAGAGGGGTTATAATGCCCTCTCTTTCTTTTATTATTATTATTCTTGCGTAGTGCCGGATACCAAATGTTGTGTAGCCTAACATTTTCCTCCTTCCTGTTGAAATTATTTGGATGCTTGAAAATTTTGATGCTTGAAACCTACAACTCATATGGATACCGGCCGAGAAAACCTACATTCTACTATTATATAATCAATTATGTTAAACTGAACACACTCGATTCGAAATACTTATTTCAATTCTCCTATAAACACTCGTCATTAAATTGAAAAGGGAAAGTCTCATTTGAAGACATGTAATCAAATTATTAGGTATTTAGAGTATAGTATCTACTATACTCTAAATACCTAATAATAAGTAGGTACCTACCTACTTTGTCAACTCAGAATTAAGACACGGTTCTTTTTAAAGGGCCAATCCTCAAAATATAAGTAAAATATCAGAAACCATGAGGCCTTCATTCAAACATATTACAAATTATGCTAGTGGAGCCAACAGACGTTGTCCTGCCTGCCCGAACCCGAAAATTGTATCCCGATTGTGGCGCCACCTATCGAGTCCAATCATGGTCCAATTTTTAAAATTCAAATCTTTTCAAACTTGTCAATAGGCACCATCTGGGTGAGCTCGCTGCATCGTCCGTCGGCCTTATCTTCCCTACACGGTTAGATGCTGGCCAAGAGCAAACCCATCTTTAATAATAATAAAAAAAGAGATTTTAATGTACTTTAGGGAAATAAAAATCGCAAAATTGAAGTGCAGAAGTTTGAGGCGGACTTTTATAATAATTATGTTATTAAATTAATTATCCATTGCAAGTAGGTTTTCCAAACTCGTGTAGATCATTCGGTTCGTCGCAATTACGTGTTTTACATTGGTGAATCGGAATCGACGACTCTTTAATTTGAACAAAATGATTGTTTTATTTGAATTTACAATAAATATAAACGCACCGGCACGGACACACTCTTGTAGCGAATAAGCCAAACACTTGTCTCGCTCGTCAACGAACACATGAAAAATTTTTCTGAACGCCGGCACATCGCGCGTAATTTCCTCGAATTGGGCTTGCACAAAATCCTTATTTTTGTAATTTTCTAATTGCAGTTTGCTGTAAAAACATTGAACACATAAAATAATGCAATTAACTAATTTTTAATAAATAAAATTGACGCGCCCATTGGTCGAAAGCTGCTTGCCTTAGCGCTCTGATTCCGGTTCGATTGACCCTATCACGGCCTACCGGGAATCGAAAACGGGACTCTTCAAAACTTTTTAACTTTTCAAACTTTTTAATGTTGGCTCTGGTCTGGAGTATTTAATGTAGTAACGGCAGGGCACACTGCGTTTCGCGGTCATAAATGGGGCAGCCAGTCTGGTGGCAGTAACCAATAACAGCATTGTGTTTTGTTGTGTTTCGGTGAATAAGGCACCTGTGGCGTTGCTTGTGTTAGTAGACGACGTTACCGTCAGCCTGTCTGACGACCTTTACAATAATAATAATAAAACGACTAAGGTAAGACATAACTAACATTGCCAGGAATCAAATCCGGGACTCTTGAGTCATAGCCGAAACCTTCAACCAAAGAACTTTTCATCTAACTAACTAATCAAATGATGTTCTTATTTATACCATTTACAATTTATTATCTGATTGGCTTTCGCAGATCATAACAGATTATGTACCTAATGGTGCTTGTAAAGCCTTCAAAAGGGTTATGAATTTCTTAATAAAAAGCAATTAAAAATGCTTATTCATAGAAAAGCTACGAAAACATAGATATAATTATTAAAATGACTAGTTTGTAGTTAAGTTTGCCCTCTTAATGTTTAAGTTTTGTTTGTAAGTTAAGGTATTGCCGCCGCTATGCTGCATGGACAATTCATTATAGTAAAGTTGCAACTGACCTAAATCATGTGGTTTAATTTTAAATTAATGAATCTCGCGACATTTATACATATACATAAAATTTAATGTTGCTTTGTTCAAAACCGCAAATGTTATCGGTCACAAATGTTATCGAAATTTTGCATACATGAGTATATGGGGTACAAAAAAGTACCTAGGTGTATCATCCAGAAAAATGTACGTACTGTTACCGAAAGAATCACCTAAAAATAAAAATACAACATCTGACATAATTAAATATAGGTAAGCAATAAATATTGAAAAAATCAGTTTCAACGCCTAAGAGAAAGAGCCGCAGACGAAGTCACGGGCCAAATCAGTATGTTAGCTATCCTCTAATATACTCTCTTTCTGATCAATCTACATAGTGAAAACTATAATATTCCAAAAATATTGTTAAATATGGGTGATTTTTAAACAATATAATTACTAATTATAACGAATATAGAAACAGTCGTACTCTATTGGTTTTTGATTGGCCGTGGTAAGATGAAAGAGCACTTGACCCAATTCGTAGACGCTCAGCGATTGAAAAGCTCTTGCGATTGTTATTTGTATCGGCCGATCACCGAGGAACAGTTTGCAGCCTGGAATTTTTTTCATCTGAAATAATGTGTGCGTATAGGTATATTATCACAAATTTCATTTTTCTGAATAGGAGCTGTTGTATTTTTTATGTAACGATCGCTCGCTCGAGAAGTCGAAAAGTGCAGAAGTGAAGTGCAGTGATGTGAGGTACTTTTTCTTCTAACACGGACTACACCACTGAGGATGTCAACCGCAGTTGTTGACGAAACGTTTGGAAGAATTTCCAACAGAGCTGGGCCATCATCCCGGAAACCCACAACTCGTTTAGATATAAACTTTTCAAAGTTGACTCTAGCTCCCGAGTTCAATTCCCGGCACCCAAAATACAGGAAATCGATTCCAACACCCCTAAAACAGAACGCTAATGCAAGCCACCTTAAGCACTCGACCAATGAGCTCATCGATGCATGCGCATCATCTGTTCCCATATTAGAAAATAAAAAGTTTTGATTTGAATTTAAAATAGTTTTCTGTTAATAGATACTTAAACAGATTAATGCTAACGATAGCATCTGGCGGTAGTAATTCGAAGACCACTTTCGGTTCGTGTCTAGAGAATGCCTAAGCCCGTTTCCCTATGCCGTCCATCTTATTCCATTGTCCGTTATTCTATTATCAGGGTCAAAAACGCCCTTATGCATCTCTTGAGTTTTAATGTAGCCTATGCATTTAGGCGACGACAGCCAGCGCCTACCATCAAATGGATCATGCATCAGCCTGCGTTTCGCCCTAAATCTAAGGCAAACTGTCAATGATATGGTAGAAAAATTACTAGATGTAGTTCTTTATTTCATATTATGTGTAATACTTTAATAATATTATACACAAATATAATGGCACCTCGTGATAGGCTCTACGGAACTCCCCGCCCGGCGCGACTCCCAACTCTTTCGCTAGATCTGCATACGTCTTCAGCAATATAGCGTGTAATACTCCGGATACAAAGTTTTGACCTTTGACAGCGTGCCTGGTAAATTCGTTACGGTGAAACGTTGCAGTATCGCATTTAAATTCCAATTTTGAATACCTCAAAAAAATACTTACTGCATTTTTTTTGCGTCAAAATTTTTTGCATCCTCCAAAAATTTCTTCTCATCCAATTCTAAAAGCGATACTCTTTGACGACACAATTCTATCAGAATCCCATTAGGCTTTAAGACCTTTACTATCTATGGGAAGCATATTGATTATTATTATTTTAAAATTCAAAATAATTAAGTTTTCGTAATTGAAGTTAAGTTCTTACATCAGACACGTCTTCGATAGATTGTTTACTGAAGTGCACTGTACCGAGAAGGACAACGGTAGCTTGTTTATCATTTTGTAGAAACGAAGCGGAAGGCGGGAGAGGTATATCCGAACAAATACTTCTTTGAAACTTTGGTTGAACGACTGTCAAGTAAATCATTTACATTAATCATTATCCGTAAAGCATTATAAGATGTGAAAGATCATACTTACAATAATTAGTTTCCAAGCGGTTATAAGTCAGATAAAGCTAAAGATTTTTTTTTAAATGTTAAGATCGGTAGACAGGCCGACGATCCACTTGATGGTAGGTGGCTACCGTCGCCTATAACACAAGCAACGCCACAGGTGCAACAAGTGCGCTGCCGACTATAGAATTAAGGATAAGGGATTATTGAAAGGGTTAGGGAAATGGACTCGGGCATCCCTTATTCACTCACCGAAACACAACAGCACACGTGCTGTTATTTCACGGTGGTGTAAGGGGGTGGTTATTGCCGCCAGACGGGCTGCCCACAATGACTGCGAAACGCAGTGTGCCCTGTCACTACTTTCCAGATATAGACCAAATTTGAAAAGTTCATTTTCAAAGTTGATCCGGCCGGGAATCGAATTCATACCATAGAACAGAGCATTAAGGCAAGCACCCTAGCCACTCATCTAACGGGATCGTCAACAAAATTACGAATGCAAATACTGAACAACAGTTGCTGCTGTAAGTGCAAATAATTATCTTGATTAAAACCCTAAAGTTAGGCCCATATCCAAGCAAAAGTTAACCATACTTGATTTACAAAATAAGTTAAAAAGAAGAAAATTTTGTGAGTAAAATGATTGACTGAAAGTATTTGAATTTTTAATATAAAGTTTCGATGTACTTAATATAAGTTTTTAATGTAAAGTCACAAGAGTTCAAGATTGTTGTCAATTTAAAGATTGTTGGAAAAATGTTTGATTGTATGAACTCCCGAAATGTAATAATGGAATTTGATTAGTGAATTAGAATCATATTAGAATGGAAAAGGCGGAGAATGACAGTAAAATTTTCCCAGTAACTAACTGGGAGTCATGCTGGAATTTGCTGGAATGAGCATGAGACATGCTGGAATTTATGCTCTTAATCATAATACACCCACCTTGGGGTTTAATGTGTATTTCTAATTGTAACTAACAATTTACTTATTATTTAATACTTACAATTTTGACTTAGGTGTGTTCGCGCAAGTAGCCGTACATTAGGTTTTTGTTTGTACAAAAGCTGTCTAGCAGTGGCAATTAAGTGTTTCATGATAGTGCATTATTTTATCCAATAATTTTGTAATACGAAAATTTCTGTTAATTTGGTTAAACTAATTTTATTTATCTAACTTAAGTGTTCATTTTGTTGTTGTCCATTTTTACTGTTAGACGTTGCTGTCAAAGAATGATTGAAGTAGGTAATCAAAATTATTCGTTTTTTTTTACTTTTAGTTTACAATTAGGCCAATCTCAAATTATAAGGGCGAATCATTATGACCTATTGAGTATCTAAGATACATTATTTCTAAACATTGAGACGTATGTACATTTTGTGCAGATAGACTTAATACTATATATTCAGAATACTTAACTAACAATGGCCGGTTTAAAAATAGTTAAAGCAACAGCACTTACTATTATTTAGTATTATTATAATTTTCTAACTAGAGAGCATTTAAAGCATGTACGCTTTAAAGCTTAGTTGCCATGCGCTTAATTTTAAATTGAAAAGGAAGTAATGTGCTACAAATGAAACATTTTTTTACCCAAATTGAGAAATAATCCAAGAGTTAGAGCGAAATTTACAGACCAAGTCATCATTTGCGATAAAAAAAATCAAAGGGCCATAAAAATACAGGAGAAGCCGAATTACGCCTTGTTTTTTTATTGATAAAATTATGTAAACTTTCTAAGCTTTTTTTTTTGAGCACTTTTTTTAACGACACGTTGTAATATGAACAGTTAACAATTACATTAAAATACATACAATTTATTATGGAAAGAAAGAATAAATGATTTTAAAGCCAAGTTTTAACTGTACTTAGCCGCTGCATGGGTGCCCAATTCGATGTTTTGGGGCAGAATTTAATTAAAAAATAGTTAGGTAATCGTTATTATAATTACTTAGGATATAATTAGACATAACTCGAATTAAAACATTTTTCCCATTTAGTCGATTTCACTTTTTGACATTACCCATACATGTTACGAGTATTGCGCGATTGGATTCAGCATTCATTGCACTGTTAGTAAATTTCTCAAACTCTCTTTTTCATTATACTAAGTTGGATTTTTCTGGTATTGTGTTTTTAAGTTTGGACGAAGAATAAACTTTTTAACGTTTAATCTTATGACTCACCCCGCGAGCTATAAAGGAAGATCGACATAGTTTAGTTAAACGTATTTGAATAAAACGGGTCGCTAAACTACAATAACAAAACTGATTATATTTAGATTTTTTTTAATTCTCTTTATGTGTACACAAACAATAGGTATATTAAAAACAATTGGAACATCGTCTTCACACGTCAGACCCATTTGAGATTATAACTAATTATTACAGTACCTACCTACTTCTATGTACTATAGAATTTTTATATTTAACCACAAATCAAATGGTTTTTATCTCTTAGATCTCTATTTTTTCTTTTTAATAAATATATATATATATATATATATATATATATATATATATATATATATTTTAATTCTTACCAGGAATAAAACGAAACATTTCACAATAAGGATTAAAATTAAGTTAAACTTTAAAAGAATTCTATAATTACAGCACGGATGAATTATATTCATCCAAAATTTAATAGTAAACTGACATGCAACGCTATTAAATTACTTCTCTCTATCTAGGTATAATTTATACTATGAATAGTAGGTATAATAGATCTATGTAAGTAAATTGATAAAGAGGACTACATTTTGTTTTTGGAATGATTTAAAGAGATCCAAATACATAAACAGTAGGGAAAAGAGAGAAGTTCTTGTCATGCTAGTCTCGACATAACTTGATATTACTGATTTATCTGTTATTTTGTTTATTGTTATTCAATAACTGTAACAAAAGAAACAATATTTACAAGTTAAATAGAGAAAAATTTAAAACATATTATAAATAATATAATTATTGATGAAATTTCAATTATTATAGAATATACGCTATATTATAGTAAAATAAATTAGGCCCATAAAATGGCTATACAAACTACAAATGTATTGCTGTCATATATATATAGAAATCAATGCGATAATATGTATAAGAAAAAGGCGGACTGAGTTTCGCTAATACGTATAAAGTACATTAGTTTCAAACTCAGCAATTAATTTTATACACAGATAATTGTCATTAACCGTGCAAAGAAAAATTGCGACCGTGCAAGTTATATGAAGTCAATTTTTTATGGGATTTTGTCACAGACAGTCAAACATCCCATGGGATGGAATGTATCTAGTCGCAATAGTGAATCAACCAAAAAATATGTGTGAAGGAATTAAAATACCGATATAAATTCCTCAATAAGCGAAACACAAAAGTTAAGCAACATAAGTTGACCGCGTGCAATAAACCACGTGTTAGACGACACTAAGTCCGCCCATTATTGTAATATACATTTTAATTATGCGTGAATGAGTCGCAAACATTGATTTGTTATACTTAATATTGTATTAAAAACGGCTTTATATGCTGTGGATAGAGATATTTAAAGACTTTAAATATTTTATACATTAATTTTATAATTTACGAGTTATCACAATTTTTTTACTACTTGAGCAACCTCGTGTCCACAAAAGTCTCAAACATCTATCATCTACAAAAAATTAAAGAATTATTTTCACACTTCACAATTAGGCTGTTAATGCACTAGAATTTAATATATTTTTTATTAAAAATAAACCAATTTAATTTAACAAGATAAAATGAAGGCAAATGCAGACAATAAATATAAGTAACTTTGCTGACTGTGTAAGAAAAACAAGATTTCTTTTAGAATGAGTGCAAACGATTGCATCACCGCAAAAGCGAATTAGTCTTTAGGAATATTCGCTAAACCTGCGTTGTTATCGTTTCATATATCATCAAACTCAATTTCTCTTTTATTAGAGCTCTGAAATACAATTTCCAATAAATGTACAATTTCTACGAGCAAAAAAGCGATTTACGGCCAATACATCGCATCAAAATTAATATCTACACTAATATTATAGAGAGGTAGTTTGTATGTATTTTCATATGTAGGGTATGTATCTTAGAAACTACTGATCCGATTTTAAAAAAATCTTTCAGCAATAGTTAGAATAGAATTTCAGGGTGGACATAGGTAAAATGAAAGGGCTTTTGCAATTCGAATTTGCAAATTCGATTACCACGAATGAACGCTGCTTTAACGGTGAGAGATATATGATTGATTTCTATAAAAAAAATGCAGAGCTTTATGATGCCTACAAAAAAGTCAGCGACAACATATGTCTAACTTTTTATATTTAAGCCACAAAAATTAATTTTTTGTATTAAAAAATAATTAAAATCGTTGGGTGACGTTTATTGGCCATATTATCAACAATTATGAATCCTTATCAAAATAAGCAAGTTTATCGTCACAAGTAATTAACACACATGATTTTTGCTTTTTACTGCATATGTTTTGGACGTATGGCTAAAGAGATAATACGATATATGTAAAACGCTACCACGCCGTGAAGCCACAGAGGCAGTGCAAGTAAGTCAAAACGCGTACGCTACGACTGCGGGTGGATACCCGATACAGAGAAAGAATCCGAATTCCATGCGGGCGAAGCCGCGGGCACAGCGAGTACACTAATATTATAAAGACGCAAGTTTGTAAGTTGGGACATAGGAGGTGGTAATTTCCGATACTACCTTATCGGATTACAAAAATTATTTTAGGATTATTGAGAATGGAGCCTCAGAATTAAGATAGGCTACATTTTAATCGCGAGCGAAGCATCAAGCAACAGCTAGTAATTAATAAATTGATAATAGTATATGTCCGATGCACGAGCTGGTAGCCTCGAGATCCGCTCACAGAGAGAGGGCATGGTCTGTAGATTGGACCAGACACTGAAAAATATCTCCGACTGGGGTAACGCTAATTTGGTCAGTTTCAATGAAGCGAAGACTCAAGCGTGTCTTTTTTCAGCGAAACGAAATCCAATTGACCTGAACCCGTCATTCCGGGGAGTGACTGTTCCAGTCTCGGATCATCTCCAACTCCTTGGTGTGGACCTTACAGCCGATCTGAACTTCGGTAGGCACATCGAGTCCATTGCCAAAACAGCTGCCAAAAAGCTGGGCATCCTTTCCAAGGTTAAGCGGTATTTCACTGCGAGGCAGCTCCTGGACTTATACAAAGCACAGGTCCGGTCTTGCATGGAGTACTGCTGTCACCTCTGGGATGGGTCTGCCCGTTACCAACTGGCCGCACTGGACTCGATTGAAAGGCGAGCAAAGAACCTTATTGGCAACGACACCCTTGTGGATTCCCAACTTCAAAGCCTGCAGCATCGCCGAAAAGTAGCGTGCCTATCGATTTTCTATCGTCTACACTATGGAGAGTGTGCATCTATGTTGTACGATTTAATCCAACCGGAACCGTTCCACTTGCGGACCACTAGACGTGGGCAGGGGTTTCATCCCTTCGTGGTCGATGTACCTCGATCACGAACAAAGCGTTTCAGTTCCACCTTCCTTGTTCGAACTGCTAAGGAGTGGAACTCATTGCCTGCGTCTGTGTTCCCACAGAACTACAACCTCGGGGTCTTCAAAACTAGGGTAAATGGGCATTTACTAGGTAAGCGTGGTCCACCTTCGGCCACATCTGCACTTCACATCAGGTGAGATAGTGGTCAAGCGCTACCTCGATTTCATAAAAAAAAAAAAATATATACATATATTCTATTACCTAAATTATGCTATTACGAAACGACTCCAATGCAGTATTTTAAAGAAACTATAAAGTGTGAAGCGCTATTTTTGGGTTGTGGAGAATATTTACTAATGTTCATATAAAAAAATATTAGTATAAATACTACATAACAAACAAAACCGTTTCAAGGAAGCTAAGGAAGCTTTTTTGTAAAGCAGATGAGCTGCGATTAATACCCTGAATTAGTAAAGATATTAAATGCATTATGTTTCTTTTTAAATGTTAATAGAAAATTATCTTATTTTGTTAAACATTAAACACTTGTATGCCGGAAGCCGAATTACCCTTGTCTACCAGCGCTTAAATTTATAATTTCAAGTGCCATTTGCCATGATATATACAGGTTGTTCAAATTTACACCGTTTTTACCGATTTAACTACTGACTCTGACTGAACTAATTGTTCTCCCAGAAGGAGTCATGGGGGTTCTACCATGATTTATTAATAACGTTCCGGCATACAAAGGGTTAAGTTAGGTGATTTTACTTGAACTTAGTTAATGGTGTGTTTTGAAACCAGGTCATGCAATCGTTTGCATATAGCAACCCAACGTTAATAATTGAGCTTTTCCGAAAATATCTTAACTTAGGAGTGTATTTTTTTATTTTCAATATTGAATCCATAATAGTGACTTAATCCAAACTATTTTTGTGGTGACATTAAAAATTAGAAAACATTTAAATTGATAATTGAATTTTTTATAAACTTTTAATAAATATTTCATATAATTTTATGTAACAGTACCCAAAAACGGTAGAGGCTCCAATCAAACGGTGTAAGTTTTCTTTAATAATTCCTGAAATCATAATTAAACACTCGTTAGTTTCATTAATAACAAGTTGTTAAACATATTTTGTACACTTATATATATGTTTTATATATATTAATTTTTCTTGTTTTTGAAGCGACCCATTTTAAGGCCACATACCTAATTGCCTTTTGAAAACAATACTACAAAAACTTCTTAGACGCAAATAACAAGAAGTCTTTATTATTTATTTATATTATATATTTTATTATTATCATACAGTATTGTATAATAAATAGGAAATGGCTCTAAATATCACATAACAATCTTTCTTAGTCATATCATGTGTCCAATGTTAGTCAAAACATTGGACATAGACAAGAAAGTCAGTCTGTCTGAAGACCTTTAGTTGAAAATAAATAGAACAATTTCATTTAAGAATAAATAAAAATCTAAAATAAATCTTCTAAACCACCTTACCAATTTTGATAGGGTTTTCACTGATGGAAAGAGATTGATATCAGGTAGGTGAGTTTGTGTATAAAATTTGCAGAAAAAAAATTGCATCAATTAGAAACTGGTAGTTAATTTATATATTAAGTACCGACCCGCCGCCGGCTTTGCACTGATACATTTTTTCTGCAATTTATATACAAAAACCTTCCTCGTTGATCGCTCTTTCTATTAGTGAAAAGCGCATGAAAATCCATTCAGTAGTTTTTGAGATTATCGCGAACATACATACAGACAGACAGAGACAGGCGCGGCGGGAGACTTTGTTTTATTATATGTAAGGAAGATCGTCACATGGCTAATTTTTTAATAAATTTTAATATAATTTTGGCTTTGTAAGTATAATTATTATCTTTTCATATTGAGCATAAGTAATTTATTATAATACTATTAATTTGGCAAAAACATACAAAATTTTGTAAAGTGATGAAGTACTTGATGGTGGGTGGTGGTGTTAAGGCAGCCAGCGGCGAGGCAGCAGCCGGTATCCGGCGTAGAGCAGTGCGCCCACGAACGCCACGCGCACCGACACCCGCGCCACGCGCAGCGTTAGGGAAGGCGGCGGCACCCTGACAAGTAACAATTTTAACCGAAAATTTGACAATTTCAATTTTACCGACCATTATTTTTTGTATTAAAGAGATTTTATTACATTTCCAATCAAATCCATACTAATATTATAATTGTGAAAGAAACTATCTGTCCGTTACCTTTTCACGCCTTAACTACTCAACTGATCTTCATTAAATTTTGCATACACATTGTCAGGAATACAGAAAATGACTTTGGGTACCATTCATCCAGAAAAAAAGTACTGTTCCCGAGGGAAAAACAAAAATCCAACTTCAATTGTTACATTTTCTCATATGCTTTGTCAGACGTGATATATTTTATTTTTCAACGCGGACGAAGTCGCGGACATCAGCTACTATAGAGTAATCAAGTTACATAAAGTTACACAAGTAACATATAAATTACAGAAATCGGCGATTTTTCCATAGAAAACGGGTCAAAATAGCCCCAATTATCTTTTATGGTCCTTACATGGCTAAGATAATATTATACAGTATTTTTTATATTGCTTGAAAAAAAAAAAATAGACTCACTCCACAATTTGTAATAAGATATTTAACAAAATTTCGGGTTTGGATTAGATTTTTTTGCACGCAAATAATATACGCTCGTATTTACTTGAGTATGAGATATAAACGCTTGTCTCAGGAGACTTACTTGAGAAGGGGTGGTATGTCTTGTGGTTGTATTTTGCCCCAATGTTCGACTATGCCGGCGACGTGACCGATGCCCACCACGCCTACTATGCGGCAAGGTTCCCTACCTGCAGATTATTACATAAAAATTTGCATAATTGTAGACAAAAAAAATCTCAATCGGCTTGATAAATATTGATAGCAATGATATAAGTCGAATTGGGCTACTTAAAACAGTAGACGCAGTTTAAAAGTCTACTCTAAGAGAACAATAAACGTTCTCCTGGAGATTAACAATGATCGAGATCAGGTGCACTGTGCTAGAGAGGTGAAATTAAAGACTTTATCCAGTCACACAGCAGAGGCCTGTAAATATATTTATATATTTATACATATAGCTATAGGATCGACACATTTTATGTAATGGCCCGAGGGTCACTGGCATTCAGGAAGGTTGAAAAACACGGTCTCGACACATGTAATCCTTTGCCTTTCATCTTTAATTCTATTACATTGGTGATAACGTTTAAAACAGGATTACTTTTTGGACCTATTAATAAACGACTGTGTTGTTACAGTTACCCACTTTTACACTTTTACACTCTAGTTTACAAGACTAACAACTAGACTGCGTTGTTAGTTTGTAAACCCAGTTTTTCTGCAGAATATTTGATGAATTCACACTTACTACATATTATCTTCACTAATAATAATATAATTAATATAATACTTATTTATCATAAACATTGAAAGGCCACTTTATAGGAAGTGGCTACAGTCGGCTTTAAAAGACGTAAGAGACAAGAAGGATGCAAGTAGCTCGAGTCACCTTAATAGGATGACAATTAAGGGACAAATGCTCAGAGGAATGGAAACCGAAACCCAACATGACATACGGCGATATTTCACAGTGGTCTACTTGGATCTCCTCATTCCTGATTCGATCTCGCAGAGTAACCTCGAGCATAGCCCTCTCTATAGCTCGTTAAGCTCTTCATATGCATTGAGTGAATTATGAAAATATTTGGATGTTTGTACTTGCATGAAAATATTTGGATGCCTTATATAGTTTAGTTCTTCTTTTAATTGATAGTTGGCGCTAGTTAAAATAAGAGAAACTTACGCGGCTGCAGTGCAGCGACTTGAAGTGAATGACAGAGGTACATGTCTCTCTCGACAACGAAGACTCGCTTCAAAGCCGGGAACTCCTCTGCCATCTCCTCCAGCATGTCCTCCAACATTTTCTTCTGTTTACACTTTTCCACTTCCTCCGGACTGCATAATAAGTTTTATTTACTAGCAAATACTACTTTCGCAAATATTTTATTTCAATTTAGAATTATCTACATTTAGATTACAGTTGCTCCCAAACCAGATCAAGCCTGTATCCTGAGGGCAATGTCATATTTACAGTTGACATAAATTAGTTTTTTCTTTCATTCTTTCCGAGCGACAGCCATGCTTTGCAATTATTCTTGCGGCCTACCATCAAGTGGACCGTCAGCCCGTACTGATTTTTAAATAATAATAAAAAAACAATTGTCGGAAGTTAGATCACTGTTATATTTTTTAAGACTAACTGCAACAAAAATTGTTATGACACAGTGGTAATAGTAGTATGGCAGTAAACGCTGCGTACCATTGTAGAAGACTACTGTGAAATAATAGCACTTGTACTGTTGCGTCGAGCATAATAAAGGGATGCCAGATCCCAATTTCCTATCCTATCCATTCAGATTCTACCAGAGTCAGAAATGCAGTCGTATGCACCCTTGTTGCTTGTATTGCCAGGCTACAATAACTCCTACTTGACTGAATTTCTATTTCTTTTGGAATCAAACAGAGATCAAAACGCCTTACCTAATACTTTTATTTGACGTGAGTAAATGCCAGATGAATCTAATCGTTTGTCCCCACGATAGCGACGATATAGCTCTGTGTAAAGTGACATCTATCGCTCTGTCGCCTAATTGCACTATACAGTTTGGAATCTTCTTGGCCTGTGCAAAGCAAAAAATTATGCCTTTAATTCCTGTCGACACTAATATTTATTTTGCATAAAAAAAACCTTGAACTATTTACCCAGTTGTTACAATAAAAGAGATAGATTTAAATGCTAATTAATTAAAATGCTAAGTAATAAGTATACATTGAGTTATTTAAATTACAAAGAGTTATACGTTAATGGACGTCACTATGCACAACGTGCATAGTGTTATAATATGGAAAAAGAAAGTCACGAAGAATGCTAATCTTATTGCTTTGCATCATGCATTATTGCCCTGCGGCACAGCTAGTGAATTAATATGATGCGAAAGATCTCTATATACTACTACTAAGTAACTTATTGATTATTGTCCGTCCAGTCCATAGGATTACAGCGATTGTATAGCTGATATGACATTAAGTGAAACCTAACTATAGTTTGATTATAGCCTCGAGCAAGGAACAAATAGATCTCCTTGTTATGTTTATTTCAACAGTATCTCCTCAACAGTATAGCTTCAAATTAAACCCTGACTAATTTAGTAGTGGCAGGGCACTACTACATTTCAGACACGAATTGAGCAGCCCGACTGGCGGCGGTAACCACTCCCTTACAGAAGACCACCAGGAAATAACAGCATGTGCGATATTGTGTCCTTTGAGTTAATGAGGAAAGACTCAGAAAAAAAGACTACCTTGTTTGTTCCTTGTCTTTTTCATGTGTACCAGTCAGAGCAAAACATTGAAAGTTGTGTGCTAAGAACCTACCAATCCGGTGGACTTGTGTCTGTGGCCCTATCATATTCACACAGAGTAGGGGCAGAGCCCGCCAGTGGAGTTGGGACACTATCTACGTCATATATGTATGCCTTGAACAAAAATACAGATTACATTATGTAAAATACCTCAGCCATAGCTCTTCTAAATTCCCCTCCAGGCGCCATGCCGAGCTCCCGAGTTATATGTGCAGACATATTCAGTAATAGAATGTACATGAGACCGCTGAACACGCCGTTTTGAGCCATGGTCGCTCTGTGCATACAAACAAACAAACATTATCCACTTTGCCATAAAACAGTAATTAATTAATGTAGTAGACAGTATGTATGCTTATAAAGTAGACAATTTTATAGTGTATAGCTGGGTGCTTAAACATTAGGACGGCTTAACCGATTTGAATGCAGTTTTCACTGATGTTTTGTAGCAAGCTTCCCGTAACATTTAGTCTTTGTCTCGTTCCAATTGGATTACAAACAAAAAAAGTTACGCTTGTACCGAATACCACGCGTACGAAGTTGCGGGCTCAGCTAGTATATAATAAAATAGTTATTCTTGCGCACAGAAACAGTCTTCCTGTCTCAATCGAGCGATTGTAACTAATCATGTGAAACAATGCACATTGAATTGACATGAGACGGAAGATAGTGCACTTCGCGGAATAAAAATGTTAAATGTTAATTGCTCATAAACTATGTCAAATGAAAAATTAATCCTCAAAGGCCTAGATAAAGTGAAGTGAGATTTCTGATAATTTTTTAGGTTTGTAATATGTGTCATTTTGAAAATACGATAAAAGTGAGGTTTGGTGATTTTGTTCTATTGAGAAAATTTCATTGTATAATATTTTCTGTCCACATTTCACATTCACGTTTTTTTTTTGCTAAGTTGTTTTATATAAATACTTCTTTAAATACATAATGCATGTATTACACACCTTTTTCACAATAAACTTGTCAATTGCAGATTCGAATCAAACGCTTTTCACTACAAGATCAGTTTGTTTAGGACTTCAAAACTTAAGTATGTAGCTGTTATGCTTATTTAGCACTGAATAACAAATTAAATAAGAAATTAAAACAAAGGACGAAACCTTAAAAGTAGTCTGCCTCTAATCCGTCCGAGGGTCAGCCAAGATTAGTTGAGCCAATCAATGTAATGTGAGCATAGTAAAGTTGCAATGTTTGGTGTTTAGTATAGAATTGTTCAAAGAACTTTGTTACTCACCTGATTTTCTTAATATTTATATTTTTCGCTTCCCTAAGTATAACTTCTTCATCTAACAATAGAATATTGGTTCTCTGCTCACAAAGCTCTACCATCACAATATGCGGACTCACTTCTTGTATTACCTAAAATTAATAAATCTATAAAAAATATTTATAATGTACAATTTGTACAAAAACTAGCGACTTGGCCCTGGCTTGCCTTAACGCTCTCTTCTAGGATTCTCGGGTTCGATTTCGGGCAGTCAACATTGAAAAATGAACTTTTCAAATTTGGCTTTGGTCTGGATCTGGAAAGTAGTGGCAGGTCACACTGCGTTTCGCAGTCATTTGGGCAACCTGACTGACGGCATTAACCACCCCCTTACAGAAGACCACCGTGAAATAACAGCACGTGTGCTGTTGTGTTTCAGTGAATGAGTAAGGGATGCCAGAGCCCATTTCCCTATCCCCTTCTAATCTCTTATCCTTAATCCTATTGTAGTCGGCAGCGCACTTGCAACAGCTTTGGCGTTGTTTGTGTTATAGGCGACAATAGCCACCTACCATCAAGTGGACCGTCAGCCTGTCTGCCGATCTTAACATTAAAAAAAAAAACATACACAAACCTTACACTTTTTTCGCTCTTTCCATTAGTAAAAACCCTATCAAAATCCGTTGGATGGTTTAGAGGAAGTTATTGGAGAAACAGACAAACGCCGACAGCGACTTCAATTTATAATATGTAAAGATGTATTAACTCAGGTTAAGTGTTGTATTCCGTTAGTAGTGATACGCCGCCAAACCAAACACGAGCAAAATAATTAAAATTACTTTTTCGATATTAAATAGAGTTTACACGCTAACGCATACCATTATAGTAGTAAAAGATGTAGGTACGGTACAAATGAATATTTGTACCGAGGCCGGTGCATATATTTAATACTCCTTATATTGCTAATCCCCGTAAGTTGCAGCGTTGCCGAGACGGAACTACATATTTTCTCTCACTCGTTGATACTTGACGATTTATGCGCATGCGTTGCGACAGTAGTGGGAGTAGTGGGAGAAACCCAGCCAATAAGATGCTTATAATGTAGTTCTCGGACATGTGCACAACGTTCGAAGTTTTCATGAGGGAGATAGACATATATATGTCTGCACCGTTCTGTCGGCATCGGTTCGGTTCACCCTACTAGCAATATAGGAGTATTAAATATATGGGCCGGTGTGTAATTTCGACGCAAGCACTCGCGGCACGTTTGGCGATTGTTTTGGCGCCAACGAGTTTCATTAGAGCGTCCGGCCCTCGCTCGTCACCCACCTCCCGCTCAGAAATATTTACGAGGCTAGTTGGCACTTTGAAAGGCGCCAATTAAACATTTGTTTTCGCGGAAATTATGATTGTATTAGATTGTTTGACTTACGTTTACGACTTTTAGTGACTTCTAATGAAAATATGAGTAGTCTTAACAATTTATAATTGAAGATCTTTTAGAGAAATCTTTCTCGGCGAGATCGTTTGCCGAAAAACGTTTTGTAGTGGAAAATGTACCTCCATGCCCCAAATTATCCAATTTAAAATCAATTTCTCATGTACAAATAATTTACATTTTTTAATTCATAAATGTAACCATAGCCTCGAGCCAACCCAAGCTAAACACCAGGAATCGACACTATTCCATACTTTATTTAAGATTATTATTCTTTTTCAAATAATATTCTTCTTATTTGAAGGGTGAAGTCCTTTTAATAAAACATGAATAATTACTTTGTTTGGTTAATTTTTTAATATGATTTCAAATATACAGTAAAAGTTGTACAGGAAAGTGGGCACCAAAAATAAATACATAAAATACACGACAGTTTGTATTCATCCGATTTATAACTGGTTAATCACCTTTCTTTTTTTGTAAAGCTTGATGGTATGTGGCTACGTAGCCTACTAACACATGCAACAACGAAGGGGTTGCGAGTGCACTGGCGACCTTACACTTATAGGATAATTGATGAAGGATTAGGAAGAGATAGGCGAATGGGCTTTGGCATCCCTTAGTCACTTCACCAAACTTGCTGAGGGCTTTCCATCCACCATGATGGCTTTTCAAAAGGACTAAGTAAAATTGAAGCCTTGTATTTGCATTCCCTCTGAAGTTGCTTATGCTCCAAGACCCTAATAGCCATACACATGCAATCAAACCTACCAGCTACCCGGCACGCTAATGACGGGTACCACTGCATTTATTACATACCCGAGACACATCCTCTTGCGATTCCAAACTAAAATGAGCAGTGCCGACTAGATACACCTTCCCACCATCGGGAGCATTCAATACGGTCACAGTACTAGGCAAACCATCATCTTTTGGTAATTCTGGAACCTCTCCTGAAAAACACAACTTTAGTGGTTACCCTACATTGAAGAATAATGTATGTAATAAAGTATGGAGATAATGCATACAGATTTCTACAATTAGTATTGCATTTTTTTTAAAGTTACGGCAAAGATTTCTGTCTGAGTATATAAGCCTCAATTAAATAATTTTAATTTATTATTCATTCATTATAGTATTTAACTTTAATACTATATTAGGAAACATTTAGGAGCGTTATTACAAAAAAGATAAACAGACATTGAATATGTGTCTAAAAAAAATTATTACAAAAGCGTGTTTAAGCAGTTAGAGTTAGGCACGGTTTAAATATAAATAATACTTTTCATATTTAAATACATGTCAATACTTGTCGAAGCCTCAAAGTTAGTCTAAACTGCTTTGTCTCTAATTTTCGCAAGTTTTAGTGGTGTGGTTATGATTATGATGAAATATCGGGTTGTTTTACCTTTTATTCTTGAACCCAATTTTCTTCACGTTCACGAATTTTTATTTTAATATTGCAATTGTCCATTTTTTTTCCATATTACTTGAAATAATTTTTATTTAAATTATACTCATTTGACAATGAGTAATAACGATTGACAAGTCTTGATAAACACATTCCATTCTTTCAACCAATCACTGTTCTATGTGTACAATTTACTCATTATATACGTAAGTTTTGGTTCCAAAACATACTTAGGGCGGTGTATTTAGAGCAATAATTAATTTATAATCACACACAGCACTGTTTTATTTATATATAGATAATTTTAAAATATTTTTCTGCGTAGGATATTCTATTAGCACATAACAAATTTGCATAGAAAGGAACGTTTCGGATTGAACCAAATGAAGTTGAACGAACGTTTTGTAATGTTGCTATTTTATTGTTACTATTTGCTATTTTATAATTTTAAAATAGCAACATTTGGTTGCCTATAGGTTGCCTAGCGATGTTTTGGTTAGTCAAAGGACAAACACTATCTTATAATAGCGAAGGTTAAACATTATTTGAGGCAAGGTTTAAACTGTGAAATTGTACACAAATGTCATTAGATGCTGTTTGACAAAGCACGTGTTGAGACATAGTTTAGTTTTTTTTTTTTGTAATAACACTGCAAAGGTGTAAACATTTCAAGCTTTTCAGTGAATACAATCAAGAGATCAATATTAACGTCTCATACTCTAATATTCTTAAACTCATATATCAAAACTTTTGAGGAACCTACTTGCTTTTCATCTAGCTAGGCTTTAAAATTTGACAAGAAAGTTTCACTGTACATGAAAATAATATAATATGAAAAATTTTTGCAATGACGAAGCTGTTGGATGAGTAGTTAAAGTGCTTGCCTTAACACTCTGTCACAGGAGTCCGGGTTCAACCCCGGCTGGGCTAACTTGGGAAATGAACTTTTTAAAGTTGGTTTGGGGTCTGGTTCTGGAAAGAAGTGGCAGGAGACACTGTGTTTCGCAGTCATTTGTGCAGCCAGTCTGGCGGCAGTAACCGCCCCCTTAAGAAGACCACCGCAAAATAATAGCATGTGTGAGTAAGGGATGCCAGAATCCATTGCCGCCTTCCTTTCCTAATCCCTTATCCTTATTCCTACTATGGTCAGCGCTGCACATGTGGGGTTGCTTTTGTTATGGGCTATGGTAGCCACCTACCATCAAGTGGACCAACAGACCGACTGTAGCCCTTAACATAAAAATCATGTATACTTATTTAGAGTAGCATATCTTACAAGAACATTTGCAATTGGACCATCGATTTTTTGTTTAACTGCATTATCTGTCTTCAATGGAACTACAGGAAAGAGAGGAAAATTTTCAAGACATCTATATCTAACAATAGTGATACTTTTAATATCAATATTTTTTTTGTGTATATATTAGTTTTGGATGAAAAATAAGGTATTTTTTAAACTATCTAAAAGAAAATAAAAATATTTACCTTCACTGTCACACCCTGAAATGGAATCTGCCGCTAGTTGATTTTTTGAGGAGCCATTTTTATCCTTTGGCGATGGAGTTGAAGTGACAATGTTAGGTTTTCCTGTAAATATTGCACAAAATATATGAAACTACAATTTCAATGACACAATGCAGTAACAAAATAAGAATAAAGGAGTTACTTCTTCGCGAATTGTTCTTTTTCGTTTTCAACAACATTGCATATGTTTGCAGTAACAACTTAATGATAAACAAATAGAAGACACTCAAACAATGGCAAAATTGAACACTGGTAAGGAAACCTTTTCAGTGTTGTGTTCTATACACACACAAGTAGACAGTATTATTAGATTAACTTAAAAATCCGTATAAAAAGGACTGACATCATTTCATATTACAAAGCAAGAATATTTAAAAAAAAAAAGTATTAAATAGAGTGATATTTTATAACCTTTTTAAAGAATTCATTCCATGTATACTTTTAAACTTGTGTTTTAACTATTTATTGGTTGATAAACAGTAGACCACTGTGTGTGTGCTGTGTAAGTGTGCTGACAGCATGTGTGCTGTCAGCACACATTAGTATTTGAGAGAGTAAGGAATGCCAGAGTCCATTTCCCTGGCTCTTCTAAATCCTTCGCATATTGCAGTTTGCAGTATGTCTGCAACCCCAGAGGTGTTACTTGTATTAACAGGTGATGGTAGACACCTAACATCAAATGGACCATCAGCGCTCTTCCAACTTGATGGAATACAGTACAGTATGTTTTGATATGTTGTGCAAAATGGATTAGTCACATTTTGGAAATACATAATACCTAATATGAAAACTAAAGGAACTTGCAACAAATCAATGAATGCAGAATTGTTTTTTTTTCTTTTTTATATATTAACTTGATCACTTGATGGTAGGTGGCTATAAAACAAGCACCACCATACAAAAACAAGCAAGAATAAGGGCAAGGGAATTGAAAGGGTTATTTCATTAAATTATTTATAATTTTCTTTTGTGTATTTTTTTTAAATAATTTTATTTAGTATAATAAGATTATAAAATGATGATTTAATTAGGGACAAGACCATAATATACTCTGGCAACCCTTACACACTACACCCCAGCTTTGAAAAGTTCATTTCCAAAGTTGGTAATGTACAAAGCTGTGTAACAGTAGCCATATGATATTAAACCAAATCCCGAAAGAAACTTTGTTATTGTGAATAGCTTGTCACCTTTTTGTTGGTCCATATTAGAAAGGTTTAAATGTGTATCACCACCTCCATCTTCAGATTTTATGAGCATTTGACATTCATTTACAATATTAAACTTAGTACCCAAAAGCTGATCCTTTTCTTTATTTTTAGACTGAGCTTCATTATTCAAAAAAGTATCTGATCCATCCATTTCCAGTCACTTAAACCTAAAACAATCGCAGACATAAAAACAACCTAAAACATAAATTAACACCTATAGGTATCTTATGTTGATACTTCTTTCAACCATTAATTTCCTTATTCTAGATTAAAAGAGTTCAAAGAAAAACAAATAAAAAGATGGGAAGATGAAATTAGGGAAATGGCAGGTGCACTATGCACAAGGAAGGATTGTAAGAAATGCGAGCTTACACAAAGAATCACTATGGTCTTCTGTAAAGGGGTTGTTACTGCCACCAGATGCGCTGCCTAAACAACTGTGAAACACAGTGTGCCCACCCACTACTTTCCAGATACAGACCCGGACCAACTTTGAAACATTCTTTTCCAAAGTTAACCTCGCAGAGAACGGACCCTAACCACTCATTCAACAGGTCGTCAAATTTTAATATATAATAATACATTAGGTAAGATGAGGTTAAAAACAATGAGTCAAAATCCATTATTTATTTCAATCATTATATTAATTATGTTTTCACATCCAAACTGCTGAACCAGTTTTGATGAAACTTGGCATGGCGATAACTTGACCCTCAGGAAGGCCTCACACAGCTACTTCTTAGGGTTTTAGAGAACTATAGGGTAAGAAAGTAAAAATGAGGTGTTCTTAGTTCCTGAATATAGAAAAGTGTAAAAATATATTTAGACGTTTACTTATTCTTCTCCCCTGAAATGTCAAGGTTTTTTGAAATTTAACCTATATGGGAGAAATGTGTATCTGAAACTACTCATTTTTGACTCCAAAAAATATTTCACTAATGGTTAGAATGAACCTTCTGGGTGGTTCTTTTAATATTTAACGCAGTCGAAGCCACGGGCAAAAGCTAGCAAATGGTAAGGTGAAAATTATTTGAAAATAAACTATTTTGTTGTATGTTTATTCAATCAGACTATGATTTAATTACGTAATAAGAAGTAAAAATAAACGTAACATTAAACAATCTATAAAAAAAACTTTAAAATGAACAAATTAAAACTTTCCGAATTATGTTTACTTACCAAAAGAGGCAATCGTAATAGGTACTCTATAAATTATGCGAATTACGAAATTAGTGTTTTATTTATATACCTTTATTAATTAGGTATATGCAACGACTTCCTATTAAATTATGATTATGAAAGAAACTTCGAAGAAACTAATTCCAATCGACCATACAAACGAAAAAGTGTAGGAAGAAAAGGATGGAAACTAGAAAACAAAACATACACACGTATTGTACGTTCGTGTCAATATGGTGTCAATATTTGTCGTGTTGGTATTAGTGATGGTTAATATAACGTATAGCTGATAAAAATAGCACGCTATTTACTTGCAACGAATAGCGTGCGCTATATAAAGTAGAGGTGGGCGATTATGAGATATACTAATGAAATCATTCGATTATGAAGATATCTCGAGATATCTCGATTATAAAGGTTAGTAGTTACTAATTTAGTAAGTAGTCGCGATCGCGAGTAGATGCAAGGCGAGAGGCGAGCGCTGTGCGCTGTCTCGGTCGCACGGATATCGTCACAGCAGTGTACTACGCCGCTCGTCCTGAATAATATTGTATCAGACTTCTTGGTTCGAGAATAAAATGATTCATAGATTGTTTAAATAAATATGTAACTATTTATTACATAGACATAATATAAACAAGCCACGAAATTGACAATAACTTCACTACAATGCGTATATATATGAACATGTACCCTATATAAAATAAACATTTAGTTAGTTGAGGTTAATTCACATTGACTTGTTTTGTTAATAGCCATCTAAGAGTTATTTAATAGCAATATATCAATAAAAAAATTAAAATAAAATAACGTCACACACCACGGGAACAAAACAAAACAGACGTCTGATAAACTAAAAAAAGCGAGAGAGTGACTCGCCGCTCAACTTTTTATAACAGGATTAGTAGTACAAATTAGTAACGTCATTCGATTATGAAAATATATTAGTTACTAATTTCATAATCGATTATCAACATTAGTATTACTAAGTAATTCGATTATACCAATCATTCATAATCGCCCACCGCTAATATAAAGATTTAGATAGAGTTAAAATCATAACGATATTTTATAAAGATGCGCGGCGCGCGGCTGGCGGGCGGCGCTGCTACGCACGCTCGTCCCGCGCAACGAAAATAGTGCGTTGTAAAAAATAGCATGTTAAAAGAAAACAATTGTTGACCGGTAACTGGCCGTCATGTTTGACAATGGGCGGAGGTCGTTTAGCGATTTCGCGCGCTTTTTTTAGAAAACCGTTAAATTTCGAGTGTGTGTATTAATATGAAACTTTGTTATGCCAGTTGTGTTTTGTAAATAATGTTGTTAAATGTAAACAAAATGTAAATATATATGTATGTAAAAAGATGTGTAAATAATAGCTTTTGTATATAAGCCGATTTATGTATATAAAATGAACTTTTAAATGTCAATGAATTTTGAACTTAAATACTGGCTGACTTAAAAAGGTTTGATATTCAAACAGCAAAAAAGAAAAAGTATAATTTTATGTTTTGACGTGAAAAAAACATAGAGAGTGTGTTTTTATACATCTGGATAGATAGTTGTGAAATATTTTATATATAAGTTATTTTAGATGTTTTGAAGTAATTAAGAAATAAACAAGATGTGTGCACCATCCAAATAAGTAATTTTAATTACTATAAATAAAAATTAAGAATTGAAGTAATCCGAAGAAGTGAAATCCACAAGATTAAATACGCCTATAATTTTAATATCCATTTCTATAAAATTTCGATCATACATGAAAACCAAAGAAAATAAAATAATAGACAGTCCTAAGCCTGCAAAGTATGAAGAATTGTTCATTATAATAGGAACATTTTTTAAAAATAATACATTTTTATTATACTGCTCATAGAAATATTCATGAAATCGATAATAAGGAAACGTTATATTAATTAAGTCACGATGGTAAAATTAACAAATTCGATACATGTTATAAGTTTAGTAGAATGTTAATTTAGCGGCAGTATTTAATATAACGTCGCCAACGTTACAACGCGTACGGCGCGTGTTTTAACAAAAATCTTATCGTTATAATATAGCGTCAAAAATATCATGCTATAAAAATATAGCATATTCCATGTAGCGTGCTATTCAAATATAGCCGTTAAGATCAACTTTAGTTGGTATTAGGTACAGACTACTACAACATCTTTGGTTGTTGGTATGGTGTTGGTTACATAGAAAAATAACTAAAGCATAGAAACCAAAGATGTTGTATTAGTCTGTACCTATAGATGGATCACAAAATGCAGCAATATTTTATTCTTTCTAACACCTTCAAATTGTCATAAGATTGAAAGAGACATACATATATAATCTGTCGGGTCGAAGTTGAGTGAATGTCTCCATTTTGACTATACAATGCAAGCTAAAGTTATAGCGTATAATAGTGCTGTGCATCTTGCTGTGCATTTTTATTGATAACTAGATATCGTTGATATAGATTTTAAATATATGACGGATAAAAAGTATGGCTAAATGCGTTTCAGTGTACTGTTTGGTTATTCAATATAAATAAAATGTGGGTGCGTACTGGTACTCGCCGCATTGCTAATCGGTTGTATGAGATTGTATGCAACCTCTCGCATTTATTTCACCAAAATATTTCAAAAGAATAGTTATTTTTTTGAGTAAAAATATTTAGAATACATCCTTAAGGAGTAGAACGGGAGTAGGTTTTTATTACGAGAGAAAAAAAACTCGATAATCTTAAAGTTTTATTTTTAGAAACGATATCACAGATTGGATAATCTGTGATATCGTTTCATTTTAAACTGTGATATCGTTCATCTGTGATTCGTCAACATTTTAATTTAAAGACTTGCAGTTAATGTTGACGCTTGGGAATCCACGTATTTATTAGTAAGTTTTCTTTTTCTGGGTAATTTCTGAAAAGAAATAGTTTTTGGTTATTAATGATTCAAAAGATTTTCATAATTTTCATATATGATTATAGACATATGTATGATTCATATATATGAGTAAGGGATGCCAGAGCCCATTTCCCTATCCCCTCCTAATCCCTTATCCAATCTGTTGGAGATATACAACCTTATTTCTAACTAAAATAAATAATCTCTGTTTGAAATATGCAAATATGCAATCTCTGTTTGAAATTGAAAAATGCAATACTTAATATGCAAATAAATATCTTTTATTCTTCAAAAACCTCAGTCTCTTGGTGAAAACTATTAAGATAAATAACAGGTTATGGGCAGCGCAAGTGGTTACGGAAGTGGGTCGCTACCGTCGATCGAAAAGCTTGACGGAAGTTTAAATTACGCGACATGGAAATTTCAAATGGAACTATAGGTACCTCATACATGAAGACTTATGGGAGTATACAGAGACAACACCAACAGATGTTGCTGAGAAAAAGAAGGATGAGAAAGCACGGGCAAAAATATGCCTAATGGTAAAACCTGAATGTCTAGTGCATGTGCGAAAATCTAAAACTGCAAAGGAAGCATGGGATGCTTTAAAGAATGCATTTGAAGACAAAGGGCTAAACAATCGTTGCAAACTCTTATCCAAGCTAGTAAGTTTGAAATTGGAACAGTTTAAATCTGTAAAGGAATATGTTACGTCAATCATGACAATATCACAAGAACTTATATTGGCAAAGAAACTGATGACGAATTTCTTGCGGCGTTAATTCTACAAGGACTTACGCCTGATTTTCAACCTATGAGGCTTACTATTGAAAACAGCAACATAATTTTGACGACGGACTATATGAAAAACAAGTTAAACAAGCTCCTTCAAATGAAAGACATTTATTTAGCTGAGAGCAGCAAGTCTACAACAGCTCTGTTCTCAAAAAAGCCACAGAAAAATGCGAAGAAAGGGAAAAAGAATTAGATGCTACATATGCGATGGCCCACATAAAGTGAACAAGTGTCCAAATAGGAAAAAGGAAGATGCCAATAATGTTTGTACATTTTTTACTGGTGAAGCTAAAAAGAAGAATGGATCATCGGTTCTGATGCCTCTACACACATGACAAGTAACAAAAAGTAGTTTAGAGACTAAGAAAAGAAATCGTACTGCTGTAACTTAACTTGTGCGAATGGAGACCGTGTGTATGGGATCGGAAGGGGTACGGTTAAGTTAGAGTCGTCAGGGCTGGATGTAAGTAATGTCATGTATGTACCTAAACTATCGGCTAACTTATTTAAATGTAAGCGCTGTTACGAAAAAAGGCTACATTGTTGTTTTTTCAGAGACAGGTTGTGGATGTAAGTATCGTAATATCTTTAACGATAAATGCAAAACAAATGCAGTAAAAATCACACTGCCGATAAACTTGGTGATTTTGATAAGGATTCATAATTACGTCATACGGAATCACGGAATGCCGATCAGTGGACGCAGACCATCGGCATTCCTCCTCCATTCTCACAAACACATTTACGATCAAAAAATTCTCACAAACACACGTTCCGATTGGTCGATAGCATTTCCAACGCTTTAAGAATTCGTCTTCCGCGCAGGTACATCGGTAAGCTATATCAGTTGGGTACTACTATGCCTCCTTGCGTCGGCAATCCGTCCGCTGCCGATCAGAGGACGCAGTATGAAAAAAATAATACGATTGATGCGATGCGTACGATACCGACCCGTGGACGCTTAGCATTATACGTTTATAATTAGCTATACTAAAAATGTATAGCTCGCACGCTGCCGCCCTCAATTTCAACATCCATTCTGTTGACTCCACGCATAAATTATCAAATAGCCAACCTAAAATAAATCTCAAAAGTAACACAAGGACTAACTCTATGTTTCTGATACCTATGACAGAAAATGAAGTCAAGAACGAGATTTTGACACTAAACAATACAAGGTCAGAAGGATATGACGGAATAAACACAAGTATAATAAAATTATGTATAGCTGAACTTACAGTAATCTTAACACATCTAATAAATCTTTCTTTTTCATCTGGTACTTTTCCTGACGTACTAAAAATATCAATAGTAAAGCCATTATTTAAAAAGGGAAGAAAGGACGATGTCAATAATTACCGTCCCATAACATTGATACCCATACTATCAAAAATATACGAAAAGTGCATGTTCAAAAGACTGCTTGATTTCTGTGCAAAATACAGTATCATAAAGGAAGAACAATTTGGTTTTCAGAAAAACAAGTCTACCACTTTAGCTATATTTTCACTACTAAAGCTAATACTGACTGGTCTTAACAATAAATATTTTACCACAGGACTATTTTTCGACTTATCGAAGGCCTTTGACTTCGTGTCTCACGATTTACTATTATCTAAACTGGATATATTAGGAATCAGAGGACCGGCGCACCAGTGGTTGTCATCCTATCTAACAAATAGAAAACAATGCGTCAAACTCACAAATGTGAATAAAAATAATGAAGTGACAAGCTATTCCTCTGAATTTAGATACAACAGATACGGTGTTCCACAGGGAAGCGTTCTGGGACCAATTCTGTTCCTGTTATACATAAATGATATGACAGACATAACGAACCATCATGTGATTTTGTTTGCTGATGATATTTCTATCATTGTTACATCCTGTAAAGAAAATAATACAATTAAAGACCACGAACGGGACATCAACAAAACAATAAATACAGTAAAAGATTGGCTATATTCTAATAATTTAGTAATAAACCTTGACAAATCAAAATTTATACAATTTAATAAATCTCCAAATTCCAACTTAAACCTTAGTATTCCAAGTATAGGAAATGTCACACAGACCAAATTCCTAGGAATAATTATAGATGAAAACCTCAACTGGAAGTCACATATGGATGGCGTGGTAAACAAAATTAATAAATATGTGTTTGTCCTGAAACAAGTTAGTAGAGTAACGGACATAAAAACCGCAATTTCCTGTTATCACGCGTATGTCGAGTCAATTTTACGCTATGGTCTAATAATGTGGGGAAATGGTGTTGATATAAATCGAGTTTTCATTGCACAAAAGAAATGCATAAGAGCAATTCTCGGAGTGCGGCCGGACGAGTCATGCAGACCACTCTTTAAAAAGCTTGGTTTATTGCCGCTACCTGCGCTATATATATTTGAAGTGTGCCTGTTTGTCCACAAACACAAGCTTTTCGGTAAAGCAAATGACAGACATCCTCGCTCTTGTCGGAATCCGGACCGACTGGTTCCTGATGTCTACTCTAGACTGGCAAAGCATAAGAGAAGTTGTTTAATAATGTGTATAAAAATATATAATAAAATACCCAACGTTATGAAGACAATGAATACTAGACTATTTAAAAAGGAACTGCATCAATGGCTGAGTAAAGAAAACTTCTATAGTTTGAATCAATTTTTTGACATCAAGTAATTCGTATGTTTTGTAATCAATGTAATATATTAATCAAATTAAGTTAGTACATAAAACGAAATTAGTAATTAATGCTTTTAACTTTGTGACATACATATTTGACATTTTTTTATTTTACATTATTTTGCATACCGACAACGGTTAAACATGTAAACTTACCATTAATTATTTATTATATTGACATCTGCCTGGTAATGTTTAATGCAAATAAAGTATTTGATTTGATTTGATTTGTTGCTAAAGCAAATGACCTAGTGCGGTGCGTCGCGATTAATCGCGCGAGTAGAGAAACGTGTGGACAGAAGGGCAACATCGTGGCAGAGCGATGAGCAGCGCGAGGAGCATAGTGTGGCAGAGGGATTAGATGAATATATTTGCGAACGTGACACATTGTGCGCCAGGAGACACAAAATGTCCGTAAAAGTTGTTCGCTCTAAGTGTGCGGGTACGAAACTTGCGACGGCCGGAGCGACGGCGGGGCGGGGCGGTGCGGCGCGGGGCGAAGAGATAGCGTAGCGGTGTCTTGCGTGTGTACGAAATACTGTGATAAAAATGCAACACTATGTACCCGCGCGAGCGAGCGGCGAAACCAAAATAGTTTGTTCCCGTCCAAAGAATATACTACTCTCTGTTCCCGTCGCTCCGCGCCGCCCGCCGCCCGTGCATCGCTCGATCGCGCCGCTCCGCCGTCGCCCGTTTCGTACACAGCGCTTAATGTTTTTAGCATTTGATTACATCGCCGTCGCGCCGCCCCGCCCGCCGCTCCGCCGTCGCCCGTTTCGTACCCGCAGACTAAGCGGCCACACTAATCGTTTAATGCACGTCTTTTTAATTGTATTTCATTTATTTTTAAATAAAACTATTAATATTTGTTTAAGTTCTAGATTTCAGCAGTCTGCCTAAAGAAAACCAAAGTAAGGAAAAGTCAAAAATATTTATAGGTAAAAAAAAAATTATTTTAGTTTTAAATTATACATATTTATGGTAATAAATATCTAAAAATTTTAATTTCTTTATAATTCACACTAAATTAAAGGTGATGATTTAAGTTTCCTTAATCTTGTAACTTTCACTTGAATATTTGCTTCCTTAACTCTGCTTATTAAACTTCTACCTAAAGGTGCTTTTGGATCAATGTCTTTGAGATCAATATTAATTCTATCAATACATTCTTTTTTAATTTTTTCTATCCCATTCCAAGCTATCATCACACCATTGTCAGTACATAACTTTGGTGGTGGACGATATACTTGATACCCATATTTAAAACCAATTGATTGTAAACTGTTGAAAATGAAATTATTACAAGCAACACCACCAGAAACAACAATGTTTTTTGCTTTTATCAATTTTTCTTTTTCACAAAAAATTATTCCTCTCTCTAATCTATGCATTAAATGCTCTGTTATAGCCAACTGGTATGACGCACAGAGGTTGTTTACTTCAGGTATAATACCATCACCCATAACACCATGTTGAATTTCTTTTTCTATCAGTTTACGTACTAAGAAATCATTAAGACCGCTGAAGCTGAAATTGCAGTCTCTGTCCCTTTTTAAAGGCAATGGAAATTCAAATTGTGTTGCATTAGTGGACTTTTCTGCTGCCATCTCAATTGCTCTCCCTCCTGCAAGTTTTGAATATATTGGAATATTTTTCAACTTCATCCGCCTAGCGGCTTTGTCCATAACTTCTCCAGGTGCATGGTCTATAGTTTGGCCTAATAAATCAAAATCATTTACATCATTAGCAACAGCTAAAAGACAGTGCCCACCCGATATTAACAAAACTATGAATGGAACTGGTATTTCATTATACATTCTGGCCACTAAAGCATGTGCTTGCATATGATGAATAGATATTAAGGGTTTAGTATATTTTTTTGACAAATATTTGGCATATTTTACTCCAACCAGCAAACTAGTAAATATGCCAGGCTTTGTAGTTACAGCAATCGCATCAATATCATCAAAGGTCAACCGTGCTTTAGTAATAGCTCCCATCACAGTTTTTTCAATATTATCTTTATGCAGTTCATGGGCCACAACAGGATTAACTCCACCATACCTAAGATGGATTTCATTTTGTGAGAGAAGTTCTTCTCCCAGTATCATACCAGAACCATTTAGTATTGCACAACCAGTATCATCACAGGAAGTTTCAATTCCTAATATATTCATTTTTAAAGAATATTTCAACCTAGTAGAATAACGTTTTAGTAGTAATCTATCAGGACTAATCTTAAAACCTCTAAGAAACTTGTGGGCTGAAAATAATCTTTGATGAGTAAACATTCTATTTCAATTGATTGTTTTTACTATTCTATTCATAGAGGAGGTGTTCCACAATATGCTTGATTGTCTTCTAACTTGATTCAACGAGGATATAATCACTTCATTCCATTCAAAATAATGTCCAAATAATTCATTGTTAGGTACCTATCATTCAAAGAACATTGGAACAATGATAAAAGAACATTGATAAAAGATGGATTGTAGATGTTATTATTTTTTATAGAATGGCACTCACGCACTCAATATTTTTTACCAAATCCTGTATTTTTAAATTGTCTAATCTAACAGAAATAGATTATAGATCATTTAACTTAGCATTACTTGTTGTTATATATATTTATACATGGTGCACCAGGTATCTATCTTATCTGTGTTTATTATCCAATAACATATGCGCTTAGCATCTATGATAGTCTGTGCATATCTCAGAGTAAAATATTACTTTACCATCAATGTAATGTCACATGCAATATAGTCACAGAATAATACTATTCAGTACTCATCAATAATTATCATCGCTGACAGTTTTTAGCATGGAAGTAATAAGTTATAACAAA